>JANAVB010022597.1:36696135-36896761 GCA_029216955.1 Iris pallida | reverse complement strand
TGTCTGCTATACTTTTTTTTTTTTTTTGGATCATTCAGGTAGTAGCAGGCGGGTAACCTGGACTTGAATTTCTCAAACTTGCATGTGTTAATACTAGAAATGTAACACCCTAGTTAGCTAAAGTATCAAGCCGTACTCATTGCTTGGCCGTAATTGATGGAGTCCATTCTTGTCTAGTCTAGTCTTGCTCCAGTTTTCTTTGTAGTACTTAGCTTCCTGTCTTTCCTTACATGCTATTCTTCCTACTACATGCTCGATTTTACCATATGCTCACATGTCCAGTTTATTTACTTGCTATCCTACTTGTATGTTCCGTTTCCTTTCATAAATTTGTGGTACCAATTTACTATTCTAGTCTCGTTTACTGCTTTATCTTAGAGATTTATGATTTGTATGCTGGTTTTAGTTCATAAGTTTGGCTTCCTTTGTGGTACTTGCTATTGGGGTTCTGATCCCACTGGTTTTGCATTGACCAGATCTAGTTGAGGAGCCCGAGGATCTTCCGGACCTTCCTCTCGATGGTGACCACCCGGAGCACCAGGGGACTTGAGTGGGTGTTCTTTCTCTTACCCACTCTTTTCTGTACATATTCTTTTGAGGCGTTTAGCCACCGAGCACGTGTTTAGCTCGTGTTTTGGATTTGACATTTGGCCTACGGCTTAGACATGATGTTATATTTCTAGACTGCAGCTAGAGCTGATCATGTATTACTTAGTCTTGCTAGTTCTTCATTTTGTATTACTAGGTTCATGATCATCTATATATTATAGTTTGGGACCTTTTACTATCTTATATGCTTGATGATCATATTCTTATACTTTACTTCTTGTCTGAGACTGAGATATCTAGGATTATGTGACCTAGGATTGACTGTTGGTCGCAGTGACATCCATCTATACAGCTTTACGTTTTTCGGAGTACTGGAGTACTTTGGTATACGTAGCTGGCCTGGTCCGTCCCTACTTGCCAGTATTCTGGTTCTGGGGCGTGACACTTGTCGCGGATTAGTTCGTCACATCTTGTCCTTGTTTGGTTGTAGGTGTGACTTACTACTTCGATGAGAAGGTATTGAACCTGTTGGGATCCGGATACCATATTGGATTCTTAGCATGGAAATACGTCATCGTAATTAGTTTACCATCTCCCTGTCCTTATTTGTTGGGGGAATGGTACACCGTTCAGTAGGTGCGTATTGGACCATGTTATAAATTCAATTGACTTATTTATTTGAGCAATATTTATCAGTTTATATGGCATGATATTATGTGTCTTGTTACGTCCCTCTGAGGACCTGGTTATCTCTCCAGGTGTGCTATTGTCTTTCGCAGGTGCTATATCCGTGGCCATGATCATCACTACTTCTTCGAGGATGATTGCACTTAGATCGTCTTCGCTTCGCTCGCCAAAAATTCATTTCTTTTCTCATGTATTTTTCCTTTACTTGTTGGTAGTGGATTTGTCTCCGCCCAACATATTGTATCAAGACAATTCATTATCATTATGTGACATCTTTTATTCATTATTTGTGTGGATGAATAGTTATGGTTCTACTGCATTTTACAGCTTATGTATTCATATGAGGTTTCCATATATTGGAGTGTACTTCGTACAAATACAGCTGTCATGTCTACGTTCCTAGTCCTACGTATTTTGGGACTGGGGCGTTACATGTTTTTGTGGTGGCCCATGCAGGTCAAGATAAATTGTTTGGTTAGTTTACCGTACCAAGCAAGCCTGCGTATAGGATTAGAAGTTTAGGATCTCATCCACATACTTGACCTCTTTCCTTGATTTTATCTACCGTTTGACTCATCAATTGCATCTTGCCAGCTTCCTTCCATCCCTATTCATAATCTTTCCTTCGTGCTTGCTAGAGATTGACCCTACTAGTTAGATGTCCCAAACATCCTTAGCTTAATTCTTTAAGTTGGGTAGAATACCCCACGACCTTACACACCCTTGACCATTAAGGAAATACAAATAGTATTACCTAGACCATAGAGACTAGAAGAATTTAACCTACTTTGTCAACCAAGCCTTGGTCAATAAAACCATAGAATGATGGTATAGGAATAAACAAGACTTATATCCTTATGACACTTAGACTATTCATATTGGTTCTTATTTCATATACCCTCGTGCCTATGTTTTACTAGCTAGACTAATGATGCTAATATAGTCTAGTATTTGCAAGCTAATTCTTTATCAAGCTTGTTCAAGGCATATGCTATTGAGCGGTCGCTCACTAACATATTGTCTAATCAGAACCGGTGCATGATGGTCTGATCAACCGAGTGCACTTTGGTTCGCCTTTTACATATATCAATCCACGTGGATGGAATGTAGTTGAACTTTCCCTTAGAATTCCATCCACGACTGCCTTGACGATTCTTTTGAAATTTATACGGCCGCCTTTGAACCACGTATTCGAAATCGATAATATCGCCCTTACTCCTTATGGCTTTCGCCTTCAACCAATTTAGAATGACGAAGGCGTTGTGCTAGAGATTCCTCTAGCTATCCTATCGCCTATAACTATTATCACTCGACGTTGCTATATCTTAATCTTGAACTACTCGACCCTATCAAGACCCTCTAATCGCTTAATTAAAGCGAATCTATTTCGTTCTCTTAATCGTGACCCTCATTCATTACCCGTGATCATACCGTATTATTTTTCTATAATCTAGATCACGATTCTTACGGCATGATTTTGTTATCGATTGTTCCCCATCGAAACCCCCTTGTTCCTCTAACCCCCCATACTAATTCTTAATTTCGAGGACGAAATTCTTTTAAGTTGGGTATGTAAAACCCCTAAATTTCTACTATTTTTTATTTATTAAATTTGGTATCGATTTAAAATTTTGAATTGTACGTCGCGTAGTCGTATTGTACGTCGCGCACGACGTTTTATTTTTGGTAATTGCTCGACGAGTGCGAATATGTGCGAGCGTACATATTTTAGAAAAACATTTTTTTCTATTTTATTATACACTTCAAAATATTATAATATTCTTGCTATAAAAAGCCTTTTGTTTCTAAAAGTTATTAATAATATAATATTTTTGTATACTAGAAAAGCCTAATTATGTAAAGAATATTTTTACATACATATATTTGTAATTATTTATTGGTCTATTTTAAATAAAAGTATAATTTTCGAGATTTATTAATATTAATATTTTATTATTCAAAAAGATATTTAAAAATATTTATTATTTTTAAAATTATTATTATTGGTATTTTGAAAAATATATTTGGAAGATATTGTGGCCATTTAAATCTTGATTTGATTTTTGGATTTATTCAAATAGTTAGATATTTAAAATTTAATTTATCAGTTGATTTTAAACTAATAATTTAATTAGATTTAATTGGATTTGGATTTGGATTGGGATTGATTGATTTTAAATTTAATTACGAATTATCTATTTTTGGGTTTAAACTATTCTAATCTTTATCCAACTGGGAATTTCTACGTCCTATAAATAGGCAGGTACTCATCCATGTATTTCTATTCTCCAAATTTTCCACAAATCTACGTGCATCGTGTCTGTGTCCATCCAAATTCTTATTCCATATTTTTGTTACATATACATTGAATCCTCTCCCCCGTGCCGACAATCCCGACACAATCAAATATCCAATCCCAAATCCTAAACCCTAACCCTAATTATGGCGTCAATTTCACCGCCACGGCCATCCCTTGTTGACTCGACCCTCGCCGACGCCACCCCATCTCCACCTTTCCCCACCGAGGTCAGCCACACAACCATCACGACCGTCGTCATCCTCATAACACCAGAACTCACTACCACTCCAGCCTAATAATTCCGGCCTTTCCACCGTCACCGCCCCGTCCATCCGACAACGACCGCTAGATTATCTCGACTCCTTCGCCCGACTTCACCCACGGCCACCCAACGGAACGCCTTCACGACCACTAGATCACCAACACCCCACAGATCCGGACCCCCGACTCCAAGAAACACCCATACCGTTTCCTTCTCTCCCCTGGCTCCGGCCACCTCGGCAAAACCAACGCCGCCGGCTGTTCCCCCCAGAACCCCACCAACCAAAGAAAAGAGAAAAAAATAATTAACTAACTGAGCTTCCGCCACCACCATCCGCCGAGCGCTCCCATTGTACCGCCCGCCGTTTACCCTCTTGTCATCGACCAGCGTCTCGTTGGCGATCCGTCGTCGCGAGCCCGTGACCACCGAGGTAGCCGACCGCCCCTTCCACTTCCTAACTCCACGACCATCCGCCTCCGCCTGCTGCTCGCGTGTGCGCCGCCTCCCTCTGTGCGCGCTACCGTACGGAGCACGGTGGCTAGATCACCTCCGCCCGCGGCGGAACCCTCGCCGACGGAACCCTCCACCGTGGCGACCACCCCTGGCCCGAAGAGCGCCGAGCAACGCCCCGCCCGTCGGCCCGAGCCCGGCGTCGTCGTCGGCGACTTTCCTTTAGCAGCGCCACCGTGCAGCTTCACTTCTCCGGCGCGCTCAGGCACTCCTCCGCCGAAACCCTCCGGCACCGCGCCGCGTTCTCCGAGCCGCCTTCTCCTTTCCTCCGCCTGGCCGGAACCGCCGTCCGCCGCCTCACTCCGATCCTCCCTCCTTCTCACTCCGCTCCTCTCTCCCCTTTGTTTCTCTTTTTATGTTTTTTTTTGTTGTTTTTACAAGTCTTCCTAAGGAAGACATAGCAGCTCGTGAGTTTAATTTATTTTAGTATATTTTTTGTTAATTATTAATAATATTATTATTATTATCATAATCATCATCATTATTATTATTATTATTATCATTACTATTTATTATTATTATTATTATATTATTATTTTTTATTATTATATTATTATTATTGTTACTTTCATTATTGTTATTATTATTATTTTATTTAATTATTCTTTATATGTACAAAATCTATTGTATGGTTATAATGCTATACTACTATTATCATTAATGTTATTTTGATATTAATTAAGTATATGTGTTTGGCTTACTTATATTAATTTGTTAATTATTATTAAAATACATCGAGATATTTTTGAACTATATTAGAGTATTATTTTTTGATGACTCTAATATTTTCTACCCAGTTGAATTATAGCTTTAATATAAGAAAAGAGTTTTTATGACTTTTAGATATTTATTTAGAATATTTGAATAAAAGAAAAACAAGAATTTTTGTCTAAATCGGTTTTCCAAAATTTTTGTGTGTTTATCAAATATTATTTTTACTAATAAAAAATAGCTCCTATCTAATATCTAATTTTGACGAACTTAGTATTTTTATCCAAAAATGATTTTTCTTGACTGTGAGTATTTTTCTTATACTTATTTTGACTTATGAAAACTAGTTTTAGGAATTATAAATTTTTCTAAAACTCGGATACATATAAATATTTATTTATCCATTATTTTCTTAATTTCTCTCATGTCCGTATCCAAGTCATGTTGTTCCTATTCCTTCGCCCATTCGAGACTACCTTATGTCTACCCTAACGAACTTGACCGTTATGGACCCAATGGAACTGTCCGTGCCATCAACAGAGGTCCCCTTGTATAGTTGTTCACCGAAGTCGCAGTTCATGCCACATTGATCATTGCAGCACACCAGGCGTACTATCAGGCAAGACACCTTGCCATTTGCTGTTTATTTATCTTAGCTCATATTTTATGCATTATTTATTTTCTTTATGCAAAATAAATTGTGATACATGGCATACCTGTTAGAACTTACTGTTCATTTATATTTTCTGCTGTGTATTATTTTCTTACAAATTAAACCTAGATTTAAGGGACCACCTTGTGTTGCATTCATTGGCCTTGACATGTTGTACCACGAAGTTGTGTGTCACATGTATAATACGGAAGTGCGTGATTGGCTGGCCACCAGTAGGTACAAGCCGTGCGATAGGAATAACCGCTAATAGAAATTGCATGCTTAGTTTGACTTAGCGGTTATAGTGGTTTTGTGTTGTGGATACAACACAGTAGGCATTGGGCGAGGAGGACAATTCCTTGCGTATGGGCTTCGATGCACTTCCCTTGTGACCTAGACTCTCCGCTGGAGATACGGGGTTGATGACCCATGATTACTGACGGCCACTGACGATTCTGCGGAACGTCATGCTCTTACTGATGGGGCCTCTGGTGCCCAAGGGGGACTATGTCGATCCTATTCAGTCATGGCCCATACGTAGGAAGGATTGTTCTTAACTATATTTCACTTAGAACGGTTAGGCTAACTTATCCGTTAGGTACGAGTACTTTTGGTTTGGGTACTTGTATCTGACCGTAGCTTGAACAATAACTTGTCGCGGATTAGTTCGTCACATCTTGTCCTTGTTTGGTTGTAGGTGTGACTTACTACTTCAATGAGAAGGTATTGAACCTTGTTGGGGTTCGAATACCATATTGGATTCTTAGCATGGAAAGATACGTCACCGTGAATTAGTTTACCATCTCCTGTCCTTGTTTGGTTGGGGGGATGGTACGCTCGTTCAGTAGGTGCGTATTGGACCATGTTATAAATTCAATTGACTTATTTATTTGAGCAATATTTTTTTCAGTTTATATGGCATGATATTATGTGTCTTGTTACGTCCCTCTGAGGACCTAGTTATCTCTCCAGGTGTGCTATTGTCTTTCGCAGGTGCTCTATCCGTGGCCATGATCATCACTACTTCTTCGAGGATGATTGCACTTAGATCGTCTTCGTTTCGCTCGCCAAAAATTTATTTCTTTTTTCATATATTTTTCCTTTACTTGTTGGTAGTGATTTGTCTCCGCCCAACATATTGTATCAAGACAATTCATTATCATTATGTGACATCTTTTATTCATTATTTTGTGTGTGGATGAGATAGTTATGGTTCTACTGCATTTTACAGCTTATGTATTCATATGAGGTTTCCATATATTGGAGTGTACTTCGTATAAATACAGCTGGCAAGTCTACGTTCCTAGTCCTACATATTTTGGGACTGGGGCGTTACAACTTGGGAAGTACCTTGATGAGCTACCTCAAGAAGTTTCCAAATCTCATGATACGTCTTACAGGTTGAAACTCGATTAAACTCTCTCTTGTCAATTGTACAGAACAGTGTGTTGATGGCACGTGCATCTAGACTAGCCTTTGCTTTTTCTGGCTCTGTATATTTATCATGAGGCTTGTCTGTAAGTACACCATCAACCACTGTATGTGTCGATTTCTTATAACCGTCAATAACTATAGACCAAAGATCAAAGTCAAGAGACTTTAAGAAGAATGTCATACGTGTTTTCCAGTATGTTTAGTTTGTTCCATCAAATAGTGGGGGTCTATTTGTGGATTGCCCTTCACTGTTGAATATTGATTTCACGGCTGCCCTATATACTCTCTGAGGTTGTTATATTAGAATATAACCTGCTCTGATACCAATTGTAGGACCGTTAAGCACCTCTAGAGGGGGATGAATAGAGTGAGTGCGAATGCAGCAGAATAAATCTCCACTTAAAAAATTAAAAACAAATAACTATGGGAGTGAATAAAGAGACAATAAATAAATATAGCAAGAGATCAGAGAATCAAACTCAGTGAACACCGCGATATATACTAGTTTTCCTCTTGGAGGACTAATCCAGTTGCAAGTACTCTTGCCTGCTGTTAATCTACTATTCACAAGCTAATTGAGAGCTTGCAGTCTCTTTACAACACCGTACTTGGTGACAAGTGTACGACCAACTTCACAATACTGTGCTTGGTGACGAGCGCACGACCAGCTCCTAAAACGGCGATGATTTCTGAACTTGAACGACCTCTTTACAACTCTGAGAACCAAAGAACTCTAAGTCGAATCGATATTACTGGCTTTGGCTAGGAGATGTATAGGTGGAGTATGAAAGCTTTTAGAACACTGAAAAACACTTTAGGAATAGATAAAAAGAAATGATGAGTGATTTGAAAAGAAAATTTTCTCTTCTATTTATAGGTATTTTTGAGAACTGAACTCAGACCGAGTTCGGGTGGAGTTCGGATACAAAGATTTCGCAAACGAACGTTGCATACAGATTTGGAGGTAACAAACATTTGAATATGGAACAACCGAACTCGGTCCGAACTCAGCCTAAGTTCTGTCTGAGTTCATCTAGTAATATTTTGTCAAATTCTGTTGCATAGGATAAATGAAACTTTTGGTAAATGGACTTTGAATGAATGGGTAGGCTTTATAGACAAGTGGAGTGTGAATAAACTAAGCCAGTAATACTTAGTAGATTTTACAATTTGTATCCTAGACTCAATAAAGGATAAAATACATAATAAACTGAAAAATGACTCAGACTGATTCCAATGCATAAGTACTTCGGGATGATGATTTTATGCTTACTGATGTTGTAGTACACTCTCTGATATTGAATTTACTTGACCTAAAATGTTAGGATTAGTTTGTATATTTTGTTATTGACTTAAGTCATCTGTTGATTTATCAAAATCGGGTGTGACCATTTGGTAATGGGCCAACAGGTACGATTGGTTTTCAGGATTGATAGGATGAATCGGATAGGTGGGATTGGATTCACTATCACAAGGCTTGCTGAATAATATATTTCAGGGACACCTTAAATATGTGCGATCGAACACAGTGATATGTCGAATTCAAATGAGAATAAAGGAACGAGAAGTTATCGAGGATTTTGAAATCGTGTTTCGAAGAAATATTGATGGTAGTGCGGTCATTAGATTTGAGGCAAACTTGAATGTTGGTTGATCGGATGGGTTGCCTAGAACTGAGATTGTCCGTGAGCGTGACGAGTGTAAGTTACCCAAGTCAAGATATAGTTGTTCGATGTGAATATAACCAAAGCATGAGCATGGCTCAGATTGAAAAAAAAAGCGTAGGAGGACTGTATGCGAGAATTATTGGATGTTGAATTAAGTTATAGGTCGATGAGTGTACTCAGTTAGTTTCAAGGACGAAACTTTTTCTGAGTGGTGTATAATTTAATGCTCCATCCTGCTCAGTTCAATCGGAGGAATCGAAATGACAACGACGTTCGAATTTAACCATGTAACGGCTTGCTCGAAGTCTCGCTCGGTCGAGGCGACTCCTCGCTCAGGTGGGTGGCTTTGGTGAACTTGCCTCAGCTTGGCCTTCGCACTAATAAAATAAAAGTTTTCAAATACACAAGTAGGCTTGATAATAAAAGAGACGAATCCACGTAGCTAAGGAAATAATCCCAAGTTGGGTCGCACTGAGTTAGAATATGGAAAAAGGTCCCACGGTCGGCTTAGAAATATTGCATGATGGCTTTTAAAATGATACTCGGTCCTTCATCCCGTAGCTTGGGAGAAGAAAGTTGGACTTTACCGTAAAGCTATGAATTAGCCTAAGTCATACGTCGCTTGCATAAATGCTTGATAAAGCACGCACGGTCCCACGTCCAAAGGCTTGGCATAGCCTTACTCGTCCCACGTGTTAAGTTGCACCGTACGGCTTGTGGAATAAGTCTAGGCACCCAAAGAAATTGATTGCATCAGGCGAATGCCACACACATTCCCACGATGCAAGGCTTGATGCAGCCTTTGTTCGTCAAGTTATGCACGATTGAGGTAGGCAAATGTGATGTCGGGCTGTCGAAGTCATTCTAAGCACAGTCCCATATTTTCTGCGGTTGTCAAAGTCACTTAGTCCGACGATCCCAAGGCCCATCATATAAGTATGACTTGGGTGTTAGTGTCGCAAATAACACAAGTTGGTTTAAGGAACGATTTCACAGACTTAGTGTTTTAAGGCACGAGCCACGATTGATTTAAATTGAGTTTGGAAAAAAAAGGGCTATCAAATAGTTGTTCCTGAGTTGAGTAAAAATGATAGGACAATATGGAAGAATACTCGCGACCCTGGGTCATCGAGGCGGTCTCAAATACTAGAAGTCTTTAACATGGTCTGAAAATATGGTAACACTATAAGAAGAATGACTGTGTGAGACGGTAGTTCGAGTCGAGTCTTGTATGGTCATGGACAACTTGTCGACATGGGAAAGTTTCCTCGAGCGCTAACTCGGGGCCACGGGACCGTTACAGCCTAGAGGGAAACACGGGTTTAGTCGAGCTGGGAGTATCACTTAGGTTATTCGGGACTTTCAGCGGGGCTCACTACTTGCATTGAAAGGGCCCGAATAGCAAAGCTAATGTGTACAGAATAGCTTATTGTGCTAGTGACTATTTCATATAGATGAGTCAGCATATTAGTGGCAATCCGTGTGCATACCTTTATTTGAGTCGAGTATTGTGTGCACGGTATCAATGAGTCAAGTTGAATGTATGCACGATCAGAACACAATGTTTGGGCCTATGATTTGGCTGCAACGAAGATACCGTGCTTCGACACGAGATGTGGCATCGAGTATTAAGTTGTTGGCATAGAGTTGCATAAGTTGGATTTGAGTCATTTCGAGTTTAATTCAGGAAGCGCCGTAAGGCAAAGTTGGTTAAGTGACACTTAGTTCAGAAACCTCGATTAAGTCAGTTGATGATTAAAGCAGCAAAGGCCACGAGGCGGCAATATGGTTAAGTTACACTGAGTTGCGAGTCACGGCCTCAATATGGACACACGAATAAAGCTTATGATACGACCACGATGTTAGCACGATGGACTTGTAGCACGATCACATAGAAATTAGGTACTATCGTATTGTTGCGTCTTTGAGTACGGGCCGAAAGGCAAGCACGACTTGATAAGTTGATGTTGCAAGCACGAAAATGTTCTAGTACAAGGATAAGGAAGTTATGGGTGCGATAGCACGGTGATGGTCTAGAGACTCAAATAGACCAAGGGCTCTGTCCTAAAATCGACCCTAAGTCAAGAATAGAAAGACAATCATAAAGGGTCTATGTTACACAAAGTAAAAACGTGTTAGTTTTGTATGGGTGGAGAGAGCTCACTCCACCAGTACAATTGAGTACTGACACCCACACAGTACTTTTGTGCAGGCTCAGGTAGAAGCGAGTTGGCGTGGAGCTCGCTTGGATGCATCGAGGCACGGAGTTCCTTGGCGTTTCGAGGCACGTGATCGCATGGAGTCTGGACTTATACGAAACATAATGTATGGACATCGTCTATCTGAAGCATCCGCTCGTTTATTAAATTGTATTGAGAGATGAGAGAGAGCATAGTGACTTGTATTGTGAGAAGAGTGAGCTTGAGTGATTGAAATCTTGGCCTCGTGCCCACCTATGTAATCTTTGTTTCGATATCAATAAAGAGCTATTTGCATGACTTGTGTTTGTCTTAACTTTTCACTGGTATCAATCATTGTTTCTGCTTGGAACTTTTGTGCGACGATCCCATCGCTTAGCCTGTAATCGGCCGTTATGGAACTCGTCTTGCGTGAGCACAATCTAGGCTCACGCGGTATTATACCTTAGCGAGGACAATCGCTCCTACGGGAGCAGGACGTGACAGTAAGCACTTCTAGACCTTTGCAGTTAATTTATATGGATTTATTTGGTCCTCGTAGAGTCGCTAGTCTTGACGGTAAACTCTACGCTTTTGTCATAGTTGATGATTTCTCTCGTTATACTTGGGTGTACTTTTGATCAAATAAAGTGATACCATTTTTGAATTTCAAGTATTTTGCAAAAAAGGTACAAAATGAAAAATGCTTCATGATTACTCAAATCCGAAGTGATCATTATGATGAATCGAAAATACTGATTTCAAAAAGTTTATGATAATAATGGATATACCATGAGTTTTTTTTGTCCTAGACCTCCTCAACAAAATGGTATTGTGGAACGAAAGAATCGTACTCTAAGAGATATGGCTAGAGTCATGCTTAATCAGCATAATCTTTCTGAATATTTTTGGACATAAGATGTAAGTATAGCATGTCATATTTTGAATAGGGTGTTACTTCTACCTATATCGAAGAAAACCCCTCTATGAATTATGGTTTGGAAAGATTCCAAATATTTCTTATTTTACGATTTTTGGTTGTCGGTGTTTATCCTGAACACCAAGGATAACTTGGGTAAGTTCGACTCGAAGGTATGAATAGATATTCCTCGGGTATGCTGCCAACAGTAAGGGATATAGAATTTTCAATAAAAGATCTATGTTTGTTGAAGAATCCACTAATATTTCCTTTGATGAGATTAATAGTAATAGATAAAGCGACAATATGACGAAGATACAAAAAAAATCCAAGGCACCTGAAGATACTGCAACTAGAGATATCTGAAAAGTCTACATAAGAAGATGCAATCCATGCCAGACCATCCATAGACCCTCGTAATAGGATGTATCCAAGGAGTAGGTATGCGCTCCTCTACTAGAGACATAGCAGTCATTTGTCAAGTACAATCTATGTCAGTTGCAGATGTTTTTTCTGATGAGTTTTGGATTAACGCCACGCAAGAGGAACTTAATCAATTTGAGAGAAACCAAGTTTGGGAACTTTTCCTAAACCTATTGGTCAATCAACATTGGTACCAAATGGGTGTTTCAAATAAACTGAGTGAGGATGGACATGTTCAACGCACCAGACTAGAGTCTATTCACATGTTTTGTGCATTTGTATATTTTCACAATTTTAAACTTTTTTAAATGGATGTGAAGAGTGCATTTTTAATGAGTTTTTAAAGAAAGGGTTTTTGTGAAGAAACCTCCTATCTTTGAAGATTTTCAAAAACCTGATCACATTTTCAAGCTTAGAAAGACACTTTATGGACTCAAACGACACCACGTGCTTGGTATGAACATCTAAGTGCTTTCCTACTTGAAAATGGTTTTTAAAAAGGAAGGGTTAAACAACTTTGTTTATCAAAACTTTAGTTAAGTATTTTACTTGTGCAAATTTAGGTTGATGACGTAATTTTCAGTTGTAAACCCCCTAAAATTTAGATGTATTTTATTAACATTATACTTTTGGATATTAGATTTTTATTTATATTTTGGTAGAAAATACTCCATATATATGTGTTACTTTTGAAAAGTTTTAAAAAGAAAGTTTTATTTGATTGTTTAAATTCTTGAAATAATTTATCATTAAATCTTGCGGATTTTTATTATAGATAGTAGCAATTAGTCTCTAAATAGCTAGTAGTACAATTGTGCTAGTTATATTACTAAATAACTTTAGAATATTTTTGGAATGTGTTTATTTTATAATATTAAATTTTTTAGATTTATAAGATTAATCATAGAGTTATTCCAAGTATTTTGTAAAAAAATGTTTATATATATATATATATATATATATATATATATATATATATATATATAATATATATATATATATATTTTTATTATATATATTATATATATCTATATATATATATATATATATATATATATATATATAGATATATATATATATATATATATATATATTATATATATATATATTTTTTTTATATATATAAAATATTATATATATATATATATATATATATATATCTATATATATATTATTATATCTATAAAAATATATATATATCTATATATATTTTTATATATATAAAAATATATATGATATATATATATAATATATATATAATAATTATAATATATATAATATATAGATATATATAATTATAGATATATATATATAATATATATAATATATATTATTTATATATATATATATATTATATATATATATATATATATATATATAAATATATTATATATAAAAAATATATATATATATCCACCAAGCCAGGGGGCTTGTAAACCCGACCCTAAAATTTCCCCAGTATAACAGCGGCCGACCGACCCAATATTATAGCTAAGCTATATAAACCGAGAGAGAGGGACTCTCATAAAACCCTAAACCCCGTGGCTATAGCCACCACCTTCGAATCCCGCCCGTTCATGATCTCAGGCTAGCCTTCCTCGACACTGCCGGCCGCCGTAGTCGCCGGAGTTGCGCGTGAACAGCGCCGAGATTAGAGGCAGCAACAACAGTGCAACTCTCGGGTGCCAATTTCGCAGTGGCGTTTTGCTGCGCTCGGTCGATCATTGATCGATCCGTTTTCTCTACTACGATCACAACATATACGGCTTGATTTCCTTTCAAATTGTTTAACACCTTGACGAGCAAAACCCGAAGGAAATCGAGACGAATCTCGACGAAAAATTGTATCGATACACCCTCTTTACTGTTAGGATACCAATTTGGAAGACAGATTCTGATCGTCTGTTAAGGACTCATCTAAAACTAATTAAAAATAGTGATAGAAAATAGATAGGGCTTCCTAACCTATCTTGTAGAACCAAAATCCTTCGACCACACGTCGAGAAACCGAAACCCAAGTTGGCCAAAACAGTTTTTTTGAAAACAAAATTTTAGGAAAACCACCCGATACGACATGTGCCCCGACAAAACGGGCGACATGGTCACAACCGAAAGAATCAATAGGGCGTATCGACTTCATAGACGTGTGGGTTTTGACAGAATTCAAATTGGTTGCGTCGCGCCACGAATTTGATGCGTATCCGTCGAAATTCACCGTATTGGCCTCTTTGTAAATTTCTTAATTACTTTGTGCACGTTCATCAAATCGAGACGAAACTTGCGCCATGAGGACCGTATTATTTTTCTGGTCCTGTGTGCCAAGTTTGGTCCGATTCTGAGATGGTCGACTGGAACGCATATTTGGCGAGCCCGCGACCCGCTCTAACGGGCGAATTTGTGCACGGCCCGTCGAAATCCAACTTTGGACATACGGTTGGGTTCGTCTCCTCAAACCGGACCCGTAAACATATAGTTTGACGACTTTAGAGACTTAGGTATAGGCAAGCATTTCGATGTAAAATGGGTCCAACGGCGGACATCGTTTTGATCCGAAATTAGGAATTTGCCCTTGTTCCAGAATTGGACTTTTTGACAGGCGTTTCCTAGACATATCTTTTATACCAAACTCGTTCGTGATGTTGTTTCAGCATCCGAAGCTCTTTGTGGATTTTGACTTTCGTGCTGACGATTCTGATTGTTGGATTTTGCTGCTTCTCGCACACACACCGGACAAAATACCAGGCAAGATACCTTGCCACCTTACTCTGTAATTTAATTATTCTTATTTTTAGTTATTTAATTCAGCATTACTTATTTTTGTTAGTATTATATCACTGTGCGTCCAAGTCACACTTGGGTGCAAGCGACTTTATCGGTCGTTTTCTTACTTTTTTTTATTCTCTTGCATTGACTTAGTCTAGTGACCACCCATTTGATGATGAGGTATTGGTATATCTCATACGGCCTTGACACGTACTTTTCCACATATTGTGAGTCACATATAGGACACGTACTCGCGTAGTCGTCCAACCACCGATAAGTATGAGGCGGGCGACGGTTAGGAGTAACTGCCAATAGAATTGTATGCTAGTGGACTTGGAAATTGCTAGAGGTTCATGAGTCATGGATGTGACTCCACTAGGCATGGGATGGAAAGAACAGTTCCTTGATGTATGGGCCATATATGCATTGCTATTGTACCTGAAGCTCCACTGGAGACGCATGTTCGCCTTACTATTACTGATTCCCTCTGACGTTCATGGAGCGTTATGGACGTTTTCTTATTGTTTCCCTCTGATGTTCACCGAGCGTTATGGAAGGAGATGACTGGTTCCCGAAGGAAGGGACGATGCCACTGCTATACAGCCCGAGCGCTCATATGTGAAGGATTGTTCTTTATTGCATATTCACTATAGTACGGTTAGGCACCCTATTACATGCATCCTTTTATTTATATTATAATCCCAATTTATATGGCATGATATTGTGTATCTTGTTACGTCCATCTGAGGACCTGGTTATCTCTCTGAGTGTGTGCTCTTGTCTTTACAGGTGTTCTAGCCATGGCCGTGATCATCTCTATTTCTTCGAGGATGATGTACTTGGATCGTCTTCGCTTCGCTCGCCAAACTCTTTTTTTTTGGTTATGTACTCTCATTCTTTTCGTAGTTGGTAGTGGATTTGTCTCCGCCCAATATTTTGTATAAAGATATTTCATAGTTGATTATATGGCATCTTTTATTCCTTTATTTTATGAGATTAGTTAGCCTTGTTTTACTGCATTTACAACTTAGACATACGAGGATTCCATATAGAGAGTATACTTCCTATGTATGCAGCTGGCATATCTACGTACTTAGTCCTAAGTATTTTGGGACTAGGGCATTACATGTTTTTGTGGTGGCCCATGCAGGTCAAGATAAATTGTTTGGTTACTTTGCCGTACCAAGCAAGCCTGCGAATAGGATTAGAGTCTAGGATCTCATCGACACACTTGACCTCCTACCTCAATTCCATTTTTGAACTCTCACTTGACTCATTGATCGCATCTTGCTTGATCCCTTCTACCGTAAATCTTATCTTTCTTTCATGCTTGATAGGAGCTAGATAAATGACTGGTGGGCCTTATTGGGTTCAATTACACTATTAGTTAAACTTTTATAAGTTGGGTAGAGTGCCTCACAACCTAGTATTCCCTTCGTCCCTATGACCCATTGTAGAGGATATTGCTTGAATTCCCTAGACGATAAATCCTTAGAGGTTCATACCTCATTTTAGGGACCAAAGCCTTAAACAAGAAGATAGTCAGACAACTGCATAAGATCGAACATCAGACAAGACCTTGATTCTTAAGAACTTGAATTTGTTGTATCTTCTATCATTATTATCTCACGTACTCATATTTTACTATCTTGACCAATACTGCTACTATAGCCTACTTTTGCAAGCTTACCTTTTATCGAGCTTGTTTCAAGACTTATGTTACTTGGGCGTCCACTAACATATTGTCTAATCAGAGCCGGTGTATGATGGTCTGATCAACCTAGTGCACTTTGGTTCGCTCTTTGATTATTTTACATTGATTAGATATAGTTAAACTTGTCCTCTAGGATCTCATCCGCAACGATCTTGACAAACTTCCTCTTTGAACTATTCAATCACCTTGAAACCCATATTTACAATTCGATCCCATCTTCCTCAAACTCTTATTGTTTTCGTCACTTCTTCGAAAAATAAACGCTCGTGACACGAAGTATTCCCCTATGGCCATGAAGGCTATATACAAATCGTTTCCATCTATTCGAAATCGGGAACTATCTTCAACTTGATTCATATACTATATCACATTATCTATTTCGTCATGTAGTTCTTTTCTAATCAAGAGTCGAGGTGCAATATCACAACTTTGAAAATTTCTAACGTCATTAGTCCTAAAACCATGTCCTAACTTCTAGAATAAGTAAATAGTTAGCCTTCTAAAATGTAGGAGATACTAGTATTACCAAATGACTAGAATAAGTTGGTTTCCATTAGGGAGATAATTAGTGCCTCATGAACTCCTACTTTCTATCTAGATCATTTGGTGTCCCTGGCCGTGACATTAATATTTGGAGCACGAGATCAGTTGTTACCTTCCAACAAACTTTACATACAAGACATAGACAAATCCACCTTCTTTTAGATATATCATGTCCCACTAAAACACGTTTCCTTGTACTCTATTTTCATGATACGACTTTCAGGTCAAAAAGGCTAGCTATAACCCCTACCATAATACATTGTCCCTTTCTGACCTCAGTTAGAGATCCAACCTTGACTCAAATCTTTTGATCCAATATATGGTTGTGACCCACTCAAAGCCCTCTATAAACATGCCACTAGTGTGCCACTTTATGGAGTTTCCCATGTGCTACTTATACACAAAAGTCACGGAAGACACACCTTCAAGACTTACAGAACCTAGATAACCAACCCGGCTGGCAATTAGCCCAACCACTTGAGGTGAAACTATTCTAGGTTGCCCTAACCTAATAAGATGGTTCAAGTAGATTTCAGGATCTTGTCCAGCTAATATAGATTAAAATCCGAGACTTAAATTAATCAAGATTGGTTCCAATGGGACTAATAAATCATTGGTTAATAACGTCTATTTCTATCTGTATACTCTTGATACCTCTACCGTGACTTTATATTTGGAGCACAACACTAGCCATTTCCTTCCAATGAACTGCATCCTCATGAACTAGACTAGACACTCTACACACATGACATACCTGTCCTACACAAACGAAACAACTTGTGCTCTATTTCGATTACACAATATGTAGGACAAATTTTTCCTTAGAACAAATCATAGATGCCACTTTTGTCCCCTTTGATCTTAACTATGCAATTGTCAACCTATTCCCTTCACTAAACCAATTACCCATAACCCATGCAAGATGCATCATGTCCATGACGTGCACATTCCACCCAAAGCAAGCCTAAGCCTCTAATACGATACCAAGCACGAACTACATACTCATGTCACTATGACTCAAAGGTTTCAAACCATTACCTAATCATATAATATAGTAAGGTTATACACTTGTTATTGATTGTCATCTCATGGCCGTGAATCTTTCTTTCCTTAAGTTCTTCAACCTCGCCTCCTAGCTACCCCTGTTAGGCAAAGAGGGAAATTCCTCGAAATGACATGTTCTAGTTATAATTACCTAGAGGACGCCTACTTACCTTATTGAACGCATGTCCGGTAGAAATGATGTTAGATTGTAATAATCCTCCTATGGAAGTTATTGACCAAGAACGCCATGGCGGTATTTAGGCTTCCTTTTGGACCCGTGACTATGTTCAGGAAGTATCCATATTGTGCCACCCTTTTGAAATTGTCCTTCTCAGAAGTCTTATAACGACGATTTTTATGATTAGCCAACCTCTATAAGTTGGATAGAGTCTGGAATGAAGAATATCCCACCTTGTAGAATATGATGATAAATTGGGTTTCTGCGATAACCACTTCCTCCATCACTTCTGAAACCAAGTTAAGGATTAACGTACCTGTCCACCCTTGTATTAAATTTCATCATTTTTATAATTTTCATATATTATAATTTAATTTCGATGACAAAATTTTTATAAGTTGGGTAGGATGTAAACCCCCTAAAATTTAGATATATTTTATTCACATTATACTTTTGGATAATATATTTTTATTTATTTTTGGTAGAAAATACTCCAAATAATATGTGTACTTTTGAAAAGTTTTAAAAAGAAATTTTTATTTGATTATTTTAAGTTCTTGAAATAATTTGTCATCAAGTCTTGCGGATTTTTTATAGATAGTAGCAATTAGTTCCTAAATAGCTAGTAGGTACAATTGTGCTAGTTATATTACTAAATAATTTTAGAATATTTTTGGAATGTGTATATTTTTATAATATTAAAATTTTTATTATAAGATTAATCATAGAGTTATTCCAAGTATTTTATGTAAAAAATGTGTTATATATATATATATTTTTTTTTGTTATATATATTTACATAAAAATGTATATATATATATATATAATTTTTATGTAAAATTATATATATATTATATATATATATATATATATATTATATATATATTATATTAATATATATATATATATATATATATATATATTATATATATATATATATATATTATTTTTTTTTATATATAATATAAAGAAAAGAAAATATATATATATATATATATATATATATATATATATATATATATATATATATATATATATATTTTTTTTTTATATTATATATATATATATATATATATATATATATATATATATATATATATATATATATATATATATATATATATATATATATTTTTTTATATATATATATATATATATATTATATATATATATATATATATATATATATATATATATATATATATATAGAACAGTAAAGAAAAGAAAATCCTTATATATATATATATATATTATATTATAATATATATATCTATATATATAATATATATATAAGTAAAAGAAAAGAAAAAAAAAAAATCCTTATTTGCTACTGTTCCTTTAGAACAGTAGCAATTCCCACCAAGCCAGGGGGCTTGCAAACCCGACCCAAAATTTCCCAGTATAACAGTGCCGACCGACCCAATATTATAGCTAAGCGATATAAACTGGAGAGAGGGACTCTCATAAAACCCTAAACCCATGGCTGTCGTCGCATCTTCGAATCCCAGCCTCGTCCACGATCTCAGGCGAGCCTTCCTCGACACTTCGGTCGCCGTAGTCACCAGAGTTGCGTGCGAACATCGCTGGGATTAGAGGCAGCAACAACAGTGCAACTGCCGGGAGCCAACTTTGCAGCGGCGTTTCGCTGTGCTCGGTCGATCATTGATCGATCTGTTTTCTCTGGTATGATCACAACAATACGGCTTGATTTCCTTTCAAATTGTTTAACACCTTGACGACCAAAACCCGAAGGAAATCGAGACAAATCTCGACGAAAAACTGTATCGATACACCATCTTTTACTGTTAGGATACCAATTTAGGAGACAAATTTTGATCGTCTGTTAAGGACTCATCTAAAACTAATTAAAAATAGTGATAGACAACTGATAGGGATTCCCAACCATTCTTGTAGAATTAAAATTCGTCGACTACACGTCGAGAAAACCGAATCCCAAGTTGGCCAAAAATATATTTTTTTAAAACAAAATTTTAGGAGAACCACCTGATACGGCATGCGTCCCGACAAACAGGGCGACGTGGTCGCGAACCGAAAGCATCTAAAGGTGCGTATCGACTTCGCGGATGTGTGGGCTTTGATGGAATTCAAATTGGTTGCGTGTGCGCCACGAATTTGATGTGTATTCGTCGAAATTCACCGTATCGGCCTCTTTGTAAAATTTTCAATTACTTTGTGCACGTTCGTCAAATCGAGATGAAACTTGCGCCATTAGGACCGTATTTTTCTTTTCCTATGTACCAAGTTTGGTCCGATTCTGAGAAGGTCGACTGGAATGCCTATTTCGCAGGCCTGCGACCCGCTCTAATGGGCAAATTTGTGTACGGCCCGCCGGAATCCAACTTTGACATACGGTTGGGTTTGTCTCCTCAAACCGAACCCGTAAACTATAGTTTAACGACTTTAGAGACCTAACCCGTAAACATATAGTTTGACGACTTTAGAGACCTAGGTATAGGCAGGCATTTCGGTGCAAAATGGGTCCAACGGCGGACATCGTTTTAATTCAAAATTACGATTTTGCCCCTGTTCTAGAATTGGACTTTTGGACAGGCGTTTTCTAGACATATCTTTTATACTAAACTCGTTCGTGATGTTTTTTCAGCATCCGGAGCT
This sequence comes from Iris pallida, assembly GCA_029216955.1. NCBI lineage: Eukaryota > Viridiplantae > Streptophyta > Magnoliopsida > Asparagales > Iridaceae > Iris > Iris pallida. Next base: position 36,875,595 of record JANAVB010022597.1, on the reverse strand, counting down.
CTTTGTGGATTTTGACTTTCGTGCTGACGATTCTGATTGTTGGATTTTGCTGCTTCTCGTACCACACCGGGCGCAATACAAGGCAAGATACCTTGTCACCTTACTCTATGATTTAATTATTCTTATTTTTAGTTATTTATATTTAGTATTACTTGTTTTTGTTAGTATTATATCACTGTGCATCCAAGTCACACTTGGGTGCAAGCGACTCTATCGGTCGTTTTCTTGCTTTTGTTTCATTCTCTTGCATTGACTTAGTCTAGTGACCACCCATTTGATGATTAGGTATTGATATATCTCATACGGCCTTGACACCTACTTTTCCATATATTGTGAGTCATATTAGGACACATACTCGCATAGTCGGCCGGCCACCGATACTATGAGACGGGTGACGGTTAGGAGTAACTGCCAATAGAATTGCATGCTAGTATCTTGGCAGTTACTAGAGGTTCATGAGTCATGGATGTGACTCCACTAGGCATAGGGTGGGAAGAACAGTTCCTTGATGTATGGACCACATATGCATTGCTATTGTACCTGACGCTCCGTTGGAGACGCAGGTTCACCTTACTATTACTGCTTCTTCTGACGTTAATGGAGCATTATGGACGTTTTCTTACTGATTTCCTCTGACGTTCATCGAGCGTTATCGACGGAGACGACTGGTTCCAGAAGGAAGGGATGATGCCACGGCTATACAGCCCGAGTGCCCATATGTAAAGGATTGTTCTTTATTTCATATTCATTATAGTACGGTTAGGCACCCTATTGCATGCATCCCTTTATTTTCTATTATATATCACAGTTTATATGGCATGATATTGTATCTTGTTACATCCCTCTGCGGACCTGGTTATCTCTCCAAGTGTGTGCTCTTGTCTTTCGCAGGTGTTCTAGCCATGGCCGTGATCATCTCTATTTCTTCGAGCATGATTGCACTTGGATCGTCTTCACTTCGCTCGCAAACTCTTTCTTTTGGTTATGTATTCTCCTTCTTTTCGTATTTTGTAGTAGATTTGTCTCCGTCCAATATTTTGTATAAATACATTTCATAGTTGATTATATGGTATCTTTTATTCCTTTATTTTGTGGATGAGATTAGTTAGCCTTGGTTTACTGCATTTACAGCTTATGTATACATACGAGGATTCCATAAATTGGAGTATACTTTGTATGTATGCAGCTGGCATGTCTACGTATTTAGTCCTAAGTATTTTGGGACTGGGGATTGTGGGGTATTATGGATAGACTCACGAAGTCGGCAATCTCTACGAAGCGTGCAATGTCCTTCTTCATACCATACCACCAATAGTACTGCTTCAAGTTTTGATATATCTTAGTACTCCCGAGATGAATAGAATAAATAGAACTGTAGGCTTCACTCATCAACTCATGCCTCAACTCTCTATTTGGAACGTATAGGAGATTCCCACACCTTAATGTGCCATTGTCACTCCCGTTTTTTGTTATACATATTTTTAGCATGCGTATACGGATTTATGGCATTGTCAGGTGACTCGTATTTAGACTTATCGTGTTTAGGCTAGTTTTGGTTTAATCTTGGCTTGACTTGGTTTATTTTGGTTCATGTTGGCTTGGTTTGGTTTGAGTCAGTTCATCATGGTGAACTTCTTATATAAGTGTAGAAGCATGGAAAAGAAAAAGGAAAGATCCATGCGGCCAGGGAGCCCCATACGGCTCAGAGAGTTCATGCGGCTCAAAGTATCCATGCGGCTCGAGCGTCTATGCGGCTCAAACAAGTTCTATACGGCTCAGAGGGGAGCCATGTGGCCTGCAAACAGCTCTTCCATTTTGTCCCTTACTGTATTAAATGCTTTGACGGCTGACAGCTCTGACACATGACAGCCCTGACACCAAAAATACAATTATGACTCTGTCATAATGACGGATTCCTAGGAAAACGAAGAAAATCTCTGACATGATCCCCCGAGATCCAGAAACTGTCATGCGGCCTTGACACGTGGACTAGCCCCATGCGGCTCACGAAGACTAGCCCCATGCGGCTCATGAAGACTAGTCCCATACGGCTCACAAAGACTAGCTCCACGCGGCTCACGAAGACTATCCCCATACGGCTCACGAAGACTAGCTCCATGCGGCTCACGAAGACTATCCCCATACGGCTCACGAAAACTATCCTCATACGGTTCAGATCATTACCATGCGGTTCAAATGTTCAGGGGGCACTCTTAAACAGCCTTGACACGTGGCCAGCCTTATGCAGCTCAATGAGGAGCAACCTTCCTGCGGCTCAGATTTCTACAGTGGCTTGCGGGACACGTGGCATCAAATTGATCGAAATCCCTCAACAAATCCCAATAAAATATTGGGATCAAATCAGATCATTGCATAAGCAAATTAATGACACGTGTCGAGAAATCCGAGATTGACAAATCAGGAGGATTTATGTCAATCATCATTAATTACCCACAAAATGCACCCGATCGTCCAAGGAGTAAGGCAGAGCTGCCGTCGCTTTCTCGAGCCTCTACCGTCACCCCCCAGAATCTAAAATAAACAATTGTACTTAGATTGCTGTACCTAGGTTTTCGTTTCTAGGCTTTCTTTGTACAAGTGAGTTTGTATTGTGAGTCTAAGTTCAGTCCTCCGATAATTATTCTGTTCTTTTACAATCAATGGCAAACAGATGGCGACTCTGCTGGGGATAAACTCCTCCACGGCTGAGGAGTTGGTGACGCAATCGGATGCAGTCAAACTTGGCTCCATGCAACAGAAGATGGTCGTCCGCTTTGACCAACAGGCATTTGAGGAAATGCTCTCTGAGGGAAGCGCTGGCCCGGTCCAGAAGCGAACCCGCACAAAGAAAGCTCGCAGCGAGTGGAGGCCAAAATCATTTGTCCCTCCCCAAGCTCTGGACGGAGTACTCCGTGCTGCCCAAGACGGCGAAGGCGACTCTCACACGGCTCCACATCAAGCCATAGAGGACTCTACTGTCCCCAAGTCCGACAGAGGAAAGCACTACAATGCTGGACTTGCAGGGACAAAGAGTGATTCTATGCGCCCCAAGAAGAAGCCGAACACTCATATGGCCAAGTCTGCCAACCGCATACAGTATCCTCATGCGACTGAAACTGCCAGCCGCATGAAGGAGGTCTATGCGGCCAGATCATCTAGCCGTATGAAGAAAACTCATGCGGCCGAGACTCCCAGCCGCATGAAGAAAGCTTATGCGGCTACGCCTGCCAGCCGTATGAAGATTATTGATGATAGCCGCATGGCGCCTACTCCGTGTGGCTCTGTTTTCGATCGCCTCTCCTATGGTCCTGATCTCTTTGCTACCAAGAAGACATGTCTTACTCTCTCCAGCATCACTTGGATTCTTCCTACTATGTGCCCTTATGCACTAGAGTGAAGAAGTCTAAGGCAGCGCGAGCTTGGCAAGTTCGGTCCGCTGATCCGATCTCTGACCATCCAAGCGTGCCACATACTGTTATGCGGGCCTCAGATGGGAAGTTGTACAGAACCACTCGAGTCCAGCCCCCAGCGGCAAACAGACAGAGAGGTTCGCAAAAGTCTTCCAAAATCCAGGGAGCGAACATGGTCGATCCAGACTCATCTGACTTGCGTGAGGTCATCCCCCACAAACGCAAGGAAAGAGAAGGTGCATTAGGGTGCAAGGAGTCCTCCCATGGACGTCACTGCACCCAAGTCATCGTCAACTGCTGTTGCAACAACGCGACGGTGCGAAAAGACCGACAATCCGTCTTTCAAAGACTGCAATAGCCGTCTTCAGAAGACGAGGCACTTCCCGTCGTCTCCTGCAACTCTGCTCAGAAAGTCCCTGCCGATGGGAGAGGGAAGAAGACGAACGTTCCCAGCCCGAAGATCTCAACCACCATGACTAAGAGACTGTCGTCTAAGTGGGTACCCACCACCGGAGTTTTCTAAGATACCCGTTCTAAGACGAAATCTGCTACAGTAGGAGATTCGTCGTCTACACCACTGTGGGTTACTGGGACTGGGGGTAGCACTCCTCCGAACCTCCATGACAATCCAATGTTCCAAGAAGACGAGCCGGGGGAAATAACTCTTCCATCAGATGCAGCAAACCTCGACGTCTCCGAGGACGTCCACAACTCCCAAGACGAGGCGAACTCGAAAACTGGGGGTACTGTTCCTTCTGAGTCCGAACCAGAGGAGGGCATTCCTACATACCCCGATGATTTCTCATTACAGGGGTACGACTCGGAAGACACGTCCTCCACCGGGCCATCCATCTTTCCTCACATAAGGACAGTATTCATGACGGACAGCAACCAAGGTGGTTCCAGTGATCGCCAACGCATCGACACTCGGAGGCCATACTGCTTGCCTTGGTCAAGTCTATGGACGAGATCAAAGCGGCCCTTCCAACTCTGCAAGGAGGGACGCCTGGCCAAACAAGCACGGGTTCCGCGGTCAATGCGGACTCGAATTCAGCAGCACCGAATCCGGACAAAATCCTCCTGAAGTAATGGCCTCCACCGCTGTGGATGAGGCCCGAGAAGTGAGAAGAAAGGTCCAGGAGCTCCAAGCCATGTTTTACGCTCGAGAAAACTCTCAAGACCTCAGAATACGACAATCGTACCCTGCTGCATGGAGGGATGTCCCCTTCCCGCCAAGATATAAGCCGTTTAACATCAACCCGTATGATGGCAAGACCTCTGCAAGTCGGTACATCACTTACTTCGAGGTCACCACCGACCATCTGCCCCATGACGATGCCATCCTCACACGATTATTCGTCGGGGCATTGGAAGGAGTCGCCTTCGACTGGTATCGTAACCTGTCAGATAACTGCATCCACTCCTTCGCTGGCTTCTAGCGCAAGTTCTTGGAGAGATTCTACGAAGTAGGACATGACGTTACGATGTCTACCCTCATGGACGTCGTTCAAGGGGAGAAAGAGCTGATGAGGAACTATATTGAGCGGTTTTGCCAAACCGCAATGAAGCTGCCCTCTGGAAACCCGGATTCCTCCTTAATTGAAATCTGCCAAAAGAGACTGCTTCCAACAATCAGCCTCTGGATGGACGAAAGTCAATTCAAGGACTGAAAAACGTATCATCAGTGCCACAAGTGTCGAGAAACGATTGAAGAAGGCTCGCCAACTGGGATTGCACATCTCGGACGGAGAGAATAAGGGCAAGCGTCCTAATACCAACAACGACAATGGGGGTAGCCTCTCCAACAATCGGGACAGCATGGGTAAGCAGGCTATGGTGGCCGACACAGCACAGAAACCTGAGCCAAAACCGGCAGACTAGCAATGGCCGCAAATCACCTACTCTTTCGAAGACGGCCACGTCAAGCCCATCCTGGACATGCTCATACAAGGAGACATAATTCAACTTCCTCCACCAAGACGAAAACCTCGGCCGACAGAAATGGAGAACCCAAAGTACTGCCATTACTACCGCTACATCCATCATGCTACACACGACTGCTACCAACTAAAATGGTACATCCAAAATCTTATCGATTCGAACGCTCTGGCCATCGATTTCGAGGAGGTAACCGTGGCAGCCAATATGGTGTCAGTACAATTTGGCAGCTTCCCTCCAACCGAAGCTCAAGACGGTGTGGTACCCATCCCTCTGACAACAATGAAGATTGCTAATCTTCCACCTTCCCGAGATCAGGCTGCTGGTCTAGTGCCCCTCACCACATCACGAGGAGAGGTCATGTGGGTCCATTCACACTTGGTATCTGAAGTGACTCAGTCTACACCATCTTCCATTCGCAAGAAGAAGAGTGGAAAAGTCAGGTCCTGCCGCACAATCTCGGCAGATATCGAAGAAGCTACAGCCGTCGTTACTCGGTCTGGGGCACAATCCCAACCTATGGCTGATAACTCGGCTGAAGATCATCAGCCCGCTACAACTGACGCTCCGGGACCGGCTCAGCCTCCGACGACCGACAAGCCTAGGCCGAAGGAGACTTGCTTTGACAAATCCCTCCGAAAAGAGGTACTGCAGGGGCTGGAGAAGCCCTATAACTTTGATATTTTGGCACAATTGGCCAACACACCGGCCAAGTTGTCATTATACGATCTTCTGAGACTCTCAAAGGATGTTCGCACGGCTTTGAGCGATGCACTCCAAAATGCCGACGCATACCTGGCTCAGGTCATCCTCACGGGAGAGAACCCGCCTGCAGATCTCCAAGACAGCGCTTGCACGGGAGCGATGCCCATATTTTCTTCACTCCGTAGGACATGCTCATCAAAACCAACCTGCACGATCGCCCGTTATACTACACTGGATACATCGGCGACGTAAAGGTGGATCGGATGCACATTGATCCTGGCTCTTCCATAAGCATTATCCCGAAGGGTCTGTTACATTATTTCCGTATCCCTATGTATCGCCTAACGCCTACAAGCACCGCCATCAACGGTTTTAATTCGGACAGGAGCTACCCAATTGGGAAGATTCGTCTGAAGTGTCAAATTGGCGATCTCCAGTCGGAAGTCACCTGTTACGTCATAGATGCAGACTCTTCTTACAACATCCTTTTGAGGCACCCTTGGATACACGATTATATGATCGTGCCTTCCACGCTGTACCAGTGCTTCAACTATGTCGACAAATACGGCTTCTTGAAGACAGAATTGTTTGCCATTGATTGTAAAAGTACAGAACAATTATCGGAGGACTGAACTTAGACTCACAATACAAACTCGTTCGTACAAAGAAAGCCTAGGGACAAAAACCTAGGTACAGCAGTCTAAGTACGATTGTTTATTTTAGATTCTGGGGGGGTGACGATAGAGGCTCGGGAAAGCGACGGCCGTACTGCCTTACTCCTTGGACGATCGGTACGCAGCCTTGACTCGGGGAAGATCTGCTTGGTCGTTGACGAAGAAATGCCTTCTTGCTCTCTCTCTCTGATTGCTCTCCGGGCTTCTCTCTCTCTGTGTATATTCTCTCTCTGACTATGGGGGAAGTCTCCCTGTGTATACGTATTCTTCTCTGGCTTCTTTTTTTATATCTCTCTATATGCTACAAGGGAATGGCACCTTGTTATTTATAATAGCGGGATATGATCACTAGGGTTGCCAATGATTAGCTCTTGGAGATGGCGGCGGCCTGGGGATTGATCAATCCAGGCCGTTCGTTTCTGATTGTGACAAATCAGAACTGTTAAGGGTAGATTACACCAAATCCCCATTAGCAATTAATGCTAATTGGCATAAATCTTCCTTATAATGATTCTCTAATATCTGCGAATAAATCAGATTTATTCTCCTGCCACGTGCCCCAGATCATTGGGATTCGTCCCGATCTTGGATTGCCATAAATCTGGGAGATTGATCGACTGAGGACACGTGTCCTGAGAGCCAATGGTGAGACTGGAGCCGCATGCAGATTGGGCCGCATGAGATTTGGGTCGCATAAATTTTGGGCCGCATAAGACTTGGGACGCGTGTCAGGGCTGTCTGGGCAGTGGCCCCCTCCTTCAGACTTCTGAACCATATGATGAGCCGTATGAACCGCATAATGGTGTGTCTGCTTGAGCCGCATGGGCCTGATCTTCTTGAGCCGCATAGGGATGATTTCACTCGAGCCGCATGGGACAGCTTCACTCTGAATCGCATGAGAAGTCTTCACTTCGAGCCGCATAAGCACACCCATGTGGCAGGGCCACGTGGCATTTTGTCGCTCTCGGGGGATCGTATCAGAGATTTTTTTCTCTTCCCTAGAGATTCATCATCATGACAGAGTCATAATTACCTGCTTTGGTGTCAGGTCTGTCAACTTTTCAGAGGGGTCAGCCGTCAAAGCAATTAATGTAGCATGGATCGAGGGGAGCACTGTCACGCCACATGTCTTCTGAGCCGCATGGAATACCTCCGGCCGCATAGCTCCTTATGCCGCATGACTCCCTACGCCGCATGCGTTTTCTGAGCCGTATGGGTCTTTCTTGGCCGCATGAGTCAATTTTTTTAGTATTTTCCATGCTTCTACAGGACCCCCTTCAAAGTTTTTAATTTGTAAAATTGAAATACTTTGAACAAGAAGCATGGCTGTATTGGCCGCATATACAATCCCGACCGCATAGATGTCCTGGCTGCTTGGATGTGTTATTCGCATGACTGTTTCAGCTGCAGGGGGTGGGTTAGCCGCATAGATGGTCCCGTCCACGTGTGCGGGTCGTTAATTATCTCCAAGTTGCTTCAGCGCCGTCTTTGTAGGGGGAATCTCAAGGGTCAGTTCATTAAATCTTTTTGGATTTGATGCCTTGGGTGAATATTGGAGACGAAGCCCAAGGAGTCGGTTTCGTTCTTCAAGAGTCGGTCATTGGCCCACGTGTCCGCCTTCTCCCCTCCTCCTATAAATAGGAGGGGTTTGAAGAGAGAGAAGACTTCTTTATTTTCTTTCTTTTTTTTTTTGAAAGGGACGTGGTCCCGAAATATGTAATGCTTCTTTTCTTCCTTCAAATAAAAAGTATTTTCCATTCTACCCTTCATTTGTATTGCCTGTTGTGCCTGTGATATTGTGGTGATGTTCTCCCCCGCATAGGGGATATATTTGTGGACCTGTTACCCATGGCGTACCTTGGTTTTAGGTAGAGGTAACAAGTTTCGGTCAGGATACCTGAAGCAGCCATAGCAAAGTGGTCATGGGTGCTCTTGGTATTGAGAAAAGAATTGCCGTAGAGTAGCTGGGCTCCTGGGACATGATGAGGTGATAGGTTCGTGTCAAAAAATTTAGCTGAGGATATTTGTGGGCCTATTACCCTTGGCATACCCTGGTTTAGGATACGGATAATAGGATGAAGGGGAACTGGCATACTTGCTCAGAGGTAACGAGGACATGGCAAGTAGGAAAGTTTTTCGAACGTAGAGTCTTCCTGCTCAGAGGTAATGAGTACATGGCCGGAGCGAACTCGACGGAGGGTATTGGTGGTCAACAGAGGATATTTGTGGTCAATAGAGGACATTTGTGGTCAACAGAGGACATTTGTGGTCAACAGAGGACATTTATGGACCCATTACCCTTGGCGTACTCCGGTTGTGGGTACAGGTAATAGGTCGAAAGGGGATCATCATACTTATTCAGAGGTAATGAGGACATGGCAAGTATGAAGGTTTCTTCGACGGAGCCTTCCCATTCAGAGGTAATGAGGACATGACAGGAGTGGGCTCAATGAAGGAGGGTACGTAGAATAACTCAGAGGTAATGAGGACATGGAAATTCTATGTAGGGGTGATTTATTTTTGGCGGAAATGGGACGACTCAGAGATGATGAGGACATGGTCATCTTGGAAATTTGTGGATCCGTTACCTTTGTTGTGCACTGGGAGTACAGGTATTAGATCATGAGGGAGGATCTCTTGTAGGAAGAAAGTTTAGCGGTATGATTATACATGACTTTCTTTCAAAAGAGTGACCGGGATGTAAGTTCAGGGGTACCGGTGGGCACATAACTCGACAATCCATGAATGTTAGAATCAAAGTGTAAGTTCAGAGGTACCAACAGGTACATGACTTGGGAATTTGGGATATGAGTTCAGCGGTACAAGAGGGTACGTGACTCGATAAGTTGGAAAATTAGGGGGTTGAGTTTAGTGGTACCAGTGGGCACATGACTCAAAACTCTAGAAAATATTGTTTAAACATAGTCTTTCTTCAGGAACTTGCCGTTGACAGGCAATATGAGCAAGTCTCCGTTCTGCTTGGCGAGGCGGTAAGCACCATTGGAGAACACGGCCTCGATAATAAATGGGCCTTCCCATTTTGGCTGGAACTTGCCGGTGGTCTTGTGAGTCATGACCATTGGCCTCCTGACTGCCAAAACAAGATCGCCCACTTGGAATGTTCTGACTTTGACCTTTTTGTTGAAGGCTCCTGAGATGCGTGCTTGGTATAATTCGATCCTTTGCTGAGCTAGGAGGCATTTTTCATCTAAGGCCTCTAACTCTTGTAGTCGACGTCGGTAGTTATCATCCGTTGTCAATTGATAAGTGAGGGCGACTCGGAGTGAGGGAATCTGAGTCTCTAATGGGAGGACTGTCTCACTTCCGTACACCAGAGAGAATGGTGTATTTCCAGTGGCTGTTCGAACCGTGGTAAGATAAGCCCATAAGCACTCGTCGAGCTTCTCGTTCCAGTCGCGTTTGTTGGAGGAGACAAACTTCTTGAAGAGTTTGATGATTGTTTTATTGAATGCCTCTGCTAACCCGTTTGCTGCCGGGTTGTATGGTGTCGAAGCGACATTCTGAATGCGGTGTTTGTCGCAGAATCGGTAGAATGCATGGCTTACAAACTGCAGACCATTATCATGGATGATCCTTCAGGGCAGTCCAAAGCGGTAGATGACGTGGTGTTTCAGGAAGCTGATCACGTTCGAAGTCTTAACTTCGGTGAGTGGGACAACTTCTGCCCACTTTGAGAAGTAATCAGTGATCGCAAGTATGAAGCGATGTCCTCGGGAGGAAGGTGGGGTGATTGGACCAATAATATCTATTCCCCATGCTTCGAATGGCCAGGACGCCACTGTCGGATGTAGGAATTCGGATGGTTGGTGAATGAAGTCTGCGTAGACTTGGCAGGCCTTGCATTTTCGGGCATAATCTATTGCATCAGCCACTATCGTGGGCCAGTAGTAGCCCATCCGGCGAAGGCGGTCTTGCAGCTTAGGGCCAGGCTGATGGGCCCCGCAGACACCGTCATGAGCCTCTCGTACGGCTTCTTTGGCTTCTGCGTTCGACAAGCACCGAAGTAGTAATCCGTCGTAGGAGCGGCGATACAGCATTTTCGTCTCTGTATCGTAGAAGAATCTGAGAGAACGCCGTCTGATAGAAGTAGCCTCCTTCGGGTTCTCGGGCAGGATGCCGTAGACCACGAAGTCTATGAATGGTTGTCTCCAGTCTGGCGCTTCGTCGATCATCTGAGCAGAATAACTCGCCATAGCTTGAACGTTGTTCTTGGGGCAGACCAGCTCATGGCCGATTACATCGACCGAATGATGAGAGTGGTTTGGCACTGCTAGGGAAGCAGCCAGGCCTGCTAGGGCATCAGCTTCGATATTTTGGAGTCTGGGACGTGTTCGATGAAGAATCCCTCGAATGATGAGATAATGTTGATCGCTATTTGGTGGTAGGGGATCATGTCTTCATGGCAGACTTCGTACGTCCCCCGAATCTGGTTGACGATTAATTGCGAATCGCCGTATGCTTCAAGGTATTCTACCCCCAGTTCTCTTGCGAGCTGGAGGCCAATGACCAAAGCGTTGTACTCGACCACATTGTTAGAGCAGGGTTCCGTGAGAGAGTAGGCGCGATTGATCACTAGCCCGGTAGGAGAGACCAATACTACTCTGACTCCGATGATGATGTTTCCCTTGGGTCCGGTTCTTGAAGCACCATCGAAGAACATCCGCCATATGTTATCGTGGGTGGTTGTATTTGAATCGGCGACCTCATCTGGGATTTCTTCGTATATTCTGGATGATTCTGATCCTGGATGGGCCGCCAAAAAGTCTGCCAGGGCTTGACCTTTGACAGCCTTCTGCGGGACGAAGATCATATGATAGGGGGACAGCAATATCGCCCATGTAGCGAGGCGGGAGCTGAGTGCCCCTGGTTTGGTCATGAGGACCCTGAGAGGGTTGATTCGTGAGATCACATGTATGGTTTGCCCCGTGACATAGTGCCGCATCTTTTGAATGGCAAATACCAGGGCGAGGCATTCTTTCTCCACAGCGGTGTATCGGTGTTCGGGCCCGACCATCATTCGGCTGAGATAGTAAATGGCCTGCTTGTGGCCTGCGTCGTTGTTTTGTGCCAGCAGGGCACCGAGGGAGTGTTCCATTGCTCGTACATAGAGCAGGAATGGTTTTCCAGGGACCGGGGCCACCAGGACTGGAGGATTTGATAAATATTCTTTGATGTCATCGAAAGCGCACTGGCATTCCTCGTCCCATACGAATGAGACTCCCTTCTTCATGAGGTGGGTGAACGGTCGGCATCGCCCGGAGAGGTTGGAAATGAACCTTCTGATATATGCTAGCCTCACTTGGAGGCCTCTAAGTTTACGGAGATTTCTCGGGGGACCCATCTCCATGATTGCCCTCATTTTCTCGGGGTCTACATGGATACCCCGTGCAGTGATGATGAAGCCCAAGAACTTCTCGCTGGATACGCCCAAGAATGATTTTGTAGGGTTCATCTTCAGATTGTGGGCTCGCATTAAGTTGAACACCATTTTCAGGTCTTGCAGATGATCTTCCTTACGGCGACTCTTGACGGCGATGTCGTCGACATAACATTCCACTGTCTTGCGCAAATGTTCTCTGAAAATGATACTCATGGCTCGCTGATATGTAGCGCCAGCATTCTTTAGACCGAATGGCATGACTGCGTAGCAGTATGTGCCAATCGAGGTTCGGAATGAAGTGTGCTTTTCGTCGTCGGGAGACATCTTGATTTGATTATACCCCGAGAATCCATCCATGAATGACATACGTTCAAAGCCGCATGTATTGTCGATCATGATGTCTGTGATAGAAAGGGAAAATTCATCTTTGGGGCATGCCTCGTTCAGGTTGCGGAAGTCGATGCAGATTCGAATCTTTCTATTCTTTTTGAGGACGGGTACTATATTGGCGACCCAATCAGGATGTTGCTCTTCACGAATGAAGCCGCTGGCTATTAGCTTATTGACTTCGGCTTCGATCGTGTCCATGACACCTGGGCGGAAGCGTCGTTGTTGCTGCTTAACTGGCTTTGCATCTGGCCGTATATTGAGTTTGTGGAGAGCGATGTCAGGATTTAACCCCGACATGTCTTCATAGCTCCAGGCGAACACATCAATGTATTCTCTGACAAGTTCTAACATCGACTCTCGTTCTTCGTCAGTTAGGCTTTTACTGATAAAGATCAGTTTTGGAGAAGATTCGCTGCCGAGATCCACTTGTATGACCTCATCTTCAGTAGGAGGTTCTCTCAGTTCGAACCGCTTTTCCTATTGTGCGTCTAATTGCTGGGCCCATGGCTCTAGCTCAAGGATTTCGGGGATGTCTTTATCTTAATCGTAAGCGTCGGTGAATGCCATGTTGACTGACATAACTCGTCTGAACACATCTTCGATGCTGGTATCTTAGTCGGAAGTCGGTGATCCGGTTGAATGTGACTGCCAGTCGCATTCTTTATCCGAGCTTTCAGGGGTCGTAGTAGGCGTTATATACCCTAAACTGCATCGGGTTTTGTTATAGTAGTTCTGTGGTTTGCCCGCCGGGGCTGGCGTCTTCAAAGGTAATCGTCGTCCAGTGCCGTAGTTCAGTCCTGGCGTTGTCTCTAGATCATACCCCTGTTTCTGCATAAGATATTTGGATTGAGGGCTATAGAGATACAGAGGCAGTCTTCCAGCATTTGACCCGAAGTCGACTTCTTCCATGGCGAGGGGATGCGGGTTGTTTGTCCGGCCGAAGATGATTGGGTGGTCCCCTCCCTCGATTATTCGGTAAGCGTCTTCCTCGTATACCGTGTTCCATAGCATACATTGTACATAGCTTATTGAGCTCGGTGTAGTTCAAAGATAACCCTTTATTGATATCTTTTCTAGGGGGATTACATCATCTGCGGAGGGAGCGTCAGTGTGGGCAGCCACATACTTGGCTAGCTCTGGTTCCTCTTCGGCTACCCCTTGTGTGAATGAAGATTGAGAGGGCGTCCTAGTCAGTTTGATCTTCAGAGGCTCAACTGACGGAGCGGAGCGTGGGGTTGTCGGTAGACTAGCAACCCCCAGTCTGGCACTTGATGTGGAGCGAGGGGTGGCTGGTTCGCTTGAAGTGTCAGACCTCGCATCGGGGTGACGACCTTTCTTAGGCAGGCGTATCGTCAGAGGTCTATCGGAGGTATTGACCTTCTCTGTTTGGGATTGACCGACTCTCGGCAATCTGATGGTAAGTGGCCCTGTCGTGGGTCTCGGTACCTGGCCGGACCTTGGCAGCCGGATTTTTAACTGCTCTTCCTGTGCCGAGAGGCTGATCGCGTCCTTACGTAGCGTGGCCGTAAGGGGTGCGGAATTGCCTGGTTTACGAGCCTGGAGGTGGATTGTCAGGGGTTCTTCTGATCCCGTGGTTGCTTCAACATCAGTTTGTTTATTTCCTCCTTCAAGGTGCCTCTTCAACTTTTCGTATAGGCAGGAGTCCGAGTAATAAGATTCGACCCCTTTGAAGGGATCGATGTCAGCAAATTCTGTCCTCACGAAGTCGTGCTTGTCGACATATTTGAAGCATTGGTGTAGCGTGGAAGGCACGATCATGTAATCGTGTATCCAAGGGCGCCCCAAAAGGATGTTGTATGAGTGTCGACATCTATGACGTAGCAAGTGACTTCTGATTGGAGATCGCCAATCTGACATTTTAGATGGATCTTCCCGATTGGGTAGCTCCTGCCCGAATTGAACCCGCTGATGGCGGTGTTTGTAGGGGTCAGGCGATGCATCGGGATACGAAGATGATGTAGTAGTCCTTTTGGAATGATGCTTATGGAAGACCCAGGGTCAATGTGCATCCGGTCCACCTTTACATCGCCGATGTAGCCTGTGTAGTATAATGGGCGATCGTGTAGATTAGTCTTGATGAGCATGTCTTGTGGAGTGAAGACGATGTTGGGCATTGCTTCCGTATAGGCACTGTCTTGGAGGTCTGCGGGCTGATTTTCTCCCGTGAGGTTGACCTGAGCCAGGTACGCGTCGATATTTTGAAGTGCATCGCTCAAAGCTATGCGGACATCCTTCGAGAGCCTCAGGAGTTCATATAAGGACAATTTGGCCGGTGTATTGGCCAATTGCGCCAAGATGTCAAAGTTGTAGGGCCTCTCCAGCCCCTGAGATGTTTCCTTTCGGAGGGATTTGTCGAAGCGAGTCTCCTTCGGCCTAGGCTTGTCGGTCGTCGAAGGCTGAGTCAGTCCCGGAGCATCCGTGGTAGTGGGCGGATGATCATCAGTCGAGTTTTCAGCCACAGGTTGAGATTGTGCTCCGGATCGAGTAACAACGGCCGTGACTTCCTCTTCATCTGCGGAGGTGGTGCGGCAGGATCTGACTTTTCCACTTTTCTTTTTAGAAGATGGAGTGGACTGAGTTACCTCGTAGACTAGGTCCAGATGGACCCACATGATTTCCCCTCGTGATGTGGTGAGGGGTACTAGACCAGCAGCTTGAGCAGGCGGGAGATTAGCAATCTCCATCGTTGCCAGAGGGATGGGTATAACCCCGTCCTGGGTCTCTGTTGGAGGGAAGCTGCCGAATTGTACGGACACCATGTTGGCTGCCACGGTTACTTCCTCGAAATCGATGGCCAGCGCGTTCGAATCGATGAGGTTCTGGATATATCGTTTCAGTTGGTAGCAGTCGTGCGTAGCATGGTGGACGTAGCGGTGGTAATGGCAGAACTTTGGGTTCTCCAGATCAGCCGGCCGAGGCTCCCGTCTTGGTGGAGGAAGCTGAATCCTATCTCCTTGTATGAGCATGTCCAAGATAGGCTTGACGTGATCGTCTTCAAAAGAGTAAGTGATTTGAGGCCATTATTTGTCCGTAGGTTGCGACTCAGGCTTCTGGGCTGTATCGGCCACCATAGCCTGCTTGCCTCTGTTGTCCCGGTTGTTGGAGGGGCTACCCCCATTGTCGTTGGTGGTGCTGGAACGCTTGCTCTTGTTCTCTCCCTCTGAGATATGTAATCCCAGTTGGCGAGCCTTCTTTAATCGTTCTTCGGCACTTGTAGCACTAATGATAAAAGCCTTCCAGTCCTTGAATTGACTCTCGCCCATCCAGAGACTGATTGTTGGGAGTAGTCTCTTTTGGCAAATTTCGATCAAGGAGGCGTCCGGGTTGCCAGATGGTAACTTCATTACGGTTTGACGAAACCGCTCAATGTAATTCCTCGTCAGCTCTTTCTCTCCTTGAATGACGTCCATGAGGGTAGATATCGTGACGTCCTGGCCTACCTCATAGAACCTCTCCAAGAACAGGCGTTTGAAGCCAGCGAAGGAATGGATGCAATTGTCCGGCAGGTTGCGGTACCAATCGAAGGCGACTCCTTCCAATGCCCCAATAAATAACCGTGTCAGGATAGCGTCATCATGGGGCAGATGGTCGGTAGTGACCTCGAAGTAAGTGATGTACTGACTTGCTGAGGTCTTGCCATCATAGGGGTTGATATTGAATGGCTTATATCTTGGTGGGAATGGAACATCCCTCCATTCAGCAGGATATGGTTGCCGTATTCTGAAGTCTTGAGAGTTTTCTCTGGCGTGGAACATGGCTCGGAGCTCTTGAACTTCTCTCCTTACTTCTCGGGTCTCATCTGTCGCAGTCGGAGCCGTTGCTTCGGGAGGATTATTGCCCGGGTTCGGTGCCGCCGAATTTGAATCTACGTTGATTGGGGGACCCGTGCTTGTCTGGCCAGGTGTCACCTCCTGTAGATTAGGAAGCGCCGCTTTGATCTCGTCTACAGACTTGACCAAGGCGTGCAATATGGCCTCCAAAGTGTCGATGCGCTGGCGATCACCGGAACCGCCTTGATTGCTGTCTATCATGAACATCGTCTTCACATGAGGAGTGACGGAAGGAGTGGTGGAGGATGTACCCTCCGAGTCGTACCCGTGCATCGAAAATCATCAGGATATGTGGGGATGTTCTCTTCAGGTTCAGACTCGGAAGGAACACTACCCCCGGCTTCGGAGCTTGCTTCGTCTAAGATGTCCTTGGGGACGTCGGTATCTGTTGTATCCGTCGGAGGATTTGCTTCCTCCAGTCCGTATTCCTGGAATGTCGGATTGTCGTGGATGTTTGGAGGAGTGCTACCCCCAGTTCCGACGACCCCCAATATTGCAGACGACGAACTTCCTACTGCAGCAGTTTTCGTCTTCGAACGGGTGTGTTGAAATACTCCAGTGGGGGATAACCCTTTAGACGACGGTTTCTTAGCTGCAGTAGTTGACACCTTTGGGCTGGAGATGCTCGTTTTCTTCCCTCTTCCCTTGGCGAGAACTTTCTGTACGGACTTGCAGGAGACAACATGAGGTGCCTCGTCTTCTGAGCTCGGGTGATATAGTCTTTGGAAGACGGATGGCCGATCTTCCGTCACCGCCGCGTTGCTGCAACAGCAGTTGATGATGATCTGGGTGCAGTGATGTCCGTGTGAGGGATCTTCACACCCCGAAGCTCCTTCTCTTTCCTTGCGTTTGTGGAGGATAACCTCTCGCAGGTCAGAGGAACCACTTTGTCTGTTTGCCGCCGGAGGCTGGACTTGAGTGGTTTTATACAACTTTCCATCAGAGGCCCTCGTGATAATCAGCGGGACGCCTCGATAGTCATAGGTTGGGGCAGTCGTCTGGACTTGATGAGCCCGCGCTGCCCTAGACTTCCTCCTTTTAGCACTTGTGGGTGCGTAATAGGAGGAGTCTAAGTCGAATAACACAGAGTCTGGATTATCATCCAGAGAATGATCAGAGTCAGGACAGCATGAGAGCCGGTCGAAGACTGATCGAGAGAAGCGTGGGACGGATGCTATGCGGCTAGCATTGGGTACCATGCAGGCTGTCTGCATGCGGCTGTCTTTTGTTGTAGGATGAGTCTTTATGCGGTTAGGAGTCACGACCGTGCAGGCTGACCGCATGCGGTTGGCATCTGTGGCCGCATGGGTTTTCTGCAAGCGATTGACTTTAATAGCCGCATGAGTCTCATCCGTGCGGTTGGCAACTGTAGCCGCATAAGTTATGCGGCTGACAGATGTGGCCGTATGAGTTTTCTTTATGCGGTCGGCGGTTGTAGCCGCATGGGTTTTCTTCCTGCGGTTAATACTCTTCTGCGGCTCGGATCGCGTAGAGTTCCTCTTTGCCCCTGCAAGTCCAGCATCATAGTGTTTTCTTCTGCCGGACTTAGGGACAGCAGAGTTGTCTACGGTCTGAAGTGGGGCCGCAGGGGAGTCTTTCTCTCCATCTTGAGCAATAGAGAGCACCCCATCAAGGGCTTGCGGAGGAGCAAATGATTTTGGCCTCCACTCTTTGGGAGCCTTTGTGGTGCGGGTGCGCTTCTGGACTGGGCCAGTGCCACCTTCAGAGAGCATCTCTTCGAACGCCTGTTGGTCGAAGCGTACGACCATATTCTGTTGTGTAGAGCCAAGTTTGGCTGCGTCCGATTGCGTCACCAACTCCTCAACCGTGGAGAAGTTGGTCCCCAGCAGAGTCGCCATCGTGTTTGCCATTGTTTGTAAAAGTACAGAACAATTATCGGAGGACTGAACTTAGACTCACAATACAAACTCGCTCGTACAAAGAAAGCCTAGGGACGAAAACCTAGGTACAGCAGTCTAAGTACGATTGTTTATTTTAGATTCTGGGGGGTGACGATAGAGGCTCGAGAAAGCGACGACTGCTCTGCCTTACTCCTTGGACGATCGGTACGCAGCCTTGACTCGGGAAAGATCTGCTTGGTCGTTGACGAAGAAATGCCTTCTTGCTCTCTCTTTGATTGCTCTCCGGGCTTCTCTCTCTCTGTGTATATTCTCTCTCTGACTATGGGGGAAGTCTCCCTGTGTATACGTATTCTTCTCTGGCTTCTTTTTTTTATATCTCTCTATATGCTACAAGGGAATGGCACCTTGCTATTTATAATAGCGGGATATGATCACTAGGGTTGCCAATGATTAGCTCTTGGAGATGGCGACGGCCTGGGGATTGATCAATCCAGGCCGTTCATTTCTGATTGTGACAAATCAGAACCATTAAGGGTAGATTACACCAAATCCCCATTAGCAATTAATGCTGATTGGCATAAATCTTCCTTATAATGATTCTCTAATATCTGTGAATAAATTAGATTTATTCTCCTGCCACGTGCCCCAGATCATTGGGATTCGACCCGATCTTGGATTGCCATAAATCTGGAAGATTGATCGGCTGAGGACACGTGTCCTGAGAGCCAATAGTGAGACTGGAGCCGCATGCAGATTGGGCCATAAAGATTTGGGCCGCATGAATTTTAGGCCGCATAAGACTTGGGACGCGTGTCAGGGCTGTCTGGGCAGTGGCCCCCTCCTTCAGACTTCTGAACCATATGATGAGCCGCATGAACCGCATAATGGTGTGTCTGCTTGAGCCGCATGGGCCTGATCTTCTTGAGCCGCATAGGGATGATTCCACTCGAGCCGCATGGGACAACTTCACTCTGAACCGCATGGGAAGTCTTCACTTCGAACCGCATAAGCACACCCACGTGGCAGGGCCACGTGGCATTTTGTCGCTCTCGGGGCATCGTGTCAGAGATTTCTTTCTCTTCCCTAGAGATTCATCATCATGACAGAGTCATAATTACCTGCTTTGGTGTCAGGTCTGTCAACTTTTCAGAGGGGTCAGCCGTCAAAGCAATTAATGCAGCATGGATCGGAGGGGAGCACTGTCACGCCACATGTCTTTTGAGCCGCATGGAATACCTCCGGCCGCATAGCTCCTTATGCCGCATGACTCCCTGCGCCGCATGCGTTTTCTGAGCCGCATGGGTCTTTCTTGGCCGCATGAGTCAATTTCTTTAGTATTTTCCATGCTTCTACAAGAATTTGCCGACATCGATCCCTTCAAAGGGGTCGAATCCTACTACTCAGACTCCTGCCTGTACGAAAAGTCGAAGAGGCACCTTGGTGAAGGAGATGGGCAAGCTCGTAACGAGATAGCCACAGGATCAGAAGAACCTCTGACGATCCACCTCCAAGCTCGCAAACCTGGCAAGTTCGTACCCCTTACCGCCACTCTGCGTAAGGACGTAAGCAGCCTCTCGGCACAAGAAGATCAGATGATAATCCGGCTGCCAAGGTCCGGCCAAGTGCCAAGACCTACAACGGAGCCATTGACAATCAGGTTGCCGAGAGTCGGCCAGCCGCAAACGGGAAAGCTCAATCCCTCCGACAAGCCAATGACGATACGCCTTCCTAAGAAGAGTCATCACCCCGATGCAAGGTCTGGGACTTCTAGCGAACCAACTACTCCCCGCCCAGCATCGAGTACCAAACTGGGGTCGCTAGTCTGCCAACAACCCCACGCTCGGCTCCACCAGCTGAACCTTTGACGATCAAGCTGCCCAGGTCGTCCTCTCAGTCTTCATTTATACAGGGGGTAGCCGAAGAGGAACCGGAGCTAGCCAAGTATGTGGCTGCCCATACTGATGTTCCCTCCGCAGATGATGTAATCCCCCTAGAAAAGATGCCTTACTTCATCAATAAAGGGCTATCTTTGAACTACCTCGAGCTTAATAAGCTTTGTACAATGTATGCTATGGAACACGGTATAGGCACTCACCTACACACACAGGTGACAAACGTGTACACCGTAATCCAGCTTACTCCAGTGGAGGATGCTTACCGCATAATCGAGGAAGGGGACCATACAATCATCTTCGGCCGGAAGGACGATCTGCAGCCCTTCACCATAGAATAAGTCGACCTTGAATCAGACGCCGGGAGACTGCCTCTATATCTTTATAGCCCCCAATCCAAATAACTCATGCAAAAATAGGGGTATGATCTGGAGACCACGCCAAGCTTGAACTACGGTACCCGGTGACGATTACCTCTAAAGCCAACAGTCCCGACTGGCAAACCAAGAGACTACTATAGCAAGACTCGATGTGGATTAGGGTATGTTACACCCACGACGACTCCTGAAAGTTCAGACGAAGAATGTGACTGGCATTCACATTCAACCTGGTCACCAACTTCAGACTCAGATACCAGCATCGGGGACGTATTCAGACAAATCCTATCAGTCAACATGGCATTCGCCGACGCTTACGAAGAAGATGAAAACATTCCTAAAATCCTCGAGCTAGAGTCGTGGGCCCAATAGTCGGATGCACAATGGGAAAAGCGGTTCGAACAGAGAGAACCTCCTACTGAAGATGAGGTTATACAGGTCGACCTCGGCAGCGAATCTTCTCCAAAACCAATCTTCGTCAGTAAAAACCTAACAGACGAAGAGCGAGAATCGCTGCTGGAACTTGTTAAAGAATATATTGATGTGTTCGCTTGGAGCTATGATGACATGCCAGGATTAAACCCCGAGGTTGTCCTTCACAAGCTCAACATTCGGCCAGATGCAAAGCCGGTCAAACAACAACAGCGACGCTTCCGCCCGGGAATCATGGATGCGATCGAAGCCGAAGTTAACAAACTGATAGCCAGCGGCTTCATTCATGAGGAACAATATCCAGACTGGGTCGCCAACATAGTTCCGGTCCTCAAGAAGAATGAAAAGATTCGAATCTGCATCGACTTCCGCAATCTAAACGAGGCATGTCCCAAAGATGAATTTCCCCTCCCTATCACAGACATCATGATTGACAACACCTGCGACTTTGAATGTATGTCATTCATGGATGGCTTCTCAGGGTACAACCATATCAAGATGTCTCTTGACGACGAAAAGCATACATCGTTCCGAACACCGATTGGCACATACTGCTACACAGTCATGCCTTTCGGTTTAAAGAATGCCGACGCCACATATCAAAGAGCCATGAGTATCATCTTCAGAGACCACTTACGTAATACGGTGGAGTGCTATGTTGATGACATCGCCGTCAAGAGTCGCCGTAAGGTAGACCATCTGCAGGATCTGAGGACGGTATTCGATCTGATACGAGCGCACAATTTGAAAATGAATCCCACGAAGTCCTTTCTGGGCGTATCCAGCAAAAAGTTCTTGGATTTCATCATCACTGCCCAGGGTATTCATGTAGACCCTGAGAAGACGAAGGCAATTATGGAGATGGGTCCCCCGAGAAATCTCCGCGAACTAAGAGGCCTTCAAGGGAGGCTAGCTTACATCAGGAGGTTCATTTCTAACCTCTCCGGGCGATGTCGACCATTCACCCATCTCATGAAGAAAGGCATCTCATTCGTATAGGACGAAGAATGTCAGCGGGCCTTCGATAGCATCAAAGAATATTTATCGAACCCTCCAGTTCTGGTGGCCCCGGTTGCTGGAAAACCATTCTTGCTCTACGTACGAGAAATAGAACATTCCCTCAGTGCTCTGCTGGCACAAAACAACGATGCAGGCCATGAACAAGCCATATATTACCTCAGTCGAATTATGATTGGGCCAGAGCACCGATACACCGCTATGGAGAAGGAATGCCTCGTCCTGGTGTTCGCCATTCAGAAGATGCGGCACTATGTCACTGGACAACCATACATATAATCTCACGAGTCAACCCTCTCAGAGTCCTCATGACTAAACCAGGGGCACTCAGCTTTTGCCTTACTACATGGGCAATTTTGCTGTCCCCCTATCATATGATCTTCGTCCCGCAAAAGGCTGTTAAAGGTCAGGCTCTGACACACTTTTTAGCAGCCCACCCAGGCTCGGAGTCGTCCAAAATATATGAAGAAATCCCAGATGAGGTCGACGACTCGCATGCAACCTCTCACGATGATATATGGCGAATGTTCTTCGACGACGCCTCAAGGACCGGACCTAAAGGCAACATCGTCGTCAGAGTCGGGGTGGTGCTGGTCTCCCCTTCCGGATTGGTAATTAACCGCGCTTACTCTCCCACAGAACCCTGCTCTAACAATGTGGCCGAGTACAACGCTTTGGTCATTGGCCTCCAACTTGCAAGAGAGCTGGGGGTAGAATATCTTGAAGCATATGGTGATTCTCAGTTAATCGTCAATCAAATTCGGGGCTCATACGAAGTCTGCCACGAAGACATGATCCCCTATCACCAAATAGCGATCGACATCATCTCGTCATTCGAAGGGTTCTTCATCGAACATGTTTTCAGACTCCGAAACATCGAAGCTGATGCCCTAGCTGGTCTGGCCGCTTCCCTAGCAGTGCCAAATCATACTCATCAATCGGTAGATGTGATAGGCCACGAACTGGTCTGCCCTAAGAACAAGATTCAATTCGTGGCGAGTTATTCCGCTCAGACGATCGACGAAGTCCCAGATTGGAGACAACCATTCATTGACTTCGTAGTCTACGACATCCTGCCCGAGAACCCAAAGGAAGCTACTTCCATCAGAAGGTGTTCTCTCAGATTCTTCTACGATACAGAGACGAAAATGCTGTATCGGCGATTCTACGATGGGTTATTGCTTCGGTGTCTGTCAAACGCAGAAGCCAAAGAAGCCGTAAGAGAAGCTCATGACGGTGTCTACGGGGCCCATCAGCCTGGCCCTAAGTTGCAAGACCGTCTTTGCCGAATGGGCTACTACTTGCCCATGATGGTAGCAGATACGATAGATTATGCAAGAAAGTGCAAAGCTTGCCAAGTCCACGCGAACTTCATCCACCAACCATCCGAATTTCTACATCCGAGAGTGGCGTCCTGGTCAGTTAGAAGCATGGAGAATGGACATCATCGGTCCGATTACTCCACCTTCCTCCCGAGGACATCGCTTCATACTCGCGATCACTGATTACTTCTCCAAATGGGTGGAAGCTGTTCCGCTTGCAGAAGTAAAGACTTCAAACGTGATCAGCTTCCTCAAGCATCACATCATCTATCGCTTTGGACTGCCGCGAAGGATCATCCACGATAATGGTTTACAGTTTGTAAGCCACGCCTTCTATCGGTTCTACGACAAGCACCGCATCCAGAATACTGCTTCGACACCATACAATCTAGCAGCGAATGGATTGGCAGAAGCATTCAACAAAACCATCATCAAGTTACTCAAGAAGTTCGTGTCGTCCAATAAACGCGACTGGAACGAGAAGCTTGGTGAATGCCTATGGGCGTACCGTACCACAGTCCGAACGGCCACTGGGAACATGCCATTTTCCCTGGTGTACGGGAGTGAGGCGGTCCTCCCATTGGAGACTCAAATACCGTCACTCCGCGTCGCCCTTACTTATCAATTGACGACGGATGATAACTACCGCCGCCGACTACAAGAGTTGGAGGCCTTAGATGAAAAGTGCCTCCTGGCTCAGCAACGAATCGAGCTATACCAAGCACGCATCTCTGGAGCCTTCAACAAGAAGGTTAAAATCAGAACATTCCAAGTGGGCGATCTCGTTCTGGCAGTACGGAGGCTGATGGTCATGACTCACAAGACCGCCGGCAAGTTCCAGCCAAAATGGGAAGGTCCATTTATCATCGAGGCTGTATTCTCCAACGGTGCTTACCGCCTCGCAAAACAAAATGGAGACTTGCTCATGTTGCCCGTCAATGGCAAGTTCCTGAAGAAATATTATGTCTAAACGACATTCTAAATTACCGAGTCATGTACCCGCTGGTGCCGCTGAACTTACTTTTACAATATTCCAGATTATCGAGTCATGTACCCGATGGTGTCGCTGAACTCACATCCAAAACATTCTAGATTATCGAGTCATGTACCCACTGGTGCCGCTGAACTCACTTTCACAATATTCCAGATTATCGAGTCATGTACCCGCTGGTGCCGCTGAACTCACACCCACAACATTCCAGATTATCGAGTCATGTACCCGCTGGTGCCTCTGAACTCACATTCCGGTCACTCTTTCAGATAGCAAGTCATGTATGACCATACCTCTGAACTTTCTTCCTGGAAGAAATCCTCCCTCATGATCCTCTACCCGTACTCCCAGTGCACAAAAAGGGTAACAGATCCACAAATTTCCAAAACGGCCATGTCCTCATTACCTCTGAGTCGTTTTCACTTCCGCCAAAAACAAATCACCCCTTTACATAGAACTTCTATGTCCTCATTACCTCTAAGTCGTTCTATGTACCCTCCTTCATTGAGCCCACTCCTGCCATGTCTTCATTACCTCTGAGTGGGAAGGCTCCGTCGAAGAAACCTTCATGCTTGCCATATCCTCATTACCTCTGAGTAAGTATGATAATTCCCTTTCGACTTATTATCTGTACCCACAATTGGAGTACGCCAAGGATAATAGGTCCCCAAATATTCTCCGCTGAGTCCACTCCTGCCATATCCTCATTACCTCTGAGTAGGAAGACTTCGCGGTAAAACCTCCGTACTTACCATGCCCTCATTACCTCTGAGTAAGTATGTTGGTCGTCTCTCGTCTTATTATCCGTACCCTGAACCAGGGTACGCCAAGGTTAATAAGCCCACAAATGTCCTCTGTTGACCACAAATATCCTCCGTTGAGTCCACTCCTGCCATGTCCTCATTACCTATGAGTAGGAAAATTCTATGGTAAAACCCCCATACTTGCCATAGTCCTCATTACCTCTGAGTAAGTATGTTGGTTCCCCTTCATCCTATTATCCGTATCCTAAGTCAGGGTATGCCAAGGATAATAGGCCCACAAATGTCCTTTGCTAAGTATCTTAGTACAGGCCCACCATTCCTCATCATGCCCCGGAAGCCCAGCTGCTCCATGGCATTCTATCTCCCGATACCCCGAACACCCACGACTACCTTACCGTGGAACTTTTCTAGGTATCCCCAATCAAACTTGTTATCCGTACCTAAAACCAAGGTATGCCAGGGGTAACAGGTCCACAAACAAGTCCCCCATGCGGGGCAAACATCACCACAATACCACAGGCACAAACAAGCAATACAAATGAAGGGTAGAATGGAAAGTACTCTTTATTTGAATGATGCAAAAGAATTACATATGGTGGGGACCATGTCCCTCTAAAAAAAAGAAAAAGAAAACAGAAACAAAAGAAGAAAATGCCGACTATAGCTCGGCATTACATAACTCCAAGAGGCGGTTTCTCACCAAGGCAGTACCCCGCTCAAGCCTCTGTCTAGCTCGGCGCTCAGCCTCCTGGGACAGTTGCTCTGCATCATTCAAGTACATATATGTCTGCCAATCGTTTACTATCTTCTTCAAAGCAAGTTCCAGATTGGCAGAAGCTCTACTAAGTTTGTCAGTCTCCTGAATGACAACCACTTTCTCAGTACGAGCAGCTTCGAGCTCGGATTCCAGGAAAGCCAACTTTCTCTGGAGCTCGAGAATCTGCTCCCGGGTGTCAGTTACCTCGCGGGAGGCAGTCGCTTCCCGAGCCGCGCAATCTTCAGTACGACGGCTCCATTGATCGTACAACTGAGCCAGATCCCGACGATCCTTCAATAGAGCTGGCTTGAGCGGTTCCCGAGCAATCCTAACCTTTCTCTACCGCGGTTGTGAGGAAAGTACGCTCTTGATCTATTTCCACTGATAGATCAGCTTGTCGCAGTATATGAAACTGGGCCACAAGACGATCGGCCTCTAACAACTTAGGCTCCAGAAGCGCCGCTAGTCCCGCTCCTACCGGGAAGTGTTCTAAGGATATTAATTTGGCCATCGGCGCATTGACGAGCCATCGAAAAGGGAGTCCCCCTCTCTACAGCTGCCTCAATCCCTCTCTTCAGGTGGCGGTGAAAGCTGTAGACCACATCCTGGGATACTTCATCCAAAACTTCTGTAGAGGACGGCGTCAAAGGGAGTGTGGCGGGCAGTACCAAAGGAGTAGCCTCAGAACTTGTCATCCCCGCCACCAGGGAAACGAATCCGGTACGAAAAGATGCATGAATAGCAGCTAGCTCCTCTTCCGCCGCCCGAAGAGCCTGGATACTTGGTAGGGCGGAAAAGTTAACTCCCGAAACCATATTCGCAGAGGAAGGCACGAAAAGCATCGTCCCTTGCCCCAGCTGTGCTATCACTAGGGCTTCCGAACTCGATCCAGCTGGAGGCCCCTCAGTATAGGTTGGAAAAGAAGGAGGCACACGTGCTTCCATCAGATCTCCTTCGGTAGAGTCCGCCCCGACGATGTCCGTCGCCGGCAATAAAGGGGCAGGACCTGCACGTCCAAAGCAATCATTAATCTACGAAGGACAGAATGATAGAGCAAATAGACCTCCTCACAAGTTAAGAAGTTGGTTTATCTTATCAGGGGAAGAGCACGGAGGTTGCAGCTCGTTCGCAGCTAGCATGGTCTTCCCACCCGCGGCTTTCAACTTAAATTCAACTGGTTTCTCTGCCCCAGCCACCCCTAAAAGGGAGCCAGCCAGGTCAGTGTCATCCTGTTGAAATTCAGCTGTCTCAGGGACAGGTGCCGTAGAGCCCCCGTCCCCATGGGTTGAGGTCTCAGCAAGGTGAGACTCCCCGGCCGCCTCCGGAAGAACCCCAGCAGAAGTGGTAGCGGTACACATGTCATTGATGAAAATGGATAAGGCCGGATCGACCTCAGCAATCAAGTCCCGAGAAGCAGACTCCTCTGATGCCTACAAAGAGCAAAAGGAAAAAAATGATTAGGCCGTAACTCAGAAAAAGAAGGAAAAGGCAGTTGAAATTCCAATTACCTCAGAAACAGTGTCAACATCATTAGTAAACAGCATGCGACGTCTTACCGCAACATGCTACATGGATAGGTCCTGCCATCGTCAGTGGACAGAAGCCTGCCTCGTTCATGCGAAGCACCAGGTACAGCAGGTGGATGATCCTCCACCTCTTCGTTCAGGACAGTAGGTGGCTGGTCCTCCACCTCCTCATCCGAAGAGTGCGACGAGTCATCGGCATCCCACTCATCATTCTCTTCGTCCGTCGTAGTGGACTTCGAGTCCGGCACAGGAACCCTATTCACCCTTCACTTTCTTTTTTTGGAACCCTCGGGCTTCTCTGCCAAGCCGGTCCCAACAATGAATCTGGTGTTCATGTTAAAATTTACGAGAGGTTTGCTCGCTGCAACATGATAAAGGGCCACCATGTATAAAATATTCCCTTGCGTATTAGCGTCGAAGACCGAGAAGCTAGCCCGGGTATGAACCGTATTATAATAATGCCACGCCCGGATACCGTCAAGGACACTGCCCTCGTAGCCTAGGCAAGCACTGGGGCAGTAAAGGAACAGCTGACTATACCCGAATTGACGGACAAACCTGCTGGGCAGATAAGGCTCCAGGTATACGTTATTTCGGTAACGATATACTAGGTGCGCAGGGCGAATGTTACGCAACCAAAGAAGCATCTTCTCAGATAAGAGTTGGGGAGGTTCAAGGCCATCAATGTGTACCTCCCTCACTTCTCCAGGGGTAAATTGAGGAAGAGACACAAAGAAGTCGGGCCCGTCAACTCTCGTCAACGCCCTCCGACAAGCCGACATGGTGTCATACTCCCAAGACTGATGATGGTATCGGAAAAGGAAGGCGTCATCAGCAGTAACATCATCCTCTGTTCCGGGCCTCATCAAAGACCGATAATGCATCAATAACCACCCCATGAGATAATGGCACGGTAGCTCTATCCGCTCAAAGTCCACTGTCGTATCGTGAGCAATGCCTTTAGACGAAAAGGCGCGGAGGCCGTGGTGTATGCTACACACTATAGCCGGAAGAAGGGCTAGTCTGACTTTGAAGACCAGTTTCACAGCTGGGAGAATGAAGTGGCGGCTGATTCTTTCAGTAGAACCTGCCCCTCCCGAGACTACACAATTCCGTAGCCACACCATCAAGAACCCGGCCAAGAGTGCTTTCTTGGACATCTGCCGGGTACCGTAATAGAAATAACTGAAGGAGTCAGTGCGACTCCCAAATCTATCAAGGGTGAACCTCGACCTTTTGGCACTCAACATCAGATCCTTTACCTCTGCCGGGGTTTGAGGACCTCGAGAAGAAATCCGGCCGGAAGGACGTAATTTGAAAAGATACGCGACCCAGGCCGTGGTATAGGGGGCGTTCCCTTCTGAGCTATTATTCTTCTTGATAGCAGTCTGGTGACAGATGCTATGGTGGCACAGCAGTTCCCGGTACACAGAGACGAAACCAGGGAATCGTCGATCCAGATTATCGAATTCCTCGTTCGTCGGGGTGTATACTTCGAAGGCATCGCCTCCCCATGGCATCTTAGAAACACCATGCATTTCATGGAGAGCAAGTCCCAACTCTCCTCCGGGCACGAATAAAGTCCCCGTACGCTGGTTATACATCTCCAAAAGGGCCATAAACTGCGGCTTGTTAATGGATAATCCGTAACAGGTACCCCGGATTGCGTAGTAAAGGTCAATCTCTCGAAGGAATTCCTCATAGTTCCTCAGGATCCATAAAGAAAGATTGGCCCATATGGGAATGGGGTTTATCCAATTCAGCAGCGACAACCTGCCCACAGGATAAGACCCCTTGCGAGCGAGCTGATTCAGGAAGGTATCAGCTCGAGTAAAAGTGAAGTTGGGACCAGACACGTTTATAAAAGTACCAGGAATCAGCCCCATCACACTCCGGCTGACTGACTCCCTACTTGCACATGCTGACCTAATACTCATATTATAGTGGATGTTGCCTACGAACATCCCCTATTGGGTTGGAGTTAGAGAGCCCGCCATTTTCCTGCTCAACGGCACCATATTAAACCACGAGAGGGGAAAATGCCGTTCCATCTCGGGAACATGGATCTCCACCCCGTCCACAGTAAAATTCCAGTTCTCAGAAATGTCCAGCATTCGGAAGTTCTTTATGGAAAAAGCATCTCCAAAGAGAAAAGCTGGTTTCAGATATTCTCCGTTCAGTTTTCTCGAATTCATCATAGTGCAAAGAAAATGGAAAGGCTGGTTGTTGATGGCAGCCACCCTCTCCAAAGGCTCATTGGGGGGAAGCTGATCCGTCACATGCTGAATTAGGCTGTCAAGCCGCACACCCACGGCAAATTGAGCGAAACCCACCAGAAGCTCTCCTGCCGGGTTGGTTGGGAGGTTCACTGGAAAAGGACAAAAGAAACAGGATTAAAAGATGGTTAAAACGAAACCACTTAAAGTTTCTCAAAAAGAAGTTCCTATGAGCCTATGCGGCTCGGATCAACGAAGCCTTATGCGGCCCAATTCAGTAGGGTTTCATGCGGCACGGCCTCAATAGAGCCTATGCGGCTCGGGTCAACGCAGCCTTATGCGGCCCAATTTAGTTGGAAGCTCCATGTGACACTGATTCGATAGCTTATGCGGCTCGGTTGAACTTATACGGCAGAAGAGCTTATGCGGCACGACTCAGCAAAATTCTATGCTGGCCAGTTTGTCAAGAACATATACGGTTCAGCTCAAAGGAGGTTTTATGCAGTTCAAATCAGAAGTATTCCTGCAGCTCAAAACTTTCTCATGTGGCTCAAACATAGGGCACGCCCTATGCGGCTTGGATATGAGAGGGTCATGCGGCCCATACAACATATGCGACTCCATCATGGTCGAGCTTGGGCGGTTCAATGAAGACGAAGGATGAAGGCTTGTGCATATGTTATACAACAATGCCATGGGTCCTTGGGGTTCAAAGTATTTAAATCCATTTCTTACCCTTGAAGGCGGGGTAGACATCAGGGTGCACTTCAGGCATGGCGGCCGACAAGGAAGCCACTTTCTTGCCCTTTGCAGCAGCAGAGGCGACCTTGGCAGACTTGGGGGCCATTTTCGACTTTCGGAGAAAGGAGATAAGGAAAGAAAGTGAAGACAGCAAGAGTTGGGAACGAAAGAGAAAGTAAAAAAAATCTCTCCTACTGAACTCGTCCCTATTTATAAACAAAAGCTGGGCGTTTCGATTCTCATGCAACACAAAAACCGACCCTTCGGTTATCGAGGCGAGCCGCCTAAAATGAAGGCCAAACTCCTGGGATCCTCCCCCGAAAAGTAGCCTTAAAACTGACAGCAGATCAACAATACTTAATGCAAAAGATTGTCACACGTGGCAGGATGACGTGGCGAGGAATTCATACGGACCGGACAGCCTATGCGGCCTGAAAGTCCATGCGGCTGAGACATCCATGCGGCCGAGACATCCATGCGGCCGAGCCATCCATGCGGCTGAGACATCCATGCGGTCAGGACATTATATGCGGTCAGAAGAATTTATACAGGGCCATGCTTCTTATTCAAAGTATTTCAATTTTGCAAATTGAAAACTTTGAAGGGGGTCTTGTAGAAGCATGGAAAAGAATAAGGAAAGATCCATGCGGCCAGGGAGCCCCATGCGACTCAGAGAGTTCATGCGGCTCAAAGTATCCATGCGGCTCGAGCGTCTATACGGCTCAAACAAGTTCTATACGGCTCAGAGGGGAGCCACGTGGCCTGTAAACAGCTCTTCCATTTTGTCCCTCACTGCATTAAATGCTTTGACGGCTGACAGCTCTGACACATGACAGCCCTGACACCAAAAATTCAATTATGAGAATGCATTGTAGGCATACAATATACATTGGTACATGTAGTAAAATAGGGTGAATTACAGAGAATGCATTGTAGGCATATAATATACATTGGTACATGTAAAGTGCAGTATGTGTTTGTATATGCTGCAGAACTAAAGATGTGCAAACAAGTAAAACCTTCATGTAAACTAGAAACCCCAATCATTACACAACATTACCAAAGTGTTCAATGTACAGGGTTAATGTGCAGTGACATGCAAATGTGCCGAACAACAAGGTGATGTGTCCAAGTTTGTCAACAATTGTCTAATGTGTCATGATGTCACCCACGAGTCCAAGAGTGCCACAGAGTGTGAATCAAAGTGTCCCCAAATGTGTCGAAGTGAGGGTATACAGACAGTGCACATGGGGTCCTCGTGCATGTGTGTCGAGTACCTTTGGACACGAAGTGTCAAGCCATCAGGTCGTGCAGGTGTACCAATAGGTAGACTAGGTCTAGAGGTTTATGTCAGTGTTCCTGAGTTGTGTCCATAGTGTGTCTTGTCCTCGATATGAAACCGTATCAGAAGGGGTTTCTCAGTCTGAGAGTGTCAGTACAAAATCCATGCGAGCTCGAGAACTCCCTCGATACTCAATCATATCACATAAAATTTTATGGGTGGCCTGACAGTCATGGCCCCCACGAGCACACCAACTTTGGTGTGTCAAAGTGTCATGTACAGTGAGATATGGGACTCGAGCAGCAGGATACTACACGACAGTGTCATGCTGAGTCCCCGTATCTAATAACAGTGTCCAAAACACCCTAAATCAACTCAGTTATAATGATATGTAATCTACACCTAATTAGCTACAACCCTATGTAATTAGTTTTGAAAATTATTGAAATAAATTCCTATGTGGTATTTCGTCAAACACCTAAACAATGACATTGATACGTGTCCGATACGGACACCAAACTAATTCTAATTCCTACCAAACTTCACCTACAGCTAGGGGACACCTAAATGGATGCATCTATGGAATAAAATATGGAATTTAGGGTGATTTGTAGAGATTACCTATAGGGATCCTATCTCCAAGAAAAATCCCCAATTAGTGAAGTCTCCTACCTCAAGCTATGTCCCAATGAGCTCTCCTCCTTGCAAGATAGCCTCCTTCTCATTCTACTTTAGATTTGGGATCAAGTGCAAAAGATTGGGATCAATTTGGTGGAGGAATTGGGAAATTTGATGAAAGGGGTAGGAAATTAGGGTTTCCTACAAGGGGGTGTTTTAAAATAGGCAAGTGGCTATGAAGAGAGATTATATAGGCTGAAATTAGGTCATTAGTGGCTGTTGTGGATGTCCAAATTAAGAGCTAGTGTTAGGGTCTCTCATGGTGGGCTTTGGGCCAAGGTTGGTAACTAGCTAGTTTAATTCCTTAACCAAAAGTCCAATATACTAAACTCTCTCAATCCTCTCATGAACTCTAGTCACACTCAAGTCAACTAAGACCAACTTAAGTTAGATTAGGGTCCCACACCATGCTAACTAAGTCACCAAAGTCAAAGTCAAACTCTAGGCTAGTCCCTTAAGTCACAACTAGCAAAAGTCTAAAATAGAAATCACCAATCAAACAATTACAAAATAAATTAAAATAATTCATAATGACCAAAATACACCTAGGAAAAAACGACAGATAAAATATTCTAATCACATGGTTAGGCTCTTGGTCAAGTAGTCTCTAGGGTTTCACTAGGAAAACAACAAAATCACAAGTCATAGAATTAAATAGTTTTAAAATGATTAAAAATCACTAAAAATTATAACATGATTTAAATACCATTAATAAATAATTAAAATTATAAAATTTTAAAATTACCCTCATTTAGAAAATTGGGTGTTACAAGTCTACCCTCCTTAGAAAAATTTCGTCCTCGAAATTAAGAAGATCGTAATCCTGTAGGTCAACCCCCAACAATTAAGGTCAAAGCTTCTACCTAGCAGCACCTTGGGTCAACAAGTCCAATATGGGCAGTAGGCTTAAAATAGGTCATATCCAAAATTTGGGTCGGAGGTTGGGTCAAAAAGGTGTTCACAATTCGAATCGAAAATAGAAGTGACTCCATGGGGTGAATCAAGATGGGGTCTTGTGTCGGAAAAGTCGTATGAAGCAACGGAGCACAAGATGGTGTGTCTGTGTGGAACACAAAGGTCATGAATGTAGGGGGTCATATATAGGTCATGCAGGAGAAGTTGGTTTTGTGAAAACAACTAGTCTTGTGCTCCTAAATTAAAAGTCACGATAATGTGTATGAAATAATCATAATTAAAGTGGGAATGGTCAAATGGCCTAAATTTGACCGAAATTTGTGTTGCCAAAACAGTATAAGGGACAGGGCAAGTGGGGCAGTCTATGGTCATGGGTGCCAAGCTGGGAAGATAAGGAAAACAATGAATCAAGCAGGGCTGTAAGGGTTACCATTCTAGGGTCAAAGCTACACTATCACTTCTAAGTCAAAAGGCCTAGCACAATCACCAATTCATTAAGAGAAATTCATAACAAGGAAGTTACACAAAGGATTATACTAACAGTTAGAGCTACTCCTACTCCTACTCCTAAGTTAAATGATGAAAAAGCAAAACGAAACAAACAACAACAATTTTTTTTGAACGACTGAAACGAAAAGTAGAGATGATATGTTCAAAAAAAATTTAAGATGAAATCTGATAATCATATGCGTCCATCCAAAATCATGGTACTCTGAATCCTCGTCATACTAGTAAGCAGGGCTTTGATAACCATAGAGTCCCAACTAATGTACACACTTCTAGAATAATGGTATTTAAAATTTTTGCTCTGCCGCTAGCTTGGCTACGAAAACCTTAAATTCTCACACCCGAGAAATATATCCAAAATCGGACTGTAGGTCCTTGCCATGCTGGCTAATATGACTGTAGAAGGCTAGATTCCATAACTGAGATGACCTATCCCATATAATTTATCTTGGCAAAAAATTAAATCAACAATGAATACCAAGAATCAGATTCATCTACGAACAAGAACGATAAACAAGATCTGTTGGAACTGAATTTCGAAATGGTTATAATAAGGCAAAGGAGGAACGGAATTGAGATGAACAGAACCTGCGATAAGCTCTCCTACTGTCTGTGCACCCTCAGCTGCCATAGCATAAGATCGCCCCTGCTGGCCTCCTCCAGCCTGATGCTGCGCGAATCTCTGCTGCTAAGTCTGTAAGGGTAGTCCCTTCTGCTGGCTCACCGGAGCCCTCGCTCTTGCCCCCTGAGCTGTCCGTCCCAAAAACTTGGGACACTCTCTTAACTGGTGATATGATGCTCCGCAAAGTAGGCACTTGCCTAACCTCATCCAGCATTTACCCCAATCGTGCCCTGGTTTCTTACAGAAATAGCAACTGATAACATGATGCTGTCTAGTGGCCTGCTGCGTCTGTAACGGTGGTCCCCTCTCCTATTCTATCGGAGCCCTAGCTCCTTTTGCTGCTTGAGTCAATGGTGTCTGGTTCTTGAGAAACTCCCTATACTGATGCTCCGCTGAACCACAAAGTAAACACCTCCCAAGCCTTATCCTGCAGTCGTTCCACCCATGGCCTGCCTTCTTGCAGAAGTTGTACCTAGCGTCCTGCTGCTGCCTGGATGCCTGGTAGAAATATGTATGTCCATGACCCTGAAGGTGATGCTGAACAAGCCTTTGCTGAAACTGATGCTTAATCTGTACGTGAGGCCTCTTGGCCTGACCTCCACTGCTGCTGGCTCCATGAGTGTCATGTCCCCTCTTGAGCAACTGTTGCTGCTAAGTCTCTACTATCTGCTGGAAGAAGGAGAACAACCGCGCCACGTCCTCTGATCATGACGGCGGCTGCTACGAAAGAATGTCCGGGAT
Organism: Iris pallida; assembly: GCA_029216955.1. Classification (NCBI taxonomy): domain Eukaryota; kingdom Viridiplantae; phylum Streptophyta; class Magnoliopsida; order Asparagales; family Iridaceae; genus Iris; species Iris pallida. The sequence goes on along the minus strand of JANAVB010022597.1, from coordinate 36,840,584 downwards.
GATTGGGGAAAGTCTCGGAGTAGGAAGAGGTGCACTCCCAAAAGCTGTCGATATCCTAGCCTGAGCTGGCATAAAAGGAATTACAGCCTCGGGGTCCGGCTGATCAGGACGAGAAGTGGAAGAACCCTCAGTGGTGTCCTCCTGATCGAGACGATGAGATCGTGTCTCCATAACCATCATGAAGGCAGATCAAACGAGAGAGCAATCACTGAGAATGAAGCAATAACATCAAGGGAGGACGGTTTATTTTCAGGGGAAGACAATAATGCAGCAAAATTTAGGTAACAGAAATCAGATTAAGAGTTTTTCCTAGGTATGATTGAGTACTTTCAAAAATATATCCTAATCCTACTGCAGGCTGTAGTGATACTCTAGTTCGAATACCACTACATAAACTTGTCCTGCATGGGCCACCACTAAAAACGTTTCATGATCCGCACCCAGTGTAGGGGCACAAAAAGTGGGTACGTCCAGCCTATGCCGCAGTGTCGACGGTAGAACGCTGTCCTAGGTCATATATCTAACAATTATAAGGTACCTGTACAATGTATATGCCCCGAATGGAGGACAATATAGAAATATACAACTCAATCGCAACTAAGGTAGAAAGTACGATAAGATAAATAGATGTAAAAGTTGCCAAATAAAATACAATAAGAGAAGAAGTCTAAGAGTCTAAGATAGCATCTCTACAACATCCAGAATAACAAAATCCCCAAATAAGTACAAAATATATCTAAAACAAGATAAGACAATAAGTAAGATAACTAGTCTAGCTAACTAGCCTAGACTACTGGAGTAATATCCTCTGCAAGGACTGGGTCCTCCTGGGAGTCCAGCTCACAGGTGTCATCTAGGCCTGCTCCATAGTATGTAGGACAGAACTCCTCAATGTCATCTGTAATATTTCAACAGGTCCAGTCGGGACAGGAACGAACACAATACATCTCACGCAGTTCATAATATGACAGGATATGTAAATAAGCTATAGAGTAAGATACATAAAACGCTGGAGAATATATGAAGTAAAAGAGATTACTGTAAAGAAATATCTACTATAAGTAAAGAGATAACAATGGCTAGTGATGTAGAGTACAAGATAGACATGTGAACCGCTTGAATTTGCACATGAGTATACTAAAGAGTTTGTACATGATTACACTACTTTGGAATTGTTCACATGACCATTTATACTCCTCCGTACCCCAATCAATACACAAGGATCCAGGTAAGTTATGTTATTGCACATGATATCACATGAAGGCCCATAAATGGGTGCATATGAATGTATACATGCGGGCTCTGTGAACATGAGAGTACATGAATCACAAGAGTGCACATGAATGGTGAAAGCACCGGCGTTCATGATGAAAGTGAAACGCACATGACAAACTATAACCCGATGCTCCTAAGGGGGATAACATCTTATGAAGGATCCATATAGTACCAATCCGTGTTAACAACGTGACAGCATCAAGTAAAGTAATCTAGTACATAAATGTAAATCCTATCAAGTATGAAACGGTCAGAGAATGTACTCGCCTGGTATCCTAAGTATCCAATGAATATATATGTACATACAGAGTATATGAGTCCTAAACAGAGCAACACAGGTCACAATACGTCCAGAATGGTAATATTGAAGATTATAATGCATTCTATATGATTTCTAGGTCAAGGTCAACTCTGGTAAACTATACAGTTAACTCTAGTTAAACTTGTCAACAGCAGGCCTAAACCAAACTCATATACATTCCTTTACCATATATGAATATAGACAACATAATAACATAGCCTATAGGGCTGCACTATACACTAGGCCTATATACAATATAGATACAATACATATTTATATACATTACATTCATGCATACTTATATACATTACAATGAAGAAATGTAATCATATATGCATACATTCCTTACATACATACATATAGCATACACAATATAGTTTAGTCTTGCTAAAGTTCAAATGGGGCCAGGACCAAGGTGGACAGGACCTAACCCTACAACTCAGAATAGATTGCTACAAACCCCCAACTCATGAACCATAACATATAGCATATACCTATATCCCATATATATAATGTATGTTGTTGTTAATTGGGGACAGTGGCTAAATGAAGTATGGTACATGTCCTAAGGCAGGACATTAAGTGATACAGTGATACAGTGGTCTGATATGCAGTATGCCAATATACAATAGCTAAAACCAAAGAGTGTCAATATGTGGGAGGTACAGAACAGAGCTAACACATATAGTGAACCACTCAAGATGGTTAGATACACTCCTCCTTCCCAAAGTTCTGAACTAAAGTTGTGGCAGTAAACTAATGGAAGATGCAGTGAAGAAAATGTATTCCTCTACTTGCCTGACATTAAAACCAATATATGTAGTGGATGCAAGGTGGGTGCAGGACATATGGTCAAATACAGTATGCATTCTGATGTATGCAGGACCAAGACCTACATGTGCAGTTGTCTTTTAGGGATGTAGAGTAATGTCTGATACCATGTTGTATCAGTGGAGGATACAGTGAAGGTAATTGGCCAATGCAACATGCAGTAAAATCAAATGGAATGAATGCAGGGAAATAAAACCCAAGGAAAGGACCATCTTATGAATTAGCTATTGCTCATGTTCATGTATCCATTTGCAGGTAATGAACACTGAATTGGGCAGGTAATGATATGGCCATCTTGTATGCAGGACAATTACAATGATGCAGGGGCTCGACTGGACAAGGAAAAAGGGGGTAAGATGCATATTTTTTTTCTGAACCTATCTGGGAGTTCATGAGGGGTGATATAGGGATAAGACTGAACATTCACTCTACAACAGGACTAACATATGGTGTGGAAAGGAAAGGACTCATGGGATGTTAATAAATTGGGCAAAGCAAATGGGTGTGGCTAGGTGGACAGGTACAGTTTGTATTTGAGCTTAACCTGGGGTGACTGAACTAAGGAGGTCTGTACTACCAAGTATAACTAATACCAAAACTGGAGAACTGAACAAAAGCAATGTAGAGACCCTATGACATGAACCTGGGGGTCTGGACAAAGACGGAGAAACAATATCCAATGATTGGTCATGTTCAGATTTGAACTATAGCAGAACAAAATACAATTCGTGGAAGACATCCAAGGATATTCAAAGCTGGACACTGAATATGGTGTGGGTAGTGTACAGGTGATTAAGAGTTAGGCAGGAATGGTAGTAGTGCTAATTAGAGTGGAATCACGACATATTTTTGTAGGCCATTTGAATATTCTGTAGCAATTCAATGTAGTAGATTTTGTTTGATGGTGCAGGACAAATAATAAAGTGCATCACTGATACATGTTTGTATCAGTGATGTAGGGTACATGTAGTAAAATGGGGTGAATTGCAGAGAATGCATTGTAGGCATGCAATATGCATTGGTATGTGTAAAGTGCAGTGTGTGTTTGTGTTTGCCACAGAACTAAAGATGTGCAAACAAGTAACCTTCATGTAAACTAGAAACCCCAATCATTACACAACATTACCAAAGTGTTGAGTGTACAGGGTTATTGTGCAGTGACATGCAAATGTGTCGAACAGCAAGGTGATGTATCCAAGTGTGTCAACAAATGTCTAATGTGTCATGATGTCACCAACGAGTCCAAGAGTGCCACAGAGTGTGAATCAAAGTATCCCCAAATGTGTCAAAGTGAGGGTGTGCAGACAGTGCACAGGGGGTCCTCGTGCATGTGTGTCGAGTCCCTTTGGACACGAAGTGTCAAGTCTTAAGGTCGTACAGGTGTACCAGTAGGTAGACTAGGTCTAGGGGTGTGTGTCAGTGTGCCTGAGTTGTGTCCATAGTGTGTCGTATCCTCGATACGAAATCGTATCAGAGGGGGTTTCTCAGTGTGAGTGTGACCGTACAAAATCCATTCGAGCTCGAGAACTCCCTTGATACTCAATCATATCATATAAAATTTTGTGGGTGGCCTGACAGTCATGGCCCCCACTAGCACACCAAATTTGGTGTGTCGAATTATCATATATAGTGAGATATAGGACTCGAGCAGCAGGACACTTTACGACAGTGTCGTGCTGAGTCCCCGTGTCCAATAACAGTGTCCAAAACACCCTAAAATCAACTCAGTCATAATGATATGTAATCTGCACCTAATTAGCTACAAACCCATGTAATTAGTTTTAAAAAATACTGAAATAAATTCCTATGTGGTATTTCGTCAAACACCTAAACAATGACATTGATACGTGTCCGATACGGACACCAAACTAATTCTAATTCCTACCAAACTTCACCTATAGCTAGGGGACACCTAGATGGATGCATCTATAAAATAAAATCAAGAATTTAGGGTGATTTGTAGAGATTACCTATAGGGATCCAATCTCCAAGAAAAAGCCCCAATTAGTGAAGTCTCCTTCCTCAAGATATGGCCCAATGAGCTCTCCTCCTTGCAAGCTAGACTCTTTCTCCTTCTACTATAGATTTGGGATCAAGTGCAAAATATTGGGATCAATTTGTTGGAGGAATGGGGAGATTTGATGAAAAGGGGAGAAAATTAGGGTCTCCTATAAGGGGGTGTTCTAAAATAGGCAAGTGGCTATGAAAAGAGATTATATAGGCTGAAATTAGGTCATTAGTGGCTGTTGTGGCTGTCCAAATGAAGAGCTAGGGTTAGGGTCTCTCATGGTGGGCTTTGGGCCAAGGTTGGTAACTAGCTAGTTCAATTCCTTAACCAAAAGTCCAATGCACTAAACTCTCACAATCCTCTCATGAACCCTAGTCACACTCAAGTCAACTAAGACCAACTTAAGTTAGATTAGGGTCCCACACCATGCTAACTAAGTCACCAAAGTCAAAGTCAAACTCTAGGCTAGTCTCTTAAGTCACAACTAGCAAAAGTCTAAAATAGCAATCACCAATTAAACAATTACAAAATAAATTAAAATAATTCATAATAACCAAAATACCTCTAGGCAAAAATGACAGATAAAACATCCTAATCACCTGGTTAGGCTCTTGGTCAAGTAGCCTCTAGGGTTTCACTAGCAAAACATCCAAATCACAAGTCATAGAATAAAATAGTTTTAAAATGATTAAAAATCACCAAAAATCATAACATGATTTAAATACCATTAATAAATAATTAAAATTGTAAAATTTTAAAATTATCCTCATTTAGAAAACTGGGTGTTACAACTCGACACCGACGTACCCTCAGCAACAGAAGCAGAAGCAATCTTCCGCAATAGGCTGCTCTCATTGTAGGAAGCCAGGATACGTAGTTTCAGAGCGTCGTAGGGCACAGGGATTGTGCTTGGCATGTGGGGTACTGGACCACAAAATTAGGTCATGTCCGCATAAAGCCAGTTCATCTTCATCAACCCTGACTAGTCCATCGGTTATGGCACCAGCACCAGTACAGCAGTAGCAGTAGCAGTACCAGCCTCTGAAGCCATTGGAGTTTAAGGCTCGACAGTATGCCCAAGCTCAGATTCAGAGCAGGTAGAGAGGTTTCTAGCAGAAGGGACCAGCACCAAGAGGACAAGGTCAAGCTATAACTCTGACGGTAGCAGAAAAATTGGGATCAGTTGAGGTGGTGGCAGGTACCATTCTCGTCAACTCTTTTCCATCATCAGTATTATTTGATTCGGGTGCATTGCATTCATTTTTGTCTGTACAATTTGCGACACGGATAGGACTGGAGCACGAGTCATTATCAGTAAGGCTCAATATACTTACTAGTACGGTCTTGTGGGAGTAGATAGAGTATTTTTCTCGTGTCGAATCGTAGTTAGCGGTAGAAAGTTTTCTGCTAGATTGATAGAATTTTCGATGGCCGACTTTGATGTGGTCCTAGGAATAGATTGGTTGAAGGATCAATACACAAGAATAGATTGCCATATTGGCTAGATTATTTTTGGTATTCTCGATGAAGAAGAGTTTTCATTTTCCAAAGGCGAAGTAGAACCTTCTCCACCAGTCTTACGGATGGCTGTAGCAGAAGTAGTTCAGTTTCCCAGAGTAGTAGATTAATTTCCTGATGTATTCACCGAAGAGCTTACAGGCATGCCCTACAGATAGATTGAGTTCTCCATTGATTTGAATCCAGGGTCGGCACCAGTGTCAGCGAGAGTTTACAGAATGACACCATTAGAGTTGGAGATCCTGTAGAAGATGATTGAAGAACTCAGAACTAAGGGATTCATTCATGCTAGAGGATCACCTTTGGGAGCCTCGATACTTCTCGTAAAAAAGAATAATGGTACGTCAAGACTATGTGTTGACTATCGTACCTTAAATTTCGTAACAATCAAGAACAGATATCCCTTACCAAGGATAGATGATTTGTTCGATCAACTCAGTAGAGCAGCAGTATTCTCGAAGATTGACTTACGGTCGGGATACCATCAGATCGGAGTCAGAGAGCAAGACATCCCGAAGATGACATTCAGATATAGATATGGACATAGAGAGTTTTTCGTTATGCCATTCGGAGCGACCAATGCGCCAGTAGTATTCATGGATCTCATGAATCTTATATTCATGCCTTATTTGGATCAGTTTGTGATAGTATTTATAGACAACATCTTGGTCTATAGCAGGAGTATAGTAGAGCATATGTAGCATCTCTGAATAGTCCTTCAGATTCTCAGAGAACAACAGTTGTACGCGAAGTTCAGTAAGTACAAATTTTGGCTTGATCGTATTTGTACTTAGGTCACATCAACACCAAAGGTGGAGTGGAAGTGGACCCCCAGAAGATAGTAGCTATAGAGACATGGGCAGTGTACCGTCGTAGAAGTTCATAGTTTCCTAGGATTGACCGGCTATTACCGACGATTTATGTCAGGCTTTGCTCGAATTTTAGCACCATTGACGCAGTTGACCCGCAAGGATGTACAATTTGCTTGGACAACAGAGTGTCAGAGTTCATTCGAGAAGTTGCAGCAAGGATTGACGACGGCACCCATTCTCACGCTTCCATATGGGACTGGAGGATTTTCAGTTTATTATGACGCTTTCGGCAAATGATTGGGATACGTCTTGATGCATCATGGCAAGGTAGTAGCTTATGCGTCACGTCAACTTCGTGATCATGAGGAAAGTTACCGAACCATGACTTGGGGTTAGTAGTAGTGGTTTTTGCACTTAAGCTTTGGAGGCATTACTTGTATGGAGATTTTTACCGACCACAAGAGTCTTAAGTATGTGTTTACTTAGAAGGATCTTGTCACTCCCATTTTTTGTTATACGTATTTCCAGTATACATGTATGGATATTTGACCCATATTTTGACTTGTCTAGCACGGCTTGGCTTGGTTTGGTCTTGGTTTAGTTTGGTTTTGGCTAGAAATGGAGAGGATTGATATAAATATCAACTCCACTCTCTCTCTCTCTCTCTCTCTCTTCATTATTTCCTTTACTTCTTTATTTACTTCTTCCTCCATTAATGCTCTCCACCCACCTTAGGCAAGTGTAATCTTGCTTTATGAGAGATCTCATGTTTTATGGTTCCAATGTCTTTATTACTTAGTTTTATGACCCTTTAGTACTTAGCACTTTTGGTTTTTGTGGATTAAATCTTGTAGATCTAAGTTTTCTCAAATATTTGTTTTCATGGATTTTGCTCTCTCAAAATTCATTATTTTCAAGTTTTGATTGTTCCATGTTGTAGAGAATTTGATTTTACTCAAAATGGACCTTTGAAAACCCGGATTTCGATTTGTTTTGAGTGATTTGTGAACTTGGGAAGTTCATGGTTTCCATGAATACAAGTTCTCGGATTGGGGAAGAAGAATAGTACTGGGCACATAACATTTTCATGCGCCCATAACTGCCTTCCTTTGGACGGATAGCCATTTGTATGCGCCCAAGGCCCCATGCTCCCTGCTTGGGCGCATAGCCCTATATATGTGCCTAAGGAATCCCCTGCCTAGGCGCATAGCCTCTACATGCGACCAAGTGCACCCCATGTTCCCTGCTTGGGTGCATAGTATTTCATATTGTCACGACCCGCACCTACTGCGAGGGTATGAGTACGTAACAGCGCCCAGCCTACGCCGCAGTGTCGGCGGTAGAACGCTGTTCTAGGTCATGAACTATAACTAAATAATATGAAATACTCTCCAAGGAGGCCAATCACAGAAGGTACAACTCAATCACAATATAAAGGTAGAATATAGCACGAAGGAATAGATAGAGAAATCCTCAACTGAAGTACAACAGAATGAAATAACATAAGTCTCAATATCTCCAAAATATATAACTCTAAAATCAAGGACAACAACTAATCATGAAAAGAAAGAGCAGTCTAAGCTATCTATACTAAGCATGGGTATCATCCTCAGCAGCTGCCTGAACCTCCCCAGGGGTCCCGGTCGCGAGTGTCATCTAGGCAAGCTCCATAGTAAGGGGTGCAGGGTTCCTCATCATCCTCTGTAAAATTTTCAACAGGTCCAGTCAGGACGGGAGCGAGCACAATACATCTCACGCAGATCATAACATGTTAGAAAATATAAACATGCAAGAGAGTACGATACATGAAACTGAAAGAAAGTACATGATGTAAATAGTGAGAGAACTGTAATGGAAATATCTACTATAAGTAGAGAGCTACCAGTGACTAGTGATTTAGAGTACAAAGTCGACATGTGAACGGCTGGATTTGCATATGAATATACTAAAGAGGCGCACATGGTTATACTACTTTGGAATTGTTCACATGACTATTTATACTCCCCCATACCCTAATAAGTACACAAGGATCCAGACAAGTTATGTTACGTACATAAATTTTACATGAAATCCCATAGATGGATGTACATAAAATATACATAAGGGCTCAGAACTGAGTGCACATGAATTCTACATGAAGGCCCATGAAGGGTACACATGAAGTATAGGTTATACATAAAATACACGAGAAACCTGACCGAACATAATAGCACATGAGAGTACACGAACGAGCATGAAGCACATGAGAAATATGAATAACATGAGAACGAGGAATACATGATGGACATGAAACACATGACATGATATATCCGATGCTCCCGAGGGGGATAACCTCTCATTGTAGGGATCCATATAGTACCAATCTGTGATAACATCGTGACAACATCAAATAAGGTAAACTAGAGCATGAATATAATCCTAAACAAGTTATAAAATGACCAGAGGATGTACTCGCCTGGTATCTGAATGTCTGTGAGAATATACTGCCCGAGATGAGGTACCTAACTCCTATTTAGAGCAACACAAGTTAAGACATATACATGGGATGATAGATGAAATGTACAATACATCTGCATGCTGTCTAGGTCAAACTAGACTAGAGTCAACACTTGGTCAACTCTAGCCAACCATACTAGTCAAACTAGGTCAACTAGGCCACTCCTAACCCAATCAAGTCTCACTAAGCCTAACTAGTTTATCCTAGCAAGCACACACCAACCAAAGCTATACAAGCCAAACACATCAAGCCACACATCAAGGGCACATTCACATTGAGCTATAATCAACATTATATAATGAGAGAGAAAGGATTGCATGTATAGCTTTGTGTGTGTGGGAACATGGAGGTGCACAACGAAGGGAAAATCAAACACTAGTTATAGATTACACTAGAACATGGCACAAGTTAACAAGGTTACATCTATTTACATTTTAGAAGTAGACTAGTTATGATATATGTAATACGCATCTATACTCTACAATTATCTATATACATCATGGCAGTCATTAGAGGAGGGTTACATGGCATGGTGGTTTACATATGAAATCTGAAATTGACTAACATTTCAATTTAAGGGTTGCATTACATACAAGCATTCAATTATATACAAATGAACTTGGCTTGGTAATTGGAAAAAGAAAAAGTGGGCATACTTGCACATATAGATTGTGTTAACATGTGAACCTAATGTACTAACATCAATTCTCAATATAGCTATGCATACAGCTTGGTAACAATGACAAAAATCTAGGATTTAAACCTAGCATTACCTCTAGCATGTGGCAAGGGGTATACAACTCTATGCATACAAAACTAAAGGCTAACTCACTCAGTTAACTACTACATATGAAGGTTCATCCCAACAATATAAACATGTTAGCATTATGCAAAAACTGGCATAAGGAATAGGGTGTTAGACTCAGGAAATCAGTGTGTGATCATGGGACTGAAATCAGTGTGTGTGTATGGGACTAACATGTGTGTGTGATTCACATAGAAATTAGTGTGTGTGTGTGTCCTATGTTACTATATGACAGTTAAGTGTAATGTCAATGGTGGTTATGTGTTAACAAGGGCATGTAGAGGTGTGTATTACATTACAATTTCAGCATCATTAAAGAGGGTTCAGATTCAGGATTTATAAGGTAGAGTTGCTAGGTTCAAATTATCAAGTATTCAACCATGCTAGTGTATGTGTATAACAGTCAATGCCATGCATACCACTGAAGGTACATGGCATGTAACTAGTATAACATTTGCGTTTAACAGCCCCAATCAAACCTGGCTCATCCCAGCATTGTATCAACTCAGCCTCATACAATAAAGTTCTGAAATTGACTTTATGCAACTGCACCTATAAAATTAATATATGAAATGAACATGCATTGCACTAACATACGAATTAGAATCACATGAATATATATAGGTTAAAGCCTCAACTATGATGAGGCTATAATAATTTGAATTACAAACCCAATCAAACCCAGCAGCATCAATTACTGCAACATCAAACTGGGTTGAACACATAGAACCAGAAAAATATGACATGAACTCAGAATTTGTGAACTGTATTCTAAAATTAGAAACTAAAACAAGCCCTAACATGATAGCTATAAGTACGGCAACTAATACATCATATATACATTGAAATTTAATAACTAAATCGAATTTAACCATTAAAAACAGTTTGAAAACTCTGATACATACAGTGGTATCAGAACAATAGGAAGGAATGTGAATTGATTAGGAAATGCATGTTAAAATCACAATGTAATGGTTGGTAAACTTAGATACACATGTGCATGTGTCCCTCGAGTCATTTTGTGTCAAAAAAACATGACACAGATGTGTCCACAACAATTCAAACACCTAGGGTGCACCCAGTATATCACAGTGTAGTACACGAGTGCACACGCATCTAGGACATGACGCACGATACTTCGTGTCACGTGCACACGCCCACGTGTTCGCCTAGAATAGGTCTACACGCTGGGCAGCCTGACATGTGTCCACAATGTGTCCATTGCGGACACGAGTGCGTGTTTGCGCGTGTCTGTGTGTGTGTCTGCTGATAGTGCATGACAGTGCAATTTACGTGCGGGTCGAATTACTCCTAAACCAGTCAATAAGATCCTATAAAATTTTATAGGCCTCGTTTCAGTCACCCAAGGAGTGTCCACACCAAAATTTGTGCCATGAAGTGTCCTATGCAAAGAGTTCTAGGGCCCGATAAGTAGGGCACTGAACCAGGTCTCGCACAGCGTGTCCAACACGAAAATCCGACACAAATCGACACGAATCAGTCTTCACAAAAATTCACATACACATATAGATATAGGGATCTACAAAATTAGTTTTTCAAAATACGAAAATAAATTCCTAAGAGGCATTTTAACAAACACCTAACAATACACCATGATACGTGTCCGATACGGACACCAAATGGACATGAAATTAACCCAAATTTCAGAAACATCTAGGGGACTCCAAGATCTAGCCCTAAATGCAAAGAAAACAGAATATTAAATCAATTTTTGGAGTTTTTACCTATTGGTGCAATATCAAGAAAAGGCTTCAAATGAGGGTTCCTCCTTGCTATCCAAATGCTCCCAAATTGCACAAAAACTGAGATGAATCTCCAAAAACAGTAAATACACAGTAATTAGATCCTAATGCAAAAGACTAGAGTCAAAAAAGACTTGAAATAAATTTATTAGGATTTTAGGAAAATGGGGAATTACCTTTCCTTCAAAAATCTAGGTCAAGCACAAAAGAGGCAAGAACAAGTGGAAAAGATATTAAATAGGGGTGGGAAACCCTAGGTTGGCTGGTCACTAGTGGGTTGGTTGGGGTTTGGGCTCAAGTCATGGGCCTATGGCTTAATTACAAGTCATGAAATTAATTCTAAGTCATTGGTCATGCACCACATCACTAGTCCTCCATTTCAAACCTTGATTTCTAAATGACTAACCTAGACACCATGGTTAGGGTCAATACCTAGGTTAGTCTACAAAGTCTCAACTAGTCAAAGTCAAAATCACAATCACCAATTAAATAAATTAAATAAATTTCAAAAATTCACAAATGACCAAAATATCCTCAAGCTAAAAATGATAATGAAACACCCTAATCACATGGCTAGGCTCTAGGTCAAGCTATCTCTAGGGTTACACTAGCAAAACACCAAAATCACAAGTCATAATTTTTAAATAGTTTTTAAAATCACCAAAAATTATATTATTATTTAAATATCATAATTAAATAATTAAAATCACAAAATTTCAAAATTACCCTCATTTTAGAAAATGGGGTGTTATAAATCTACCCACCTTAGAAAAATTTTGTCCTCAAAATTTAAGATGGTAGCATTCCTTCTAGGTCAAACATAGTCAAGGGTCAACCACTAGTCAATTTCTTAACATCCAAGTACTTGGTCATCAACTGGTCAACTTCTTAGGTTTTCATCTACGCTAGCAATCTAGGTGTTGGCAACTAGAGATTAGCAAAAAGAAAAAACTCTATAATAAACTAACTCTTAATTTTCCAATCTAATCAAGTCACCCATAACTAAATACCCATATTCTAAGCACACAAATTCCAATACCATATATACATAAGCTCAAGAACAACAACCCATTACATATAACCTAAGTACATCATCTATATATCCATACATATATAACTGATCATCAAGGGTTAAAGTAGACTAAACTTATATGGAACTGAACAATGCTCAGAAATTAGGCTAAGGATGAATGTTCTGAAACATCCATGTAGGTAAAAGGAAATGATGCTAAGAAGACTGAATTTATACGCAAAAGGACAGGACATCTAGTGAAGGGTCTGCACACTGCCTATAAAGGTTGATCTATCATGCCTGAACTCATCTCAAGGAGAACTTAACTAAAATAGAAAACTGAACCAAATATAGGCTAAACAACATGTCTATAATCCTACACAACAATGGCCTATAGATACCAACCAACCCATATCCCACATGCCAATACCATCTGCAATATATCTATATATATAGACTTCTCAGTCTTAGGTGAACTACAACTATACTCAAGGACAGGCTCTGGTCATGGTTGCCTTACTGAAAAGGATATGGGAAAATAATAATAAATCATCAAGGCTGCAGAGCAGACTAACATCCTCTATAAAAACTGGTAGGTATTATAAATAACAGGAAAATTATCTACAATGGGTTACTATTCTAATACCAATGCTAACTATCATCTCTAGGGTACAGACACTCTATAAGTCATCATGTCATTATGCTATGAAAGAACTACATATGAATAAGCTATACAAAAGTAAAATATCCCTACTCCTAAATTATTTGATGATAGAATACAATTTATAACAACAAAATGGTACGATAGAGATGATATATTTAAAAACCTTCTCAAGATATAATCTGATAATCATATGCGTTTGTCCAAAATCATGTTACTCAGAGCCCTCGCCATGCCAGTAAGCAAGGCTGCGATAAACGATAGATTCCATAACTGGGGCATGCACCTCTATAATCATGTCGTCTGGAATTCTCGCTATGCCGACTAGTATAGCTGTGAGAAATTCCAAATCTCATAACCAAGATACGTACATCCGAAGTCAGGTCTCTATGTTTCCGCCATGCCAGCTAATATAGTTGCGATAAACTACAGATTCCATAATCAAATAGACGTTTTACCATCCCTGTTATTCCCGTCAACATATGTTATCAGAAAATATTGTAACTCAGGCCATAAACTTCATCTCGATAGGAAATCAAAGTCACCAACGATCCATCAAAAATCAAATTCAATAATCAAGGAGTGAGAGTGATCAAAATAAGGGAAAGGATTTGAAATTAAAGTTTAAATAAGAATCTCAAGGGTCGTCCCAGAAATCTCTCAAGGAATCCTAGCTGTGATTGAGTACCTTTAAAAATATATCATAATCCTACTACAGGCTGTAGTGATACTCTAGTTCGAATACCACTACATAAACTCGACCTGTATGGGCCACCACTAAAAATGTGTCACGACCCACACCCACTGCGAGGGTACGAGTACGTAACAGCGCCCAGCCTATGCCACAGTGTCGGCGGTAGAACGCTGTTCTAGGTCATGAACTATAACTACGTAATATGAAATACTCTCCAATGAGGCCAATCACAGAAGGTACAACTCAATCCTAATCTAAAGGTAGAATATAGCACGAAAGAAAAGATAGAGAAATCCTCAACTGAAGTACAACAGAATGAAATAACATAAGTCTCAACATCTCCAAAATATACAACTCTGAAATTAAGGACAACAACTAATCATGAAAAGAAAGAACAGTCTAAGCTATATACTAAGCATGGGTATCATCCTCAGCAGCTGCCTGAACCTCCCCAGGGGTCCAGGTCGCGAGTGTCATCTGGACAAGCTCCAAAGTAAGGGGTGCAGGGTTCCTCATCATCCTCTGTAAAAATTTTAACAGGTTCAGACAGGACGGGAGCGAGCATAATACATCTCACACAGATCATAACAGGTTCGAAAATATAAACATACAAGAGAGTACAATACATAAAACTGAAAGAAAGTACATGATGTAAATAGAGAAAGAACTGTAATGGAAATATCTACTATAAGTATAGAGCTACCATTGACTAGTGATTTAGAGTACAAAGTCGACATGTGAACGAATGGATTTGCACATGAATATACTAAAGAGGCGCACATGGTTATACTACTTTGGAATTGTTCACATGACTATTTATACTCTCCTATACCCCAATCAATACACAAGGATCCAGACAAGTTATGTTACGTACATGAATTTCATATAAAAGCCCATAGATGGGTGTACATGAAATATACATGAGGGCTCAGAACTGAGTGCACATGAATTCCACATGAAGGCCCATGAAGGGTACACATAAAGTATAGGTTATACATGAAATACACGAGAAACATGACCGAACATGAGAGCACAGGAGAGTACACGAGCGAGTATGAACGAGCATGAAGCACATGAGAAACATGAATAACATGAGAGCGAGAAATACATGATGTACATGAAACACACGATATGACATATCTGATGCTTCCGAGGGGGATAACATCTCAATGTAGGGATCCATATAGTACCAATCCGTGATAACATCGTGGCAACATCAAATAAGGTAAAGTAGAGCTGGAATATAATCCTAAACAAGTTATGAAATGATCAGAGAATGTACTTGCCTGGTATCCGAATGTCTGTGAGAATATACTGTCCGAGATGAGGTATTTGACTCCTATTTGGAGCAACACAAGTCAAGACATATACATGGGATGATAGATGAAATGTACAATACATATGCATGCGGTCTAGGTTAAACTAGACTAGAGTCAACACTTGGTCAACTCTAGCCAACCACACTAGCCAAACTAGGTCAACTAGGCCACTCCTAACCCAATCAAGTCTCACTAAGCCTAACCAGTCTATCCTAGCAAGCACAGACCAACCAAAGCGATACAAGACAGACACATCAAGCCACACATCAAGGGTACATTTATATTGAGCTATAATCAATATTATATAATGAGAGAGAAAGGATTGCATGTATATCTATGTGTGTGTGGGAACATGGAGGTGCACAACAAAGGGGAAATCAAACACTAGTTATAGATTACACTAGAACATGGCACAAGTTAACAAGGTTACATCTATTTACATTTTAGAAGTAGACTAGTTATGATATATGTAACATGCGTCTATACTCTACAATTATCTATATACATCATGGAAATCATTAGAGGAGGGTTACATGGCATGGTGGTTTACATATGAAATCTGAAATTAACTAGCATTTCAATTTAAGGGTTACATTACATACAGGCATTCAATTATATACAAATGAACTTGGCTTGGTAATTGGAAAAAGGAAAAGTGGGCATACTTGCACATATAGATAGTGTTAACATGTGAACCTAACGTACTAACATCAATTCTTAATATAGCTATGCATACAGCTTGGTAACAATGACAAAAATATAGGATTTAAACCTAGCATTGCCTCTAGCATATGGCAAGGTGTATACAACTATATGTATACAAAACTGAAGGCTAACTCACTCAATTAACTACTACATATGAAGGTTCATTCCGACAATGTAAACATGTTATCATTATACAAAAACTGGCATAAAGAATAGGGTGTTAGACTCAGGAAATCAGTGTGTGATCATGGGACTTAAATTAGTGTGTGTGTATAGGACTAACATGTGTGTATGATTCACATAGAAATTAGTGTGTGTGTGTGTCCTGTGTTACTATATGACAGTTAAGTGTAATGTCAATGGTGGTTATGTGTTAAAAGGGCATGTAGAGGTGTGAATTACATTACAATTTCAGCATCATTAAAGAGGGTTCAGATTCAGGATTTAAAAGGTAGAGTTGCTAGGTTCAAATTATCAAGTATTCAACCATGCTAGTGTATGTGTATAACAGTCAATGCCATGCATACCACTGAAGGTACATGGCATGTAACAAGTATAACATTTGCATTTAACAGTCCCAATCAAACCTGGCTCATCCCAGTATTGTATCAACTCAGCCATATACAATAAGGTTCTGAAATTGACTATATGCAACTGTACCTATGAAATTAATATATGAAATGAACATGCATTGCATTAACATACGAATTAGAACCACATGAATATATATAGGTTAAAGCCTCAACTATGATGAGGCTATAATGACTTGAATTACAACCCCAATCAAACCCAGCAGCATCAATTACTGCAACATCAAACTGGGTTGAACACATAAAACCAGAAAAATATGACATGAACTCAGAATTTGTGAACTGTATTCTGAAATTGGAAACTAAAACAAACCTAACATGATAGCTATATGTACAGCAACTAATACATCATATATACATTGAAATTTAACAACTAAATCGAATTTAACCATTCAAAACAGTTTGAAAACTCTGATACATACAGCAGTATCAGAACAATAGAAAGGAATATAAATTGATTAGGAAATGCATGTTAAAATCACAATATAATGGTTAGTAAACTTAGATACACCTGTGCATGTGTCCCTCGAGTCATTTTGTGTCCAAAAAATATGACACAGACGTGTCCACAATAATTCAAACACATAGGGTGCACCTAGTATATCACAGCGTCGCGTACGAGTGCACACGCATCTAGGACACGACACACGACACTTCGTGTCACGTGTACACGTCCACGTGTTCGCCTAGGATAGGTCTACATGTAGTGCCCCGTCCCGCAAAGTCAATCGAAGGAATCGAAATACCGATGGCTTTCGGACTTAGCCTTACAACGGCTTGCTCGAAGACATCGCTCAGGTAGGATAGTTTCGGTGAACTTGACTCATCTTATCCTTCACATAGTAAATTGTGTGTTTTCAACTTGCACAAGTAGTCTTAATAGTAAAAGAGACGAATCCACATAGTTAAGGGAATAATCCCTACGGATCGAAATCGAGTTTAGAACATGGAAAAGGTCCTACGGTCGGATTAGAGTTGGTGCACGGTGTGCTTTGAAAATAACACTCGGTCCTTCATCCCGTGGCTTGGGAGAAGGAAAGTTGGTATTCGACACAAACGATGAGTTAGCCTAAGTCATCGGTGTCGCCCGCGTAAATGCTCGATAAAGCATGCACGTTTTCACTACGCAAGGCTTGGCATAGCCTTGGCTCGTCCCTCAGGTTAAGTTATAGGCTTGAGTAAGTTAGGCAAGTTATGCCGGTCGACCTAAGTCATTCCAAGTGTCATCCCGTTCTTTCTGCGGTTGTCAAGTTAAACAGTCCCACGATCTCAAGGGCCGTCATATAACGTATGACTTGGGTGATAGCGTCGCGTAAGACGAAAGTCAGTTAAAGGCACGAGCCACGGTTGACACGATGTAAAGTTAGCTACGGTCTATGGCACTTAAGGAATACGCTTTGTTCAAGTTAAGTTGGAAGGCTATGTAGTAGTCGTTCCCTCGAGTTCAAAGAAGTATACGAGGTGGTCCCTCGGTTGGGAGTCTCGCATTCCTATCCACGTTAAGAAGTTCGAGACGGTCCCTCGGTTGGGAGTCTCACATTCCTATCCACGTTAAGAAGTACGAGGCGGTCCCTCGGTTGGGTGTCTCGTATTCCTACGCATGTTAAGAAGTATAAGGCGGTCCCTCGGTTGGGAGTCTCACGTTCCTAAGGCACGTTATGCAAAGTATGGTTCAGAGTACGAGTTGCTAAGAATAGTTCCAGTCGTACCGACAAATTAGGCCATGCATTTACGTGAGTCTAGATTTCTCGTAGGTGCGTGGTCATTGGACACCTTGTCGACAAGGATTTCTGCCTAGACTAGTTATACGCCGGGGCACCGGGCCCAGTCGTCCTAGGGGGTAGACGTTATAGCAGCGCACGATTCATTGCGTGAGGGTAGTCGGGGGCTTTCCAAGGGGATCGCTACCTGCATCGAAGGACCCACCGCCTACCCGAGCTATGTCCACGATGGCTTGTCATGCCAGTGGCCTTTCATATAGATAATTGGCGTGCTACGCGGCGAATCCGCATGCACGGTGTCGGTCATAAAAAAAGAAGCGTAAGCACGGTATGTGATGTATTATGGAACGCATGCACGGTATGCACCCAAGGTAATAAAGCCTACGATTCGGGTATACGTAAAGACACGTGCTTCGACACGAGATATGGCATCGTGCTTGAGTTCTCAACACCGGTTCCACAAGTTTGGTTAGTCAAGAAGGGCCGTAGGACAAGTTTGGTTAAGTTATGTTGAGTCGCTGGGCACGACCTCGAAATGTGAGGCACGGCCGCGTTATCACAACACAAATATAGGCAAGACTTAGCGAGGAGGCACTACCTCAGAGATAAGCATGAATCGAGTTTACCGTATGACCAAGTCATTACGTCCCAGAGTATGGCACGAAAGACAAGTATGAGTCGGTGCGTTGACATTACAAGTAAGAAACGGTCTAGAGGCAAGGGTAAAGGAGTTACCGGTGCAAATAGCACGGAGACGGTCAAGAGACACAAAATAGACTGAGGTGTCGGTCCTAAAATCGATCCTAAGGTAAGAGTAGAAAGATAATCGTAAAGGGTTTATTTTGTACAAAGTAAAATTAACGTATCGGTTTTGTATGGGTGGGCGAGGAGCTCACTCCACCAGTACAGTTGAGTACTGACACCCACATAGTTTTCATGTGCAGGCGCAGGTAGAAGCTCGTGGTATGGGGCTCACTTGGATGCGTCGAGACATGGAGTTCCTTGGCGATTCGAAGCGTGCGGCCGCATGGAGTCAAAGACTTATACAGGACATAATGTATGGACATCTCCTTTCGAAGCATCTACTGGCTCAAGCATTGTAATCGAGAGATGAGAGAGAGAGCAGAGTGATTTGTAATGTAAGACGAGTGAATTTGAGTGATTGTAATCTCGGCCTTGCGCTCCCATTGTAACCTTTGTTTCAATATCAATAAAGAGTTTCTTTTGAATTAATTGTGTTTGTTCTAAATTTTTTGCTGCATGTTCAATGTCTCTGCTTGGGAGTTCTGTGCGACGACCCCGTCGCAGCCGTCGTAATCGACCGTTATGGAACCCGTCTTGCACGAACGCAATCTAGGCTCGTGCGGCATCACGCCTTAGCGAGGACGACCGCTCCTACGGGAGCGGGATGTGACACTACATGCAGGTCAGCCTGATACATGTCCATGATGTGTCCACTGTGGACACGAGTGCATGTTTGCGCGTGTCAGTGCGTGTGTCTGCTGATAGTACACGACAGTACAATTTACGTGCGGGTCAAATTACTCCTAAACCAGTCAATAAGATCCTATAAAATTTTGTAGGCCTCGTGTCAGTCACCCAAGGAGTGTCCAAATCAAAATTTGTGTCATGAAGTATCCTGTGCAAAGAGTTCTAGGCCCCGATAGGCAGGGCACTGAACCGGGTCTCGCACAGCGTGTCCAACACGAAAATCTGACACAAATCGACACAAAATTAATTTCAGTCTTCACAAAAATTCACATACACATATAGATATAGTGATTTATGAAATTAGTTTTTCAAAATACGAAAATAAATTCCTAAGAAGCATTTTAAGAAACACCTAACGATACACCATGATACGTGTCCGATACGGACACCAAATGGACACTAAATTAACCCAAATTTTAGGGACAGCTAGGGGACTCCTAGATCTAGCCCAAAATGCAAAGAAAACAAAATATTAAATCAATTTATAGAGTTTTTACCTACAGGTGCAATATCAAGAAAAGGTTTCAAATGGGGGTTCCTCCTTGCTATCCAAATGCTCCCAAATTACACAAAAACTGAGATAAATCTCCAAAAATAATAAATACACAGTAATTAGATCCTAGTGAAAAGACTAGAGTCAAAAAGGACTTGAAATGAATTTATTAGGATTTTAGGAAAATGGGGATTTACCTTTCCTTCAAAAATCTAGGTCAAGCACAAAAGAGGCAAAAACAAGTGGAAGAGACATTAAATAGGGGTGGGAAACCCTAGGTTGGCTGGCCACTAGTGGGTTAGTTGGGGTTTAGGCTCAAGTCATGGGCCTATGGCTTAATTACAATTCATAAAATTAATTCTAAGTCATAGGTCATGCACCTAATCACTAGTCCTCCATTTCAAACCTTGATTTCTAAATGACTAACCTAGATTGATTTAAGTTAGACTAGGGTCTCACCATGCTAACCTAGTCACCATGGTTAGGGTCAATACCTAGGTTAGTCTACAAAGTCTCAACCAGTCAAAGTCAAAATCACAATCACCAATTAAATAAATTAAATAAATTTCAAAAATTCACAAATGACCAAAATACCCTCAAGCTAAAAATGATAAATGAAGCACCCTAATCACATGGCTAGGCTCTAGGTCAAGCTGTCTCTAGGGTTATACTAGCAAAACACCAAAATCACAAGTCATAATTTTTAAATAGTTTTAAAATAATTAAAAATCACCAAAAATCATATTATTATTTAAATATCATAATTAAATAATTAAAATCTCAAAATTTCAAAATTATCCTTATTTTAGAAAACTGGGTGTTATATTTATGCGCCCACTTGTCATGAAAGATGGCCTCCAAAACTTATCTTCCAAGTACACCCTGACTCCACCCTGTGGACGCATAGCTATTGTTATATGCCCACTTAGCCAATGAAGATAGTCTCCAGACTTATCATCCAATACACCCTGTCTCCACCCTATGGGCGCATGCATGCAGGCGCATAAGTGTTGGCGCATAGCACATGGCGCTTGCCTTCCCTAAACAGTTGACTCTCCATGAAACGACTAGCCCTAGGCGCATAGCCTCAGGTGCATAGACCATAGGCGCATGCACTCTTTGGTGCATACCTTCCATAGCATATGCTCTACATGATGCATTTTGCCTTGGGCGTATGCATGTGGGCGCATGCTCTCCATGTCACCCTATTGACCCCTTGTGCCTTCTCTTACAAATTTCCATGTTTGTCCCCATGGTCCTTAGTATGAGTTATGACTTTGCTTGTACTCTTTACTTGACTAGTCCTATAATGTTATTTTCTATTTTGCACATATACTCTGAGTTTTTAAAACACGATCTTGGTATGGCATGTACACTCTGTAATAACTCATTGATGGTGGTCCGCCGTGGTGCACTTATATGAACACGACATGACAATGTGACTTATATGATAACTTTTGATAGTTACCCATCGTGGTGCACTCTTGACAAGCAACTTGACATGATAATTCTTGATAGTGGTCCGCTGAGGCTCACTCTCGACAAGCAATCTTGATAAGTAACGTAACATGATAATCTTGATATGCTGTTGCAACGGCTATCTTAACTTGCTAAGTAACTCTTGTCTTGACATCGTAGATGTTTGTGCTTGTATAAGCTACATGTCTCATCTTGCATCATGTCTAGGACATGGATTCTTGGTTAGCACGGTCAGGAATTTATACTGAATCTGACTAGGATAATGACTAGATTGATCAAGTAGTTCATGAAGAGATTTCCCAGCTACAGGCAGTCCCATTATTTGGGTGCTTTAATCGGACTTGTAGCCTGCCGTCGAGTAGGGCACATTTTCAGCAAGCTGTCATGTGTTTCACCCCCAAGTCACCTAATCCAACTCTCTCAACTTGTAACTGGATAACCTGGATTATGTCTACAGGGCTTATGGCTGTTGGAACATCTCAATGCATCTTGTTATTGACTAGGCTTGTGATAACCCTAGTTAGTTAAAGTATCAAGCCGTACTCCTTGCTTGGCCGTGATTGTTGGATCGAGTCTAGTCTTGCCTAGGCAGTGCCAACCCATGATTACTTTAGTGCATTTACTGTTTATGTTTACCCTTATTAATAATCGGTCAGAAACTAAGTTCTGTTCAGGTGAAGGGTTATAACCCCGGTCCTTGTTTGGTTTATGGGTTGCAACCTGGTTATCGGAGTAGTTTCTTAGTTATCTTATCATTTATCCCCCTGAATTCTTAACTCTAAGTTTTCTTGTCATTATTATGCCGTGTGGTCTAACATGCTGGTTTTAGTTCTTAACTGAAGCCTCTCTTGTGGCACTTGCTCTTTCTGGGGTCTGACCCAGCTGATTTTGTATGGCCAGATTTCGGAGTAGCTTTCGAGGATCTTCCAGACTTCTAACCAGATGGTGAATACTAGACGCAATCCTGGCAACGAGTGTGTTTGCCATTGATTGTAAGAGAACAGAACAATTATCGGAGGACTGAACTTAGACTCATAATACAAACTCGCTTGTACAAAGAAAGCCTAGGGACAAAAACCTAGGTACAGCAATCTAAGTACAATTGTTTATTTTAGATTCTGGAGGGTGATGGTAGAGGCTCGGGAAAGCGACGGCAGCTCTGCCTTACTCCTTGGACGATCGGGTGCAGCCTTGGTTCTGTAGAAGAACTGCTTGGCGTTGATGAAGAAATGCTCTCTCTTCAGGCTCTGTATATTCTCTCTCTGGCTCTCTGGCTCTCTTTGTATATGTCTTCTCCGTATCTCTCTGTGTCTCTCTCTCTCTGTTCGCAAGAGAATGGCACCCTGCTATTTATAAGAGTGGGGGGCCTCATTAGGGTTTGTAATGATTGCCCATTCTTAAGAGTCGGCGGCTAAGGATCACTGGATCTGGGCCGTCCATCTTGAATATACGAGATTTGAGCAATAAATATGATTGTATCAAACCTTTTATGGGTAATTAATGATGATTGACATAAATCCTCCTGATTTGTCAATCTCGGATTTCTCGACACGTGTCATTAATTTGCTTGATTGCAAATGATCTGATTTGATCCCAATATTTTATTGGGATTTGTCGAGGAATTTCGATCAATTTGATGCCACGTGTCCCGCAAGCCACTGCAGAAATCTGAACCGCAGGATGGTTTTTCCTCATTGAGCCGCATAAGGCTGGCCACGTGTCAAGGCTGTTTGAGAGTACAACCCTGAACATTTGAACCGCATGGTAATGATCTGAACCGCATGAGGATAGTTTTCGTGAGCCGTATGGAACTAGTCTTTGTGAGCCGCATGGAACTAGTCTTCATGAGCCGTATGGGGCTAGTCTTCGTGAGCCGCATGGGGCTAGTCCATGTGTCAAGGCCGCATGACAGTTTTTGGATCTCGGGGGATCATGTCAGAGATTTTCTTCATTTCCCTAGGAATCCGTCATTATGACGGAGTCATAATTGTATTTTTGGTGTCAGGGCTGTCATGTGTCAGAGCTGTCAGCCTTCAAAGCATTTTATGCAGTAAAGGACAAAATGGAAGAGCCGTTTGCAGGCCACGTGGCGCCCCTCTGAGTCGCATAGAACTTGTTTGAGCCGCATAGACGCTCGAGGCGATGGATACTTTGAGCCGCATGAACTCTCTGAGCCGCATGGGACTCCCTGGCCGTATGGATCTTTCCTTATTCTTTTCCATGCTTCTACAAGACCCCCTTCAAAGTTTTTAATTTACAAAATTGAAATACTTTTAATAAGAAGCATGGCCCTGTATAAATTCTCCTGGCCGCATATGATGTCCTGGCCGCATGGATATCTCGGCCGCATGGATGTCTCAGCCGCATGGACTTTCGGGCCGTATAGGCTGTCCGGTCCGTATGAATTCCTCGCCACGTCATCCTGCCACTTGTGACGATCTTTTACATTAAGTGTTGTTGATCTGCTATCAGTTTTAAGGCTACTTTTTGGGGGGGATCCCAGGAGTTTGGCCTTCATTTTAGGCGGCTCGCCTCGATAACCGAAGGGTCGGTTTTTGTGTTGCACGAGAATCGAAATACCCTGCTTTTGTTTATAAATAGGGACGAGTTCAGTAGGAGAGATTTCTTTACTTCCTCTTTCGTTCCCAACTCTTGCCGCCTTCACTTTCTTTCCTTATCTCCTTTCTCCGACCGTCCAAAATGTCCCCCAAGTCTGCCAGGGTCGCCTCTGCTGCTGCAAAGGACAAGAAAGCGGCTTCCTCGTCGACCACCGTGCCCGAAGTGCATCCTGATGTCCACCCCGCTTTCAAAGGTAAGAAATAGATTTGAATACTTTGAACCCCAAGGACCCATGGCTCTGTTGCATAACATATGCACAAGCCTTCATCCTTCGTCTTCATTGAACCGCCCAAGCTCGACCATGATGGAGCCGCAATTGTTGTATGGGCCGCATGACCCTCTCATATCCGAGCCGCATAGGGCATGCCCTATATTTGAGCCATATGAGAAAGATTTGAGCCGCATGAGTACTTCTGATTTGAACCACATGAAACATCCTTTGAGCGGACCCGTATATGTTCCTAACAAACTGGCCCGCATAGAATTTTGCTGAGTCGTACCGCATAAGCTCTTCTGCTAGATAGAACCGTATAAGTTCAACCGAGCCGCATAAGCTATCGACTCAGTGTCTCATGGAACTTCCAACTGAATTAGGCCGCATGAGGCTGCGTTGACCCGAACCGCATAGGCTCTATTGAGGCCCTGCCGCATGAATCCCTGCTGAATTGGGCCGTATAGGGCTTCGTTGATCCGAGCAGCATAGGCTCTTCTGCTAGATAGAATCGCATAAGTTCAACCGAGCCGCATAAGCTATCGAATCAGTGTCACATGGAACTTCCAACTGAATTGGGTCGCATGAGGCTGCGTTGACCCGAGCCGCATAGGCTCATAGGAACTTCTTTTTGAGAAACTTTAAGTGGTTTCGTTTTAACCATCATTTAATCCTGTTTCTTTTGTCCTTTTCCACTGAACCTCCTAACCAACCCGGCAGGAGAGCTTCTGGTGGGTTTCGCTCAATTTGTCGTGGGTGTGCGGCTTGACAGCCTAATTCAGCATGTGACGGATCAGCTTTCCCCCAATGAGCCTTTGGAGAGGGTGGCTGCCATAAAAAACCAGCCTTTTCATTTTCTTTGCACTATGATGAATTCGGGGAAACTGGACGGAGAATATCTGAAACCAGCTTTTCTCTTTGGAGATGCTTTATCTATAAAGAACTCCCGAATGTTGGACATTTCTGAGAACTAGGATTTTACTGTGGACGGGGTGGAGATCCATGTTCCTGAGTTGGAACGGCATTTTCTCCTCTCGTGGTTTAATATGGTGCCATTGAGCAGAAAAATGGCGGGCTCTCTAACTCCAACCCAACAGGGGAT
The DNA here is from genome assembly GCA_029216955.1 of Iris pallida. Taxonomy (NCBI): domain Eukaryota; kingdom Viridiplantae; phylum Streptophyta; class Magnoliopsida; order Asparagales; family Iridaceae; genus Iris; species Iris pallida. The sequence goes on along the minus strand of JANAVB010022597.1, from coordinate 36,814,677 downwards.
GTTCGTGGGCAACATCCACTATAATATGAGTATTAGGTCAGCATGTACAAGTAGGGAGTCAGTCAGCCGGAGTGTGATGGGGCTGATTCCTGGTACTTTTATAAACGTGTCTGGTCCTAACTTCACTTTTACTCGAGCTGATACCTTCCTGAATCAGCTCACTCGCAAGGGGTCTTATCCTGTGGGCAGGTTATCGCTGCTGAATTGGATAAACCCTATTCCCATATGGGCCAATCTTTTCTCGTGGATCCTGAGGAACTATGAGGAATTCCATCGGGAGATTGACCTTTACTACGCCATCCGGGGCACCTGTTACGGATTGCCCATTAACAAGCCGCTGTTCATGGCCCTTTTGGAGATGTATAACTAGCGTACGGGGACTTCCTTCGTGCCAGGAGGAGAGTTGGGACTTGCTCTCCATGAAATGCATGCTGTTTCTAAGCTGCCGTGGGGAGGCGAGGCCTTTGAAGTATACACCCCGACGAACGAGGAATTCGATGATCTGGATCGACGATTCCCTGGTTTTATCTCTGTGTATCGGGAACTGCTGTGCCACCATAGCATCTGTCACCAGACTGCTATCAAGAAGAATAATAGCTCAGAAGGGAACGCCCCCCATACCACGGCCTGGGTTGCGTATCTTTTCAAATTATGTCCTTCCGGCCGGGTTTCTTCTCGAGGTCCTTAAACCCCGGCAGAGGTAAAGGATCTGATATTGAATGCCAAAAGGTCGAGGTCCACCCGTGGTAGATTTGGGAGTCGCACTGACTCCTTCAGTTATTTCCATTATGGTACCTAGCGGATGTCCGAGAAAGCACTCTTGGCCGGGTTCTTGATGGTGTGGCTACGGAATTGTGTAGTCTCGGGAGGGGCAGGTTCTACTGAAAGAATCAGTCGCCACTTTATTCTTCCGGCTGTGAAGCTGGTCTTCAAAGTCAGACTAGCCCTTCTTCCGGCTATGGTGTGTAGCATACAGCACGGCCTCCGCGCCTTTTCGTCTAAAGTCATTGCTCGTGATACGACGCTGGACTTTGAGCAGATAGAGCTACCATACCATTATCTCATGGGGTGGTTATTGATGCATTACCGGTCTTTGATGAGGCCCAGAACAGAAGATGATGTTACTGCTGATGACACCTTCCTTTTTCGATACCATTATCAGTCTTGGGAGTATGACACAATGCCGGCTTGTCGTAGGGCGTTGGCGAGAGTTGACGGACCCGACTTCTTTGTGTCTCTTCCTCAATTTACCCCTAGAAAAGTGAGGGGGGTACACGTTGATGGCCTTGAACCTCCCCAACTCTTATCTGAGAAGATGCTTCTTTGGCTGCGCAACATTCGCCCTGCGCACCTAGTATATCGTTACCGAAATAACGTATACCTGGAGCCTTATCTGCCTAGCAGGTTTGCCCATGAATTCGGGTATAGTCAGCTGTTCCTTGACTGCCCCAGTGCTTGCCTAGGCTACGAGGGCAGTGTCCTTGACGGTATCCGGGCGTGGCATTATTACAATGCGGTTCATACCCGGGCTAGCTTCTCGGTCCCTGACGCTAATACGCAAGGGGATATTTTGTATATGGCAGCCCTTTATCATGTTGTGGCGAGCAAACCTCTCGTGAATTTTGATATGAACACCAACTTCATTGTCGGGACCGGCTTGGCAGAGAAGCCCGAAGGTTCCAAAAAGAGAAAGAGAAGGGCGAATAGGGTTCCTGTGCCGGACTCGGAGTCCACTGCAGCGGACGAAGAGAATGATGAGCGGGACACCGATGACTCGTCGCACTCTTTGGACGAGAAGGTGGAGGACCAGCCACCTACTGTCCCGAACGAAGAGGTGGAAGATCATCCACCTGCTGTGCCTGGTGCTTCGCATGAACGGGGCAGGCGTCTGTCCACTGACGATGGAAAGACTTACTCCACGAAGCGGGCTGCGGTAAGACATCGCAGGCTGTTTACTGATGATGTTGACACTGTTTCTGAGGTGATTGGAATTTCAACTGCCTTTTCCTTCTTTTTTTGAGTTATAGCCTAATCTTCTTTTCCTTTTGCTCTTTGTAGGTGTCAGAGGAGTCTGCTTCTCGGGACTTGATTGCTGAGGTCGATCCGGCCTTGTCCATTTTGATCAATGACATGTGCACCGCTACCACTTCTGCTGGGGTTCTTCCAGAGACGGCCGGGGAGTCTCACCTTGCTGAGACCTCAACCCATGGGGACGGGGGCTCTACTACACCTATCCCTGAGATAGCTGAATTTTAACAGGATGACACTGACCTAGATAGCTCTCTTTTAGGGGTGGCTGGGGCAGAGAATACAGTTGAATTTGAGTTGGAAGTTACGGGTGGAGAGACCATGCCAGCTGCGAACGAGCTGCAACCTCCGTTCTCTTTCCTGGTAAGATAAACCAACTTCTTAACTTGTGAGGAGGTCTATTTGCTCTATCATTCTGTCCTTCGTGGAATAATGATTGCTTTGGACGTGCAGGTCCTGCCCCTTTATAGCCGGCGACAGACATTGTCGGGGCGGACTCTAATGGAGGGGATCTGATGGAAGCACGTGTGCCTCCTTCTTTTCCAACCTACACGGAAGGGCCTCCAGCTGGGTCGAGTTCAGGAGCCCTAGTGATAGCACAGCTGGAGCAAGGGACGATGCTTTTCGCACCTTCCTCTGCGAATATGGTTTCGGGAGTTAACCTTTCCGCCCTGCCAAGTATCTAGGCTCTTCGGGCGGTGGAAGAGGAGCTAGCTGCTATTCATGCATCTTTTTGCACCGGATTCGTTTCCCTGGTGGCGGAGACGGCAAGTTCTGAGGCTACTCCTTCGGTACTGCCTGCCACACTCCCTTTGACGTCGTCCTCTACAGAAGTTTTGGATGAAGTGTCCCAGGATGTGGTCGACAGCTTTTACTGCCACCTGAAGAGAGGGATTGAGGCAGCTGTAGAGAGGGGGACTCCCTTTGCCATGGATCGTCAATGCGCCGGTGGCCAAATTAATATCCTTAGAACACTTCCCGATGGAGCGGGACTAGCCGCGCTTTTGGAGCCTAAGTTGTTAGAGGTCGATTGTCTTGTGGCCCAGTTTTGCGTACTACGATAAGCTGATCTATCAGTGGCAATAGATCAAGAGCGTACTTTCCTCACAATCGCGGTAGAGAAGGTGAGGATTGCTCGGGAATCGCTCAAGCCAGCTATATTGAAGGATCGTCGGGATCTGACTCAGTTGTACGATCAATGGAGCCGTCGCACTGAAGATTGCGCGGCTCGGGAAGCGACTGCCTCCCTCGGGGTAACTGACACCCGGAAGCAGATTCTCGAGCTCCAGAGAAAGTTGGCTTTCCTGGAATCCGAGCTCGAAGCTGCTCGTACTGAGAAAGGGGTTGCCATTCAGGAGACTGACAAACTTAGTAGAGCTTCTGCCAATCTAGAACTTGCTTTGAAGAAGATAGAAAACGATTGGCAGACATATATGTACTTGAATGATGCGGAGCAATTGTCCCAGGAGGCTGAGCGCCGAGCTAGACAGAGGCTTGAGCGGGGTACTGCCTTGGTGAGAAACCGCCTCTTGGAGCTGTGTAATGCCGAACTATAGTCGGCCTTTTTCTTGTTTTGTTTCTGTTTTCTTTTTCTTTTCTCTTTGAGAGGGACGTGATCCCAAAACATGTAATACTTTTTTCGTCTTTCAAATAAAGAGTACTTTCTATTCTACCCTTCATTTGTATTGCTTGTTGTGCCTGTGGTATTGTGGTGATATTTGCCCCGCATGGGGGACTTGTTTGTGGACCTGTTACCCCTGGCATACCTTGGTTTTCGGTATGGATAATAAGTTTGATTAGGGATGCCTAGAACAGTTCTACGGTAAGGTGGTCGTGGGTGTTCGGGGTATCGGGAGATAGAATGCCATGGAGCAGCTGGGCTCCCGGGGCATGATGAGGAATGGTGGGCCTGTACTAAGAGACTTAGCAAAGGACATTTGTCGGCCTATTATCCTTGGCGTACCCCGACTTAGGATACGGATAATAGGATGAAGGGGAACCAACATACTTACTCAGAGGTAATGAGGACATGGCAAGTATGAGGATTTTACCGTAGAGTTTTCTTACTCAGAGGTAATGAGGACATGGCAGGAGTGGACTCAACGAAGGATATTTGTGGTCAACAGAGGACATTTGTGGGCTTATTACCCTTGGCGTACCCTGGTTCAGGGTACGGATAATAAGATGAGAGAGGACCAACATACTTACTCAGAGGTAATGAGGACATGGTATGTACGGAGGTTTTACCGCGGAGTCTTCCTACTCAGAGGTAATGAAGACATGGTAGGAGTGGACTCAGCGGAGAATATTTGTGGACCTATTATCCTTGGAGTACTCCGGTTGTGGGTACAGACAATAAGTTGAAAGGAAATTATCATACTTACTCAGAGGTAATGAGGACATGGAAAGCATGAAGGTTTCTTCGACGGAGCCTTCCCACTCAGAGGTAATGAGGACATGGCAGGAGTAGGCTCAATAAAGGAGGGCACATAGAATGACTCAGAGGTAATGAGGACATGGAAGTTCTATGTAAAGGGGTGATTTGTTTTTGGCGGAAGTGAAAACGACTCAGAGGTAATGAGGACATGGCCATTTTGGAAATTTGTGGATCTGTTACCTCTTTGTGCACTGGGAATGCGGGTAGTGGATCATGAGGGAGGATCTCTTTTAGGAAAAAAGTTCAGAGGTATGGTCATACATGACTTACAATCTGAAAGAGTGACCGGAATGTGAATTCAGAGTCACTTGCGGGTACATAACTCGATAATTTGGAATTTGGTAGAAGTGAGTTCAGCAGCACCAGTAGGTATATGACTCGGTAATCTGGAATATTATGGAAGTGAGTTCAGCGGCACCAGCGGGTACATGACTCGATAATCTGGAATATTGTGGATGTGAGTTCAGCGGCACCAGCGGGTACATGACTCAATGATCTGGAATGTGGAAGTGAGTTCAGCGGCACCAGCGGGTACATGACTCGGTAATCTGGAATATGTCGTTTAGACATAATATTTCTTCAGAAACCTGTCATTGACGGGCAACATGAGCAAGCCTCCATTTTGTTTTGCGAGGCGATAAGCACCATTGGAGAATACAGCCTCAAAGATAAATGGACCTTTCTATTTTGGCTGGAACTTACCGACGGTCTTATGAGTCATGACCATCGGCCTCCGGACTGCCAGAACGAGATCGTCCACCTCGAATGTTCTGATTTTAACCTTCTTGTTGAAGGCTCCAGAGATGCGTGCTTGGTAAAGCTCGATTCGTTGCTGAGCCAGGAGGCGCTTTTCATCTAAGGCCTCTAACTCTTGTAGCCGGCGACGGTAGTTATCGTCCGTCATCAATTGGTAAGTAAGGGCGACAAGGAGTGAGGGTATTTGAGTCTCCAATGGGAGAACTGCCTCACTCCCATATACCAGGAAGAATGGTGTGTTCTCTGTGGCTGTTCAGACTGTGGTACGGTACGCCCATAGGCATTCACCAAGCTTCTTGTTCCAGTCGTGTTTATTGGATGACACAAATTTCTTGAGTAACTTGATGATGGTTTTGTTGAATGCTTCTACCAACCCATTCGCTGCTGGATTGTATGGTGTCGAAGCAATATTCTGGATGCGGTGCTTGTCGCAGAATCGATAGAAGGTGTGGCTTACAAACTGCGGACTATTATCGTGGATGATCCTTCGGGGCAGTCCAAAGCGCTAGATGACGTGATGCTTAAGGAAGATGATCACGTTTGAAGTCTTTACTTCTGCAAGCGGGACAACTTCCGCCCATTTGGAGAAGTAATCCGTGATCACGAGTATGAAGCAATGTCCTCGGGAGGAAGGTGGAGTGATTGGACCGATGATATCCATTCCCCATGCTTCGAACGGCCAGGACGCCATTGTCGGATATAGAAATTCGGATGGTTGGTGGATGAAGTCCGCGTGGAATTGGTAAGCTTTGCACTTTCTTTCATAATCTATCGCATCTGCTACTATCGTGGGCCAGTAGTAGCCCATTCGGTGAAGACGGCCTTGCAACTTAGGGCTAGGCTGATGAGCCCCGCAGACACCGTCATGAGCTTCTCATACGGCTTCTTTGGCTTCTGCCATTTGACAGACATCGAAGCAATAACCTATCGTAGGATCGGCGATACAATATTTTCGTTTCTGTATCGTAGAAGAATCTGAGAGAACGCCGTCTGATGGAATTGGCTTCCTTTGGGTTCTCGGGCAGGATGTCGTAAACTACGAAGTCAATGAATGGTTGTCTCCAGTCTGGGCCTTCGTCGATCGTCTGAGCGGAATAACTCGCCACGAATTGAATATTGTTTTTCGGGCAAACCAGTTCGTGGCCTATCACATTCACAGATTGGCGAGCATAGTTCAGAACCGCTAGGGAAGCGCCAAGGCCAGCTAGGGCATCGGCTTCGATATTTCGGAGTCTGGGAACGTGTTCGATGAAGAAACCCTCGAACGATAAGATGATGTTGATCGCTATTTGGTGATAGGGGATCATGTCTTCATGGCGAACTTCATATGAGCCCCGGATCTGATTGACGATTAACTGAGAATCGCCGTATGCTTCAAGATATTCCACCCCCAGCTCTCTTGCAAGTTGGAGGCCAATGACCAAAGCGTTGTACTCGGCCACATTGTTAGAGCAGGGCTCTGTGAGAGATTAAGCGCGGTTAATCACCAATTCGGAAGGGGAGACCAGCACCACCCCGACTCCGACGATGATTTTGCCTTTAGGTCTGGTCCTTGAGGCGCCGTCGAAGAACATTCGCCATATATCATCGTGAGAGGTTGCATGCGAGTCGGCGACCTCATCTGGGATTTCTTTATATATTCTGGACGACTCCGAGCCTGGGTGGGCTGCTAAAAAGTCTGCCAGAGCCTGACCTTTAACAGCCTTTTGCGGGACGTAGATCATATGATAGGGGGACAATAAAATTGTCCATGTAGCGAGGCAAGAGCTGAGTGCCCCTGGTTTAGTCATGAGGACCCTGAGAGGGTTGACTCGTGAGATCACATGTATGGTTTGTCCTATGACATAGTGCCGCGTCTTTTGAATGGCGAACACCAGGGCAAGGCATTCCTTCTCCACAGTGGTGTATCGGTGCTCTGGCCCAATCATCATTCGACTGAGGTAATATATGGCTTGTTCATGGCCTGCATTGTTGTTTTGTGCTAGCAGAGCGCCGAGGAAATGCTCTATTACTCGTACATAGAGCAGGAATAGTTTTTCAGCAACCGGGGCCACCAGGACTGGAGGATTCGACAAATATTCTTTGATGCTGTCAAAGGCCCTCTGACATTCTTCTTTCCATACGAATGAGATACCTTTCTTCATGAGATGGGTGAATGGTCGACATCGCCCGGAGAGGTTAGAAATGTACCTCCTGATGTATGCTAGCCTTCCTTGAAGGCCTCTGAGTTTGCGGAGATTTCTCGTGGGACCCATCTCTGTAATTGCCTTCGTCTTCTCAGGGTCTACATGAATACCCTGGGCAGTGATGATGAAACCCAAGAACTTCCCGCTGGATACGCCCAGGAAGGACTTCGTGGGATTTATTTTCAAATTATGCGCTCGCATCAGGTCGAATACCGTCCCCAGATCCTACAGATGGTCTCCCTTACAGCGACTCTTGACGGCGATGTCATCAACATAGCACTCCATCGTCTTGCGTAAGTGGTCTCTGAAGATGATACTCATGGCTCTTTGATATGTGGCACCGGTATTCTTCAAACCGAAAGGCATGACTGTGTAGGAGTATGTGCCAATCGGTGTTCGGAACGATGTATGCTTTTCGTCGTCAAGAGACATCTTGATTTGATTGTACCCCGAGAAGCCATCCATGAATGACATACGTTCAAAGCCGCAGGTGTTGTCGATCATGATGTCTATGATAGGGAGGGGGAATTCATCTTTGGGACATGCCTCGTTCAGATTGCGGAAGTCGATGCAGATTCGAATCTTTCCATTTTTCTTGAGGACTGGTACTATATTGGCGACCCATTCGGGATGTTGTTTCTCACGAATGAATCCGCTGGCTATTAATTTGTTGACTTCGGCTTCGATCGCGTCCATGATGCCCGGGCGGAAGCATCGCTGTTGTTGTTTGACCGACTTTGCATCTGGCCGAATGTTGAGCTTGTGAAGGGCAACCTCGAGGTTTAGTCCTGACATGTCTTCATAGCTCTAGGCGAACACATCAATATATTCTTTGACAAGTTCCAGCAGCAATTTTTGTTCTTCGTCTGTTAGGCTTTTACTGACGAAGATTGGTTTTGGAGAAGATTCGCTACCGAGATCCACTTGTATAACTTCATCTTCGGTAGGAGGTTCTCTCTGTTCGAACCGCTTTTCCCATTGTGCATCCAACTATTAGGCCCACGGCTCAAGCTCGAGGATTTCAGGAATGTCTTTATCTTCTTCATAGGCGTCGGCGAATGCCATGTTGACTGACAGGACTTGTCTGAATACGTCTTCGATGCTGGTATCCGAGTCAGAAGTTGGTGACCCGGTTGATTGTGAATGCCAGTCATATTCTTCATCTGAACTCTCAGGGGTCGTCGTGGGTGTAACATACCCTAATCCATATCGAGTCTTGCTATAGTAGTCTCTTGGTTTGCCAGTCGGGACTGGTGGCTTTAGAGGTAATCGTCGCCCGGTACCGTAGTTCAAGCCTGGCATGGTCTCCAGATCATACCCCTATTTTTGCATAAGATATTTGGATTGGGGGATATAAAGATACAGAGGCAGTCTCCCAGCATCTGATTCAAGGTCGACTTCTTCTATGGTGAAGGGCTGCAGATCGTCCTTCTGGCCGAAGATGATTGTATGGTCCCCTCCCTCGATTATGCGGTAAGCGTCTTCCACTGGAGTAAGCTGGATTGCGGTGTACACGTTTGTCACCTGTGTGTGTAGGTGAGTGCCTATACCGTGTTCCATAGCATATATTTTACAAAGCTTATTAAGCTCGAGGTAGTTCAAAGATAGCCCTTTATTGATGAAGTAAGGTATCTTTTCTAGGGAGGTTACATCATCTACGGAGGGAACATCAGTGTGGGCAGCCACATACTTGGCCAGCTCCGGTTCCTCTTCGGCTACCCCCTGTATAAATGAAGACTGAGAGGACGACCTGGGTAGCTTGATCGTCAGAGGTTCAACTGGTGGAGCCGAGCGTGGGGTTGTTGGCAGACTAGCGACCCCCAGTTTGGTACTCGATACTGGGCGGGGAGTGGTTGGTTCGCTAGAAGTCCCAGACCTTGCACCGGGGTGACGACTCTTCTTAGGAAGGTGTATCGTCATTGGCTTGTCGGAGGGATTGAGCTTCTCCGTTTGCGGCTGGCCGACTCTCGGTAACCTGATTGTCAATGGCTCCGTTATGGGTCTTGGCACTTGGCCGGACCTTGGCAGCAGGATTATCATCTGCTCTTCTTGTGCCGAGAGGCTGATTGCGTCCTTACGCAGAGTGGCGGTAAGGGGTACGGACTTGCCAGGTTTGCGAGCTTGGAGGTGGATCGTCGGAGCTTCTTCTGATCCTGTGGCTGTCTCGGTACGGGCTTGCATATCGTCTTCACCAAGGTGCCTCTTCGACTTTTCGTACAGGCAGGAGTCTGAGTAGTAGGATTCGCCCCCTTTGAAGGAATCGATGTCGGCAAATTCTGTCCTCACGAAGCCGTATTTGTCGACATACTTGAAGCACTGGTGCAGCGTAGAAGGCACGATCATATAATGGTGTATCCAAGGGTACCCCAAGAGGATGTTGTAAGAAGTGTCTACATCTATGACGTAGCAGGTGACTTCCGACTGGAGATCGCCAATTTGACACTTCAGACGAATCTTCCCAATTGGGTAGCTCCTGCCCGAATTGAAACCGCTGATGGCAGTGCTTGTAGGCGTCAGGCGATGCATAGGGATGCGTAGATGATATAATAGACCCTTCGGGATGATGCTTATGGAAGAACCATGATCAATGTTCACCCGATCCACTTTTACGTTGCCGATGTATCCAGTGTAGTATAACGGGCGATCGTGCAGGTTGGTTTTGATGAGCATATCCTGCGGAGTGAAGACAATATTGGGCATCGCTCCCGTGCAAGCGTTGTCTTGGAGATCTGGAGGCGGGTTCTCTCCCGTGAGGTTGACCTGAGCCAGGTACGCATCGGCATTTTGGAGTGCATCGCTAAAAGCCGCACGAACATCCTTTGAGAGTCTCAGAAGCTCGTATAATGATAACTTGGTCGGTTTGTTGGCCAATTGTGCTAAGATGTCGAAGTTGTAGGGCCTCTCCAGCCCCTGCGGTGCCTCTTTTCGGAGGGATTTGTCAAAGCGAGTCTCCTTCGGCCTAGGCTTGTCGGTCGACGGAGGCTGAGCCGGTCCCAGAGCATCAGTTGTAGCGGGCTGATGATCTTTAGCCTAGTTATCAGCCACAGGTTGGGATTGTGCCCCAGACCGAGTAACGATGGCTGTAGCTTCTTCGATATCTGTCGAGATTGTACGGCAGGACCTGACTTTTTTACTCTTCTTCTTATAAATGGAAGATGGTATGGGCTGAGTCACCTCTGATAGCAAGTCTGGATGGACCCACATGACCTCCCCTCGTGATGTGGTGAGGGGCACTAGACCAGCAGCCTGATCTCGGAGAGGTGGAAGATTAGCAATCTCCATTGTTGCCAGAGGGATGGGGACCACACCGTCATGAGTATCTGTTGGAGGAAAGCTGACAAATTGTACTGATACCATATTGGCTGCCACGGTTACCTCTTCGAAATCGATGGCCAGAGCGTTCGAATCGATGAGATTTTGGATGTACCGTTTTAGCTGGTAGCAGTCGTGTGTAGCAAGATAGATGTAGCGGTGGTAATGGCAGTACTTTTGATTCTCTATTTCTGTCGGCCGAGGTTTCCGTCTTGGTGGAGGAAGGTGAATTTTGTCTCCTTGTATGAGCATGTCCAAGATGGGCTTGACGTGACCGTCTTCGAAGGAGTAAGTGATTTGCGACCATTGTTTGTCTGCCGGTTTTGACTCAGGTTTCTGGGCTGTATCGGCCACCATAGCCTGCTTACCCCTGCTGTTCCGATTGTTGGTGGAGCTACCCCCATTGTCGTTATTGGTATTAGGACGCTTGCCCTTGTTCTCTCCGTCCGAGATGTGCAATCCCAATTGGCGAGCCTTCTTCAACCGTTCTTCGGCACTAGTGGCACTGATGATGAATGTCTTCCAGTCCTTAAATTGACTTTAGCCCATCCAGAGACTGATTGTTGGGAGCAATCTCTTTTAGCAAATTTCAATCAAGGAGGAATCCGGATTTCCAGACGGCAACTTCATTGCGGTTTGGCAAAACCGCTCGATATAGTTCCTTGTCAGATCTTTCTCCCATTGAATGACGTCCATGAGGGTGGACATCGTGACGTCCTGTCCTACTTCGTAGAATCTCTCCAAGAATATGCATTTGAAGCCAACGAAGGAGTGGATGCAGTTGTCTGGCAGGTTGCGATACCAGTCGAAGGCGACTCCTTCTAATGCCCCAATGAATAATCATGTGAGGATGGCATCGTCATGGGGCAGATGGTCGGTGGTGACCTCGAAGTAAGTGATGTATCGACTTGCGGAGGTCTTGCCATCATACGGGTTGATGTTGAACGGCTTATATCTTGGCGGGAAGGGGACATCCCTCCATGCAGTAGGGTACGGTTGCCGTATTCTGAGGTTTTGAGAGTTTTATCGAGCGTGAAACATGGCTTGGAGCTCCTGGACCTCTCTTTTCGCTTCTCGGCCCTCATCCACAGCGGTGGGGGCCGTTACTTCAGGAGGATTGTTGCCCGGATTTGATGCTGCTGAATTCGAGTCCGTATTGACCGCGGGACACGTGCTTGTTTGGCCAGAAGTCCCTCCTTGCAGAGTTGGAAGGGCCACTTTGATCTCGTCCACAGACTTGACCAAGGCAAGCAGTATGGCATCCAGAGTGTCGATGCGTTGGCGATCACTGGAACCACCTTGGTTGTTGTCTGTCATGAATACCGTCCTTACGTGAGGAGAGATGGATGGCACGGTGGAGGACGTGTCTTTCGAGTCATACCCCTGTAATAAAAAATCATCGGGGTATGTGGGAATGTCCTCCTCTGGTTCAGACTCAGAAAGAACAGTACCCCCAGTTTCCTAGTTCGCCTCGTCTTGGAAGTTGTGGACGTCCTCGGAGACGTCGGGGTTTACTGTATCTGATGAGAGAGTTGTTTCCCCCGGCTCGTCTTCTTGGAACATCGGATTATCGTGGAGGTTCGGAGGAGTGCTACCCCCAGTTCCAGCAACCCCTAGTGGTGTGGACGACGAATCTTCCACTGTAGCAGATTTTGTCTTAGAACGGGTACCTTGGAAAACTTCGATGGTGGGAACCCACAGATCTTCGGGTTGGGAAGTTCGTCTTCTTCCCTCTCCCATCGGCGGGGACTTTCTGAGCAGAGTTGCAGGAGACGACGGAAAGTGTCTCGCCTTCTGGAGACGGCTGTTGCAGTCTTTGAAAGACGGATTGCCGGTCTTTTTGCACTGTCGTGTTGTTGCAACAGCAGTTGACGATGACTTGGGTGCAGTGACGTCCATGGGAGGACTCCTTGCACCCTGATGCACCTTCTCTTTCCTTGCGTTTGTGGAGGATGACCTCACGTAAGTCAGATGAGTCAGGATCGACCTTGTTCGCTCCCTGGATTTTGGGAGACTTTTGCGAACCTCTCTGTCCGTTTGCCGTCGGGGGATGGACTCGAGTGGTTCTGTACAACTTCCCATCTGAGGCCCGTATAACAGTATGTGGGACGCTCGGATGGTCAGAGATCGGATCAGCGGACCGAACTTGCCAAGCTCGCGCTGCCTTAGACTTCTTCACTCTAGTGCGTAAGGGCACATAGTAGGAAGAGTCTAAGTGATGCTGGAGAGAGTCAGACATGTCTTCTTGGGAGGACAAGAGATCAGGACCATAGGAGAGACGATTGAAGACAGAGCCACGCGGAGTAGGCATCATGCGGCTGTCATCAATAATCTTCATGCGGCTGGTAAGCGTAGCCGCATAGGCTTTCTTCATACGGCTGGGAGTCTCGGTCGCATGAGTTTTCTTCATGCGGTTGGATGATCTGGCCGTATAGACCTCCTTCATGCGGCTGGCAGTTTCAGCCGCATGAGGATCCTGCATACGGTGGGCAAACTTGGCCATATGAGTGTTCGGCTTCTTCTAGGTGCGCATAGAATCACTCTTTGTCCCTGCAAGTCCAGCATCGTAGTGCTTTCCTCTGCCAGACTTGGGGACAGCAGAGTGAGAGTCGCCTTCGCGTCTTGGGTGGCAGGGAGTACTCTGTCCAGAGCTTGGGGAGGAGAAAATGATTTTGGCCTCCACTCGCTGCGAGCTTTCTTTGTGCGTGTTCGCTTCTGGACTGGGCCAGCGCTTCCTTCAGAGAGCATTTCTTCAAACGTCTGTTGGTCGAAGCGGACGACCATCTTCTGTTGCTTGGAGCCAAGTTTGGCTGCATCCGATTACGTCACCAACTCCTCAGCCGTGGAGAAGTTTGTCCCCAGCAGAGTCGCCATCGTGTTTTCCATTGATTGTAAAAGAACAGAATAATTATCGGAGTACTGAACTTAGACTCACAATACAAACTCGCTTATAAAAAGAAAGCCTAGGGATGAAAACCTAAGTACAGCAATCTAAGTACAATTGTTTATTTTAGATTCTGGGTGGTGACGGTAGAGGCTCGGGAAAGCGACGGCAGCTCTGCCTTACACCTTGGACGATCGGGTGCAGCCTTGGCTCTGTAGAAGAACTGCTTGATGTTGATGAAGAAATGCTCTCTCTTCAGGCTCTGTATATTCTCTCTCTGGCTCTCTGGCTCTCTCTGTATATGTCTTCTTCGTATCTCTCTGTGTCTCTCTCTCTCTGTTCGCAAGGGAATGGCACCCTGCTATTTATAAGAGTGTGGAGCCTCATTAGGGTTTGTAATGATTGCCCATTCTTAAGGGTCGGCGGCTAAGGATCACTGGATCTGGACCGTCCGTCTTGAATATACGAGATTTGAGCAATAAATGTGATTGCATCAAATCTTTTGTGGGTAATTAATGATGATTGACATAAATCCTCCTGATTTGTCAATCTCGGATTGCTTAACACGTGTCATTAATTTGCTTGATTACAAATGATCTAATTTGATCCCAATATTTTATTGGGATTTATCGAGGGATTTTGATCAATTTGATGCCACGTGTCCCGTAATCCACTGCAAAAATCTGAGCCGCAGGAAGGTTGCTCCTCATTGAGCCTCATAAGGGTGGCCACGTGTCAAGCTGCTTGAGAGTGCCCCCCCTGAACATTTGAACCGCATGGTAATGATCTGAACCGCATGAGGATATTTTTCGTGAGCCACATGGAACTAGTCTTTGTGAGCCGTATGGGGCTAGTCTTCATGAGCCACATGGGACTAGTCTTCGTGAGCCGCATGGGGCTAGTCCACGTGTCAAGGCCGCATGACAGTTTATAGATCTCGGAGGATCATGTCAGAGATTTTCTTCATTTTCCTAGGAATTCGTCATTATGATGGAGTCATAATTATATTTTTGGTGTCAGGGCTGTCATATGTCAGAGCTATCAGCCGTCAAAGCATTTAATACAGTAAAGGACAAAATGGAAGAGCTGTTTGCAGGATACATGGCTCCCCTCTGAGCCGCATAGAACTTGTTTGAGCCGCATAGACGCTCGAGCCGCATGGATACTTTGAGCCGCATGAACTCTCTGAGCCGCATGGGGCTCCCTGGCCGCATGGATCTTTTCTTATTCTTTTCCATGCTTCTACAGAGTGGGTTTTATTTTGCTCTCCAACTCTATTGTAAATTATTCTTTTGAGGCGTTTAGCCGCCGAAAAAGAGTTAGCTCGTATTGAATTTACATTCCTCTCTGCCTAAGGGCTGTAACATGATTGACAAATCTAAGGGTTGATCATGTATGACTTAAATGCTTGCTAGTCGTCGCATTTTGTATGACTAGCTTTACGATCATATGAATATGTAACATTTGGGACGCCTTACTTTGTATGTCTGATGATCTACCATCTTGTAACAATTACTTGCTTGCTTGAGATTGAGACACTAGGCATGTACTTGACCATAAGAGACTATTGGCTTGTAGATAAAACTTCATACATCTAGACAGCCATGACCGTATTGCGAGGTAAGATTTACTTTAATGTACGTAGCTGGATGTGTCTGTCCCCGCTCTCCAGTATTCTGGTTCAAGGGCGTGATACGGTTTAAGTGGTGGCCTATGCAGGTCTTGTAAATCAAGATGTGTGAGGGTTTTACCAGATAGATGTCTCAATCAACACTCGCCCTTGATCTCTCCTTATATCTTCTAATCTTTCTAAAATATTGACCTGATCACATGCTTATATCCTCGATCTATCTTGGTCCTTCCTTATTGTTTCCCATGTCATTTCTTCAGTGGCATTTCTTCTGGTCCTACCGATCAGTAAGATGGAGCACCTCCATTGAACCAGCAGCAACCTGGAGACTAATCCCAATACTCTGGAGCAGCTTTCGAGTCATGTATTCCGGGAACCCAGAGCCCTCGGTTCAGCCAGTCCAGCCTGCAGAGACTGACAATGGAACCCTGGTGGAACTCATCAGGAAATTGCTTAAGTTACAAGATCGTTGGGGCGATGCCCTGTACCAGACAATATAAGATACGATGGGCCGAGTTGGTTACCCGGAGAACAATGCGGCCAATAGCTTTAAGCGTCTGAACCCTCCCTTCTTTAACGGTAGAGAAGATGCTATCACTGCTGATGCTTGACTTTAGGACAAAGAAGTTATCATGGAGGCAGCTAGGATTCCTAAGGAAGAGAAGGTGGCCGTTGTGCACCTACAGTTATTGGACTTAGCACACAGCTGGTGGGCGATGCTAGTAGTTGGATTAGCAACACCTGTTTTATGGATGGTATTCAGCGACAAGTTCCAGACGAAGTATTTTGATGCAGTAGCTCGGTATGATCTGCAGACGATATTCACTAATCTCAAGCAGATGGGAAGGACGGTCGATGGATATGCGGCCGAGTTTTCTAGACTTAGTCAGTTTGTTCCCACCTTGGTGGCAATCGAATTAGACCGAGCCCAGCGATTCCAGCAGGAACTCCACCTAGAGATCATTATATCAGTGGAGCAGTTTGAGCACCAGACATTTGATGTCGTCTTACGAGCAGCGAAGAGACATGCATATACTTCGCAGAGGATTGATGACGGTCCCCATTCTCACGCTTCCAGATGGGACTGGAGGATTTTTAGTTTATTGTGATGCCTCCGGCAGAGGATTGGGATGCGTCTTGATGCAGCATGGTAAGGTGGTAGCTTATGCATCACATCAGCTTCGTGATCATGAGAGAAATTATCCAACCTATGACTTGGAATTAGTAGCGGTAATTTTCACACTTAAGTTGTGGAGGCATTATTTGTATGGAGATCGGGTGGAGATTTTTACCGACCACAAGAGTCTTAAGTATGTGTTTACTCAGAAGGACCTTAACATGCGTCAGAGAAGATGGCTAGAGCTACTTGTAGATTACGATATCAACCTATAGTATCATTCCGGAAAGGCCAATGTTGTTGCAGATGCATTGAGTAGAAGAGCCGTAGTTTATTTCCTAACAGCACAGCCAGAGTTGTTAGCATATCTTCAGAAGATGGGTATTGAAGTTCTTTTTCCTACCAATATGGCATTGATGGCCAGTATGCAAGTTCAGTCCAGTATAGTTGAGAGGATTAAGTTAGCTCAGTCAACGGATTCTAAGCTTCAGCGGCTTAGGGTAGAATGTGTAGCAGGACGGAGAGCAGAGTTATATATTCATGAGGATGGTACACTTCGATATGGAAGGCGTCTTTGTGTACCTAGTGGCGACATCAGGCAAGAAATCATGGCAGAGGCTCATAATTCACAGTATTCAATTCATCCCAGCGGTATAAAGATGTATCGTGATATCCGTCAGCATTTTTGGTAGAATGGCATGAAGAGGGAGATAGTCCGGTTTGTCTCTCGTTATTTAGTTTACTAATAAGTTAAAGCTGAACATCATAGACCAGCTGGACTTCTTCAACCTTTACCGATCCCAGAATGGAAATGGGAGCATATTACCATGAATTTTGTATCTGGGTTACCCAAATCCCCGGTTGGAAGAGATGCTATCTGGGTTATCGTTGACAGACTCACCAAGGTAGCTCATTTTCTCCCTTTCAAGATTGGTCAGTCGACGGATCAACTAGCAGAGATGTACCTCAGGCAGATAGTCAGGTTACATGAAGTACCAATCAGTATTGTATCCGACAGAGATTCGAGATTTACATCGCACTTTTGGCGGAGTCTTCAGAAGAGTTAGGGGACTCATCTCAAGTTTAGTTCAGCTTACCATCCGCAGACAGATGGTAAGTCAGAACGCACAATTCAAACTCTTGAAGATATGTTGCGGTCTTGTATGCTTGACTTCGATGGTTCGTGGGAAGATCACCTGCATCTCATAGATTTCTTCTATAACAACATTTTCTAGGCTAGTATCCAGATGGCACCATTTGAGGCTTTGTACGACAGAAAGTGCAGATCACCTTTAGCTCGGGATGATGTCGACGAGAGGTAAATGCTTGGTTCAGAGATGGTTACATAGACTATTGAGGTGGTCAGACAAGTCAGAGATCATCTTCGAGTTGCGCAAGATCGTCAGCGGCATTGGGCCGATTCTCATCGACGTCCCCTTCAATTTTCTATCGGCGACCACATATTCCTTAGAATCTTGCCTACCCGTGGCGTCATTCGTTTTGGCGTACGAGGAAAGCATAGTCCTAGGTATATAGGGCCATTCGATATTTTTGAGCGAGTAGGTGATGTGTTCTATCGTCTCGCTCTTCCGCCGTTATTACGTGAGGTGCAATGATGTCTTCTATGTGTCCCAATTACGATAATATATCCCGAATCTGAGTCATGTCCTTGATCATCAGAATTGGTTGTTGGTACCAACCTTTCATATGAGGAAAGACCCGTATCCATATTGGATCGAAGAGAGAAAATACTGAAGAACAAGACTATTAGTCTAGTCCGTGTTGCTTGGGTTCATGACTCTTTGGGTGAGTTAACGTGAGAACGTGAGGATGATATCCGATCGCGATATCCATACCTATTTGACTCATAAGGTATAATGTCTTCCTTATGCCTTATATTTTTAATTCCTTGCTTGTATGAATGATTGTTTGATTGACTGTCATAGAATGCTCGTGATATGTATAGCTTGCCCCGACATCTCTAACCTCTTGATTAAATTTCAAGGACGGAATTCTTTTAAGGTAGGTAGAGTTGTCACTCCCATTTTTTGTTATACGTAATTCCATTATACGTGCATGGATATCCGACCCGTATTTTGACTTGTCTAGCATGGCTTGGCATGGTTTGGTCTTAGTTTAGCTTGGTTTTGGTTAGAAATGGAGAGGATTGATATAAATATCAACTACACTCTCTGTCTCTTCATTATTTTCTTTACTTCTTCATTTACTTCTTCCTCCATTAGTTCTCTCCACCCACCTTAGGCAAGTGTAATCTTGCTTCATGAGAGATCTCATGTTTTATGGTTCCAATGTCTTCATTACTTAGTTTTATGACCCCTTAGTACTTAGCACTTTTGGTTTTTGTGGATTAAATCTTGTAGATCTAAGTTTTCTCAAATCTTGGTTTTCTTGGATTTTGATCTCTCAAACTTTATTATTTTCATGTTTCGATTGTTCCATGTTGTAGAGAATTTGATTTTACTCAAAATGGACCTTTGAAAACCCGAATTTCGATTTGTTTTGAGTGATTTATGAACTTGGGAAGTTCATGGGTTCCATGAACACAAGTTCTCGGATTAGGGAAGAAGAACAGTGCTGGGCGCATAGCATTTCCATGCGCCTACAGCTGCCTTCCTTTGGGCGCATAGCCATTTGTATGCGTCCAAGGCCCCATGTTCCCTACTTGGGCGCATAGCCCTATATGTGCGCCCAAGGACTCCCCTGCCTAGGCGCATAGCCTCTACATGCGACCAAGTGCACCCATGTTCCTTGCTTGGGTGCATAGTTTTTTTATGCGCCCACTTGTCATGAAAGATGGCCTCCAAAACTTATCTTCCAAGTACACCCTGACTCTACCCTGTGGACGCATAGCTATTGTTATATGCCCACTTAACCAGTGAAGATAATCTCCAGACTTATCTTCCAATGCACCCTGTCTCCACCCTATGGGTGCATGCGTGCAGACGCATGCGTGTGGCAGCATAGCTCTTGGCGCATGTCTTTCCTAAACACTTGACTCTCCATGAAATGACTAGCCCTAGGCGCATAGCCTCAGGCGCATAGGCCTTGGGCGCATGCATTCTTTTGTGCATACCTTCCCTAGCATATGCTCTACATGATACATTTAACCTTGGGCGCATTCATGTGGTCGCATAGCCCTGGGTGCATGCTCTCCATGTCACCCCATTGACCCCTTCTGCCTTCTCTTGCAAATATCCATGTTTGTCCCTATGGTCCTTGGTGTGAGTTATGACTTTGCTTGTACTCTTTACTTGACTGGTCCAATAATGTTATTTCCATTTTACATATATACTCTGAGTTTTTAAAATATGATCTTGGTATGACACGTACACTCTCTAATAACTCCTTGATGGTGGTCCGCCGTGGTGCACTTACATGAACACGACATGACAATATGACTTACATCATAACTTTTGATAGTGTCCCGTCGTGGTACACTCTTGACAAGCAACTTGACATGATAATTCTTGATAGTGGCCCATTTAGGCGCACTCTCGACAAGTAATCTTGATAAGTAATGTAACATGATAATCTTGTTATGTTGTTGCGACGACTATCTTGACTTGCTAAGTAACTCTTGTCTTGACACCGTGGGTGTTTGTGCTTGTATAAGCTACATGTCTCGTCTTGCATCATGTCTAGGACATGGATTCCTAGTTACCACGGTCAGAGATTCATACAGAATCTAACTAGGATAATGACTAGATTGATCAAGTAGTTCATGAAGAGATTTCCCAGCTACATGCAGTCCGATTATCTGGGTGCTTTAATCGGACTTGTAGCCTGCCATCGAGTATGGCATATTTCCAGCACGCTGTCATGTGTTGCACCCCCAAGTCATATAATCTAACTCTCTCAACTTAAAATTGGATAATCTGGATTACGTCTGCAGGGCTTGTGGCTGTTGGAACATCTCAATGCATCTTGTTATAACTAGGCTTGTGATAACCCTAGTTAGTTAAAGTATCAAGCCGTACTACTTGCTTGGCTGTGATTGATGGATGGAGTCTAGTCTTGCCTAGACAGTGCCAATCCATGATTACTTCAGTACATTTACTGTTTATGTTTACCCTTATTGATAATTGGTCAGAAACTAAGTTCTGCTCAGGTGAAGGGTTACAACCCCGGTCCTTATTTGGTTTACGGGTTGCAACCTGGTTACCGGAGTAGTTTCTTAGTTATCTTATTGTTTATCCCCATGAATTCTTAACTCTTAAGTTTTCTTGTCATTATTATGCCGTGTGATCTAACATGCTGGTTTTAGTTCTTAAGGAAAGCATCTCTTTGGCACTGGCTCTTTCTGGGGTCTGACCCAGCTGATTTTCTATGGCCAGATTTTGGAGTAGCTCTTGAGGATCTTCCAGCCTTCCAGCCAGATGGTGAATACTTGACGCAACCCTGGCAACTAGTAGGTTTTATTTTGCTCTCCCACTCTATTATAAATTATTCTTTTGAGGAGTTTAGCCACCGAGCAAGTGTTAGCTCATGTTGAATTTACATTCCTGTCTTCCTAAGGGCTGTAACATGATTGACAAATCCTAGGGTTGACCATGTATGACTTAAACTCTTGCTAGTCGTCACATTTTGTATGACTAGCTTCATGATCATCTGAATATATAATATTTGAGACGCCTTACTTTGTATGTCTAATGATCTACCATCTTGTAATAATTACTTGGTTGCTTGAGATTGAGACACTAGGCTTGTACTTGACCATAAGAGACTGTTGGCTTGTAGATAAAACCTCATACATCTAGACAGCCGTGACCGTATTACGAGGTGAGATTTACTTCATTGTATGTAGCTGGCTGTGTCTGTCCCCTGCTCTCCAGTATTCTGGTTCAGGGGCGTGACAGATCTTAATATGCGTCAGAGAAGATGGCTAGAGTTGCTAATGGATTATGATATCAACCTATAGTATCATCCTGGAAAGGCCAACGTAGTTGCAGGTACATTGAGCAGAAGAATAGGAGCTTACTTCTTGACAGCACAGCCAGAGTTATTAGCTGATTTAAGAAGATGGGAATAGAGATAGTTCTTCCTACCAGTGTGGCATTGATGGCCAGTATGCAAGTTCAGTCCAGTATAGTTGAGAGGATCAAGATGGCACAAACAACAGATTCTAAGTTTCAGCGGCCTAGCACAGAATGTGAAGCGGAACGAAGAGCAGAGTTATGCATTCACGAAGACAGTACACTTCGACATAGAACGCATCTTTATGTACCCAGTGGTGATATCAGACAAGAGATCATGGCAGAAGCTCACAGTTTATATTATTTAATTCATCCCGGTGGTACGAAGATGTATCGTGATATCCATCAGCATTTATGGTGGAATGGCATGAAGAGGGAGATAGCTCGGTTTGTCTCTCGTTATTTAGTTTGCCAACAAGTTAAAGCTAAACATCAGAGACCAACTGGACTTCTTCAACCTTTACCGATCCCAGAATAGAAATGGGAGCATATTACCATAGATTTGTAACTAGGTTACCTAAGTCCCCAGCTGGGAGAGATGCTATCCGGGTTATAGTTGACCGACTCACTATGGTAGCTCATTTTCTTCCTTTCAGGATTTGTCAGTCGATGGATCAGCTTGCCAAGATGTACCTCAGGCAGATAGTCAGATTGTATGGAGTGCCAGTCAATATCGTATCAGACAAAGATTCAAGGTATACATCGCACTTTTGGCGGAGTCTTAAGAAGAGTTTGGAGACTCGTCTCAAGTTTAGTTCAGCTTATCATCTGCAGACAAATAGTCAGTCAGAACGCACAATTCAAACTCTCGAAGATATGTTACGATCCTGTACACTTGACTTCGGTGGTTCGTGGGAAGATCACCTACACCTAGTGGAGTTCTTGTATAATAACAGTTTTTAGGCCAGTGTCCAGATGGCACCGTTTGAGGCTATATATGGCAGGAAGTGCAGATCACCCTTAGCCTGGAATAATGTAGGCGAGAGGCAGATGTTTGGTCCAGAGATGGATACGCAGACTATCGAGGTGGTCAGACAAGTTAGAGATCATCTTCGAGTTGCACAAGATCGTCAGCGCCATTGGGCCGATTCTCATCGGCGTCCCCTTGAGTTTTCTATCAGCGACCACATATTCCTCAGGATCTCGCCTACTCATGGCGTCATTCGATTCGACGTGCGGAGAAAGCTTAGTCCTAGGTATATAGGGTCGTTTGATATTCTCGAGCGAGTAGGTGATGTGTCCCATCGTTTCGCTCTTCCGCCATTGTTACGTAAGGTACATGATATATTCCATGTATCCCAATTACGACGGTACATCCCGGATCCGAGTCATATCCTTGATCATTCAGAATTTGTGGTTGGTACCTACCTTTCGTATGAGGAAAGGCCCGTATCCATATTGGACCGAAGGGAGAAGGTACTCAAGAACATGACTATTAGTTTAGTCCGTGTTGCTTGGGGTCATCACTCTTTGGGTGAGTCAACTTGGGAACGTGAGGATGATATCCAATCACGATATCCACAGCTGTTTGACTCATAAGGTATAATGTCTTCCTTATGCCTTATGCTTTTAATTCCTTGCTTGCATGAATGATTGCATGATTGACTGCTAGCCATAGATTGCTCATGATTAGTATAACTTGTCCCAACAACTGTAGCCTCTTGATTAAATTTCGAAGACGAAATTCTTTTAAGGTGGGTAGAGTTGTCACTCCCGTTTCCCGTTATACATATTTTCAGCATGCGTATACGGATTTCTGGTATTGTCAGGTGATCCGTATTTGGACTTGTCTTGTTTAGCCTAGTCTTGGCTTGACTTCGTTTATTTTGGTTCATGTTGGCTTGGTTTGGTTGAGTTAGTTCATCATGGTGAACTTCCTATATAAGTCAACCCCTTTCTCTCTCTTCATAACTCTTCTCATTTCTTTCTTTCTTTCTTTCTTCTTATTCCTCATAACTCCTCCCACACATCAAGAACCCTTAGGCAAGTACAATCTTGCTTCATAATGGAGCTTCCATTTTATTGTTCCATTTTCTTCTCTATATGATTCTAAGCATCTTTAGAACTTAAAATTTTTGGTTTTGATGGTTATATTTTTGTAGATCTAAGTTTTAAGTTTTTTCTTAATTTTCTTGGTTTTGATCTCTAAAAATTTGGTATTTCTAAAATCTAATGTTTCTATGTTGTAGAGAATTTGATTTCATGCAGTTTTGGCTTTTATTTTGCTTGATTTCGACTTTAGATGAGTAAGTTATGGTCATGGCGAGTTTTGGAACTTTCATGGCTGAACTTGCTGTTTGGGGACGACGAACCCTATGCGCCGGGATTTTCATGCGCCGGAATTCCTATGCGCCGAAACCCCCATGCGCCCGGGAGGCCATGCGCCGAGAGGCCATGCACTATAAAGTTCCGGTAATGCATCATTTGACTCCAGCGTGTCATGCGCGTAGTTTCCTTACGCACATGTACTGAAGACGCAATGTGAGTTTTCCATGCACGGATGTGCAGGAATTTTCCATGCACGGATGTATAGGAATTTCCTATGCACGAATATGCAAGAATTCCGCTGCACGGATGTGCAGAAATTCCCATGCGCCGGAACTACCCAAAGTTGACCATGCGCCGGATTTCCTCTATTTTACTGTTTTTTGCCTGTTTAAGTTGTTTTATAGCTAGAATCTTGTAAAACTCAAAACGTGAAAGTTATAGATCTTTGTCTTGGCTTCAAGAATCTTTTTGTCTCACTTTAATTGGAGTTTACATGTGATTGATACTTCCAATCACCCATGAATGTACTTGACCATTTTTATGTTTTTCTGTACTTGACCTAAAATACAACGACCCGACTTAATAAGCTTGAACTTGACTTGAACATGATAACATGACCCCGTCTCGACATGACTTGATAGTGGCCCGTCAAGGTGCACTCTTGACAAGTAACAAGTAAACTTGATATGACATGTATAAGCTTGATAGTGGCCCATCGAGGTGCACTCCAGACAAGTAATCTTGACAAGTAACAAGTAACCTGGCACGACGTGTAAAATCTTGAAATGCTAATGCGACAGCTACCCTGACTTGCTAAGTAACTTTTGTCTTGACACCGTGGTTGATTTTCTTGGTTGTGCCTGTACAAGCTACTTGTCTCGTCTTGCATCATGTCTAGGATATGGATTCCTTGTTATCATGGTCAGGGATTCATAATGAATCTGACTAGGTTAAATGACTAGATTGATCAAGTAGTTCATATAGAGAGATTTTTCTAGTTATAGGCGGTCCCGTTATCCTGGACATACCTGAGGGACTTGTAGCCTGCCGACGAGTTGGGCACATTTCCAGCCCACTGTCATGTGGGGTACTTCTTGAATACTAAAGCACACTGTCATGTGTTGCACTCTAAGTCACCTAATAATTCTTATAACTCTAATAAATCACCTTGCTTGGATAACCTAGACAGCTGCAGGGCTTGTGACTGTGGGAACATCTCATTGCATCTTGCTAGTAACTAGGCTTGTGACAACCCTAGTTAGTTAAAGTATCAAGCCATACTCTTGCTTGGCCATGATTGATGGATGGAGTCTAGTCTTATCTAGACAGTGCCAGTATATGGTTACTTAAGTGCATTATTTTTTATGCCTTACTCTTGTCAATAAATGGTTAAAGACTAAGTTCTGTTCAGGTGAAGGGTTACAACCTCGATCCTTGTTTAGTTTAGGGTTGTAACTTGGTTTCCAGAATAGCTTCTTAGTTATCTTATCATTTATCATCCTATTTTCTAACTCATGTATTCTTGTTATTAATTATGTCTCTATGTTCTAATATGTTGGTTTTAGTTCTTAAGTGAGGCCTCCCTTATGGCACTTGCTTTTCTGCGTTCTGACCCAGCTAGTTTTGTATGGCCAGATTTTGGGGTAGCACCCGAGGATCTACTTGCCTTCCAGCCAGATGGTGAACACCAGACGTAATTCTGGCAATGAGTGGGTTTCTTATTTTGCTCTCCCACTCTATTGTAAACTATTCTTTTGAGGCATTTAGCCACCGAGCAAGTGTTAGCTCGTGTTGAAACTTAAATTTTTGTCTGCCTAAGGGCTGTTACATGATTGGCAAATCCTAGGGTTGATCATATATGACTTTAACTCTTGCTAGTCTTCGTATTTTGTATGACTAGCTTTATGATCATCTGAATATGTAATATTTGGGACACCTTATTACTTTATATGTCTGATGATCTAATATCTTGTAACATTTACTTGCTTGCTTGAGATTGAGACATTAGGCTTGTTCTTGACCATAAGAGATTGTTGGTTTGTAGATAAACCCTCATGCATCTAGACAGCCGTGACCGTATTGCGAGATGGGTTGCACCTCAATGTACGTAGCTGGCCGTGTCTGTCCGTAGCTCTCCAGTATTCTGGTTCTGTAGCACCCAGTTTTCTAAATGAGGGTAATTTTGAAATTTTATGTTTATAATTATTTTAATAATAATATTTAATTCATGATATGATTTTTGGTAATTTTAAACCATTTTTAAAATTATTTAAATCAATGACTTGTGGTTTTGACGTTTTGCTAGTGAAACCCTAGAGACTGTTTGACCTAGAGCCTAACCATGTGATTATGATATTTTAATGTCATTTTTGGCCTAAGAATATTTTTGTATTTGACCTCTTTGAATTATTTTGATATTATTTTATTATTTATGATATTGTTTTGGGGTTATTTGAGTCGGGTTCGAATTTCAACTCAATCCGACTTGAAACGGAGACCCGGGGGTAGTTGACTCTAGTGGGACCCACATACTAGTTAGGCATGGCCCACATGATATTAATTTTAGTCCACATGATAGAAATATTTTAGTTAGAGGTTAGACTAATTATTATGGATAAGGTTAGTGTGATTAGAGACTTTAGAATGACTAATTTAGCCCCAACCAATTAGCCCTTTCCTAATACTCATAGAATAGGTTAGTGGGGGCATTTTGGACCTTACCATAATAGGATAAATAGCCCATATGACCAGCCACTTTGGGAGAGGATAGGCTCAAGTTCATTCATTATTCTCATCCACACTCTCTCTCTTGTTCTTCCCCAAATTCCTAGAGAGCAATCCCTAGCAATTTTTCTACCAAATCCTTCCATTTCGCCACCAAATCTTCTTCTTTCCTTCTCCATTCTAGCCAAGGAGGAAGCTACCCAAGTTTGGGAGGATTCGGAGCTCCTTCGTGTCCTTTTGGAATCTCTACGTGTCGGTGTCGCTCCAGGAAGGCTTTTCTTCGATTTGATCTATCGGGAGGTATAAATCCTCTCTCCTTTTTATTTCCTCATGCATATAGGTCTATTTTAAACCCATAGGAATGATCCCCACGGTTGTATCTCCATTTGTGTCCATTTTGTGTCCATTTGGAGGTCATAGGAGTGTCCTTTGTGTTGTGGATGTGTTCATGTTACATATATAGATTTATATATATATATATATATATATATATATATATATATATATATATATATATATATATATATATATATATATATATATATATATTGTAATGAGAGTGTATCTATATTTATATATGTAATAAATGGTTCATGATGATTATATAATCAAGTTTGTGAGTGTGGTTCCTCATATTATTAATGCTATTATTGTTGTGGATAATTAGGATATATATTGTGTATTCTTTTGGCTCAAACTATCTAAATCCGTCATGATTTTTATCCACGTTTTTAATTTCAGCTCTAACTTAGAAATGTCATAACTTCTAGCTCAAAGCTCGGTTTAATCTCCCGTTTTTTTTAAAAGAAGCGTATTGAACATAGCTTTCCAAAAACATGTATTAATAGGCCTAATTCTTTCTGTAAATTTCTGGAGAAGTATTTGAGTGTCAGCTGTACGAAAGACAAACGCGTTCTCGGTGTTTTCGCGATTTCGGGAGTTTTCGGAAACGAAAACACGATCCGTTTGAAGTTTCGGAAAGCTAACACATAGATCTATAACATACTTTAATCCTAGAATTTAATTCATGCTGAGTTGGTACAGTATTGATTATTAGTAGGAGTTACTATTCGGCATATGCATTTTGTGCACCCTTGTGTGTAATATAATGTTCTATTTGATTTTAACCCATGTTAATGTATATACATTATGTAACTAAATAAAGAATGCAAACATGAGTAAATGGTTAAATAAATGATGTATAAGGTGTAAGTATCCTATCTAATGTAAGTATGTATAAGTATGGCTTGTAATGAATATGTAGGTTCCATAGTATGTAATGTATGGTGCATATAGTAGTACAAGAGAATAAATGAATGATGAATGAATGCAAGCATGAATGTAATATAATAATAGATATAATGTATGCAATATACAAGTTAATGTGATGTAATGTTCTATGTTAACACAAATCCTATATTACCTCATGTACCCCCCTTACACTATGTTGACACTATCACACTTGACACATTGTTCACTTCCACTTTGACACTCTTTGATATGTATACACTATGTATGCCCATTTAACCCTCACTTGATCCTTTGCCATGTTCACATACACACACATAGCCTCTTAAATAAGTATTTATGAATGTAGTTAACTTAGCTATGTATGTATATTATATATATGTTAGCATATTGTGTTGTAATATATAAGTTTATATAACCATTTGAAATGCCATAATTATAGACCTAATGTTGAATACCAATATATGCATGTGTATATATGTGTAGACATATATAGCTTAAAGTAATAGATTACCTAGTGTATATCCAATATGAATTCTTGCCTATTTGAGTATTGAATAATTGCTTGCTATATAGAGTTGGGTGTATGTTGGCTTGTATAGCCTTGTATTGATGTGTGCTTGCTAGGATAGTCTTGGTTAGGCCTAGTAAGACTTACTGGGTTAGGACATGACCTAGTTTAACCTAGTTTGACTAGTGCAGTTGACCAGAGTTGACCAAGGGTTGACTTTGGCCTTGTTTGACCTAGATTCATGTAGAATACATTGTAGTGCTTTATATTACTCTTTTGGACATGTTGTGACTTGTGCTGTTCTAATTAGGAGCCAGACACCTCTCCTCGGACAGTATCTTTACCTTGGACATTCAGATATCAGGCGAGTACATTCTCTGATAGTTCTCTCATTTATTTGTCAATTACTGTACTTTAGTTCTAGTTAGTTGTATGTGATTCTCTGCTACAAACACGTATTTTTATTTCTGAATCCATGTATACAACACACATACTTACTCGTCTTACCTCTATTATTCGAATCACCATACGAATCACCATACGAATCACTATTCGAATCACCCTATTCGTATCTTCATATGTTGGTTGGACGTTTATTCGATTGATGTGTCGGATTTTAGATTCATTTGTATTAGATGGGCGAGGAAATACTTGATTAGACATGTGAACATTTCCACTATTCGAACCACCCCCTGTGAATATATTCGAACGATAGCCATTCCACACCCGGCCAGGTGTGTGATGTGCCGGATTTACCCATAGCCGTTTACATGTCTAACTAAGTATTTTAAAACACACTTAGAGAATTTATTCGAATCATTATTAGAACATCATGTGAATCACTATTCGTATCACCTTATTCGTATCACCTTATTCGATTCACCTTATTAGAATAATGATTAGAATTACATTCGACTCATCTTATATTAGACTCATATTGGGATTACACTCGACTTATATTGTACCATCTGAACTCATTATGTTACTCTAGTTCAGCTAGATTTTATTTTACAGTCTTTATTGCTATGATTTTTTCTCTTGTTTAGTTACTTACTTTCCTTGTACTTTATCTGTCTCTCCATACCATCACCTGAATATAAACTGCCATATTCATCAATACAACTGTCTATAACTGCTTTATAGTTCTCTGTCATTTACTTGGGTTTTCTAGATGAGATGTGCTCGTTACAGTCCTGACTGGACCTGTTGATAAATTTTACAGATAGCCTGGAGGTGCCTGCTAGCCTAGAGGAGACACTTTAGAGGATGTTTAGATAGTTGTTTCATTTTGTCTGGAGTTGTATTTACTTTGTGGATTACTGTATCTGTATTTGAGTTTTGAGATGTATTTCTGGGTTTATGTATCTTAGATACTTAGACTTCTATCTCCTGTATTTATTTTGGATTTCATGTTTTATCTATCTTTATCATGCTCTATCCTAGATGTGATTGAGACTGTATCTGCTATGTCACCCCCATTCGGGGAGTATAACCTGTTTAGCCTTATACTGTTGGATGCATGAGACCTAGGACAGCGTTCTACCGTCGACACTGCGGCGTAGGCTGGACGTACCCACTTCTCGTGCCCTTATTCTAGGGTGCGGGTCGTGACACATTTTTAGTGGTGGCCCATGCAGGTCGAGTTTATGTAGTGGTATTCGAACTTGAGTACCACTACAGCCTGTAGTAGGATTAGGATATATTTTTGAAGGTACTCAATCACAGTTAGGATCCCTTGAGAGATTCCTGGGACGACCCTTGAGAATCTTATTTTAACTTCGATTTGAAAACTCTTCTTCTCTTAATTTAATTATCTTTACTTTCTGTTGTTAAACTTGATTTTTATAGATTATTGTTGAATTCGAGTTGTATTTATTGATTTTGATGGTTGATTGTCGAATTTGAATTTTGATGATAGCTATTGCATCCGAGTTTGTATTTTGATGGATTTTTGTTCATTTTTGAATTTTGGTGTTCGTTGATAAATTGATTTGATTTTTGGGTATTCATTGTTGATTTAATTTAATTTTTGGCAAAATAAAATTATATGGGCTAGGTCATCTATGTTATGGAATCTAGTCTTCTATAGTCGCATTAGCTAGCATGGTGAGGACATATAGTCTGACTCTGGATATATTTCTCGGGTGTGGGAATTTAAGGTTTTCGCAGCCAAGCTAGCGGCACTGCAAAAATGTTAAATACCATGATTCTAGAGTTATGTGCATAAGTCAAGGGCTCTGTGATTATCGTAGCCTTGCTTACTAGTATGACGAAGATTTAGAGTACCATGATTTTGGATAGACGCATATGATTATCAGATTGCACCTTAAATTTTTTGAACACGTTTTCTCTACTTTTGTTCAGTCATTCAAAAAAAAAAATTATTTGTTTGTTTGTCTAGTTTTCTATTATTTAACTCAGGGGTAAGTTTAGTTGGTTTTATAAACCTTGTGTAATTTCTTGCTATGAGTTTTTCATAATACAATGAATCGATGATTTTGTTAGACTTTATCTTGAATTTGATATTTTAACTCTGGATTTCAAAACGGTTCCTTCTTTAAACATATAAGCAGAACCGAGTTTATCGTTATTTCTTTCTTGCTATTATTCTTGTATTAAATAATAATGATAATAAAACTGTCTTGATTTCGTCAATCACCTGCTTACAATTTTGGTAGGAATTCAAATGTTAGTCTTAACGTAGAATCAATTTTTTTATATTGGGACATGAGAATATATATATGAATATATATAGCAGACACTTTGCTTAACACGTATGCATGCTACACTTGATTTTCCACCTACCTGAATACATATTAATATGTTGTTGATGTTAAATTTTCAAAACCCCAATATTTTTGATTCTCTGCTTTTCCTAGCTTAACCCATAATTTAAATATAAATTTTCATTATAATAGTTTTATTTATACCACTGCACATGTATGTTATACATAGGGTGTCAATTAAAAAAAAAAATTGGTTGAGTTTTGTGTTAAATTTGAAAAATCTGAGACTGTGTGCATATTAACCCTTAATACTGAATTCCAAATATTTAGTTTAAATTGCTGTTTTATTTTCTTTAATATAATATTTAAAGCTGTGTACATTGTTGTATGTAGGGATATTTAAAGCTGAATTTACATGTTAGTTTGTGATAAACATTGAGTTGGTTTTAATGTTCAAATTTCTCCAAAATCCTGAAAACTAGTTACATGTTAACATTTTTACATTGATTTCCATGTTTAGTTAAATTTTAGATTTAACATGTAATATCGAACTGTATGCGTAGATAAATGTATTAGTAATATGTTAGGGTTTCATTTCTATCATGTTAGGATGTATTTGGAGCATTGAGATTAGTCGTGATGTTTCAACCCCTAAATTTTGAAATTGCATTATATTAATATTGCACTGGTTTAAATGTTAGCTTGTTTTCAGATTTTATATGTAAACGTTGAACTAAAACTGGGTTTAACCTTTCAATACTAAGTTATAACCCTGTACAAGGACACACACACACTCTAACATAGTATATACTGTCTTTTAACCAAACCCTTCCCCTCTATGTTATGATTGTATATCTAGATAGATATATATAGAGCTTAGGCATACATGTTATAATATATATAAATACATAACTAAGTCTCTACCTTTTTATATATATATATATATTTAGCTATGCATGTTATGATTAAATAAGTTGCGTATTGTAGATTGTTTAACCAATATGCCATGATTAGTGTAACTTGATAGCCGTTGAATTGAAACACAATCCTCATATACACTTTCATGTATATTCACGTACACCCATGCCTACTATCTAACCATATGAACATGTCCCCATACACATAATGCTAGTTTTTTTCTCTCTAACGCTCTCTCTATATATATTGTGATTGGATTTCAATGTAATCGACTTTCGTTAATTAAACTTGTGATTTTTATTTTCTTGGGATAGTACCCCTTTTAGATGATTGGTGGTTACCTTTCTTTATTTTTTTTGATGAGTACCAGTTTTCACATAGGATGGTAGACTGTCTTACAGTTTTGATGATTTGATATTTCTGTATCTTTTCTCGTTTAGCACCCTGGATTGCTTGTATGTTTTGATACCCGATAACCGATTTGATTAGCATGACTAGTATACCTAGATGAGACTTCACTGTCACCGTATGCCATGACCCTATATGCCGTCCTTTTGATGGTATTATTTGTTTAAGTTCTGGGACTTTGATTGTGGGGGTTTGACCGAGAGGGAGTATGGACCTTTTAATTTCGAGGACGAAATTTTTCTAAGGTGGGTAGAGTTGTAGCACCCAGTTTTCCAAATGAGGGTAATTTTAAAATTTCGTGTTTATAATTATTTTAATAATAATATTTAATTCATAATATGATTTTTGGTAATTTTAAACCATTTTTAAAATTATTTAAATCAATGACTTGTGGTTTTGACGTTTTGCTAGTGAAATCCTAGAGACTGTTTGACCTAGAGCCTAACCATGTGATTATGATATTTTAATATCATTTTTGGCCTAAGAATATTTTTGTATTTGACCTCTTTGAATTATTTTGATATTATTTTATTATTTATGATATTGTTTTGGGGTTATTTGAGTCGGGTTCGAATTTCAACTCAATCCGACTTGAAACGGGGACCCGGGGGTAGTTGACTCTAGTGGGACCCACATACTAGTTAGGCATGGCCCACATGATATTAATTTTAGTCCACATGATAGAAATATTTTAGTTAGAGGTTAGACTAATTATTATGGATAAGGTTAGTGTGATTAGAGACTTTAGAATGACTAATTTAGCCCCAACCAATTAGCCCTTTCCTAATACTCATAGAATAGGTTAGTGGGGGCATTTTGGACCTTACCATAATAGGACAAATAGCCCATATGACCAGCCACTTAGGGAGAGGATAGGCTCAAGTTCATTTATTATTCTCATCCACACTCTCTCTTGTTCTTCCCCAAATTCCTAGAGAGCAATCCCTAGCAATTTCTCTACCAAATCCTTCCATTTTGCCACCAAATCTTCTTCTTTCCTTCTCCATTCTAGCCAAGGAGGAAGCTACCCAAGTTTGGGAGGATTCGGAGCTCGTTCGTGTCCTTTTGGAATCTCTACGTGTCGGTGTCGCTCCGGGAAGGCTTTTCTTCGATTCGATCTATCTGGAGGTATAAATCCCCTCTCCTTTTCATTTCCTCATGCATATAGGTCTATTTTAAACCCATAGGAATGATCCCCACGGTTGTATCTCCATTTGTGTCCATTTTGTGTCCATTTGGAGGTCATAGGAGTGTCCTTTGTGTTGTGGATGTGTTCATGTTACATATATTTTTTTTTTTTTTTACATATATAGATTTATATATATATATATATATATATATATATATATATATATATATATATATATATATATATATATATATATATATTGTAATGAGAGTGTATCTATATTTATATATGTAATAAATGGTTCATGATGATTATATAATCAAGTTTGTGAGTGTGGTTCCTCATATTATTATTGCTATTATTGTTGTGGATAATTAGGATATATATTGTGTATTCTTTTGGCTCAAACTATCTAAATCCGTCATGATTTTTATCCACGTTTTTAATTTCAGCCCTAACTTAGAAATATCATAACTTCTAGCTCAAAGCTCGGTTTAATCTCCAGTTTTTTTTAAAAGAAGCATATTGAAGTTAGCTTTCCAAAAACATGTATTAATAGGCCTAATTCTTTCTGTAACTTTCTAGAGAATTATTTGAGTGTCAGCTATACGAAAGAAACACGCGTTCTCGGTGTTTTCGCGATTCCGGGAGTTTTCGGAAACAAAAACACGATCCGTTTGAAGTTTCGGAAAGCTAACACATAGATCTATAACATACTTTAATCCTAGAATTTAATTCATGCTGAGTTGGTACAGTATTGATTATTAGTAGGAGTTACTATTCGGCATATGCATTTTGTGCACCCTTGTGTGTAATATAATGTTCTATTTGATTTTAACCCATGTTAATGTATATACATTATGTAACTAAATAAAGAATGCAAGCATGAGTAAATGGTTAAATAAATGATGTATGAGGTGTAAGTATCCTATCTAATGTAAGCATGTATAAGTATGGCTTGTAATGAATATGTAGGTTCCATAGTATGTAATGTATGGTGCATATAGTAGTGCAAGAGAATAAATGAATGATGAATGAATGCAAGCATGAATGTAATGTAATAATAGATATAATGTATGCAATAAACAAGTTAATGTGATGTAATGTTCTATGTTAACACAAATCCTATATTACCTCATGTACTCCCCTTACACTATGTTGACACTATCACACTTGACACATTGTTCACTTCCACTTTGACACTCTTTGATATGTATACACTATGTATGCCCATTTAACCCTCACTTGACCCTTTGTCATGTTCATATACACACACATAGCCTCTTAAATAAGTATTTATGAATATAGTTAACTTAGCTATGTATGTATATTATATATATGTTAGCATATTGTGTTGTAATATATAAGTTTATATAACCATTTGAAATGCCATGATTATAGACCTAATATTGAATAACAATATATGCATGTGTATATATGTGTAGACATATATAGCTTAAAGTAATAGATTACCTAGTGTATATCCAATGTGAATTCTTGCCTATTTGAGTATTGAATAATTGCATGCTATATAGAGTTGGATGTATGTTGGCTTGTATAGCCTTGTATTGATGTGTGCTTGCTAGGATAGTCTTGGTTAGGCCTAGTAAGACTTACTGGGTTAGGACATGACCTAGTTTGACCTAGTTTGACTAGTACAGTTGACCAGAGT
This sequence comes from Iris pallida, assembly GCA_029216955.1. Classification (NCBI taxonomy): domain Eukaryota; kingdom Viridiplantae; phylum Streptophyta; class Magnoliopsida; order Asparagales; family Iridaceae; genus Iris; species Iris pallida. Next base: position 36,779,729 of record JANAVB010022597.1, on the reverse strand, counting down.
TGACCAAGGGTTGACTTTGGCCTAGTTTGACCTAGATTCATGTAGAATGCATTGTAGTGCTTTATATTACCCTTTTGGACATGTTGTGACTTGTGCTGTTCTAATTAGGAGCCAGACACCTCTCCTCGGTCAGTATCTTTACCTTGGACATTCAGATATCAGGCGAGTACATTCTCTGATAGTTCTCTCATTTATTTGTCAATTACTGTACTTCAGTTCTAGTTAGCTGTATGTGATTCTCTGCTACAAATACGTATTTTTATTTCTGAATCCATGTATACGACACACATACTTACTCGTCTTACATCTATTATTCGAATTACCATACGAATCACTATTTGAATCACCCTATTCGTATCTTCATATGTTGGTTGGATGTTTATTCGATTGATGTGTCGGATTTTGGATTCATTTGTATTAGATGGGCGAGGAAATACTTGATTAGACATGTGAACATTTCCACTATTCGAACTACCCCCTGTGAATATATTCGAACGATAGCCATTCCACACCCGGCCAGGTGTGTGATGTGCCGGATTTACCCATAGCCGTTTACATGTCTAACTAAGTATTTTAAAACACACTTGGAGAATTTATTCGAATTATTATTAGAACATCATGTGAATCACTATTCGTATCACCTTATTCGTATCACCTTATTAGAATAATGATTAGAATTACATTCGACTCATCTTATATTAGACTCATATTGGGATTACACTCGACTTATATTGTACCATCTGAACTCATTATGTTACTCTAGTTCAGCTAGATTTTATTTTACAGTCTTTATTGCTATGATTTCTTCTCTTGTTTAGTTACTTACTTTCCTTGTACATTATCTGTCTCTCCATACCATCACCTGAATATAAACTGCCATATTCATCAATACAACTGTCTATAACTGCTTTATAGTTCTCTGTCATTTACTTGGGTTTTCTAGATGAGATGTTCTTGTTCCAGTCCTGACTGGACCTGTTGATAAATTTTACAGATAGCCTGGAGGTGCCTGCTAGCCTAGAGGAGACACTTTAGAGGATGTTTAGATAGTTGTTTCATTTTGTCTGGAGTTGTATTTACTTTGTGGATTACTGTATCTGTATTTGAGTTTTGAGATGTATTTCTGGGTTTATGTATCTTAGATACTTAGACTTCTATCTCCTGTATTTATTTTGGATTTTATGTTTTATCTATCTTTATCATGCTCTACCCTAGATGTGATTGAGACTGTATCTGCTATGTCACCCCCATTCGGGGAGTATAACCTGTTTAGCCTTATACTGTTGGATGCATGAGACCTAGGACAGCATTCTACCGCCGACACTGCGGCGTAGGCTGGACGTACCCACTTCTCGTGCCCTTATTCTAGGGTGCGGGTCGTGACAGGTTCTGGGGCGTGACACCCATCTTTATGAATACGAAGTTCTGTCTGCTCTCCAGCCTCTATCCTCTCACAAAGTCTTCGAAATCTTGCATCTGTAGCTAACGTTGTCTTGATTTTATCCACCAGCGAAGACTGTACTTCAAGATTGGCAAGTACTCCTTGATGTCTTTGCATAATGACTTCTATTCCAAGCTCCTGAAGATCCTCTAATAACTGTGGCTGGGCTGTCAAGAAATATGTAGTAGGCTTCCTTGTCAAAGCGTCCGCTACTACGTTTGCCTTGTCAGGATGGTACTGCAAATCTAATCATAGTCTGTCATGAGCTCCAACCACCTCCTCTGTCTCATATTCAACTCCTTTTGCGTGAAGACATACTTCAAGCTCGTATGATCCGTAAATATCTCCACACACTCTCCGTACAAACAATGCCTCCATTGCTTTAATATAAAGATCACCGCTGCTAACTCTAGATTATGAGTAGGGTAATTCTTCTCATATACCCTCAACTGTCTTGACGCATAAGCTATGACGTTTCCATGTTGCATCAAAACACATCTAAGTCCACTACCTGACGCATCACCATAAACCATGAATCCTTCCGATCCAGAAGGAAGCTTCAAAATAGGTGCTGAGGTCAACCTCTTCTTCAACTCTTCAAAAGCCTTCTGACAATCTTCTGTCCATCGAAACTCTTGATCCTTGCGCGTCAACCGTGTCATGGGCTCTGTAATCCGTGAGAAATTTCCTATGAACCTGCGGTAATACCTGGCATGTTCGAGAAAACTCCTAACTTCTGCAACTGATGTTGGCGTAGGCCAAGACTCTATGGTAGCTATCTTCTCCGGATCCACCGAAAGTCCTTATTCCAAGATAATGTGTCCAAGTAAAGGAACTCTATCATGACAGAATTCACACTTTACTAAGCTTGGTATTTCGCTTCTCCTTCCTCAAATCTTCCAATACAACTCTAAGATGCTTCTTGAAAAAAATAAGCTAGGAAGAAAAGGGATTAAAGTGTTTACTGCAGAAGAATTGTAATACCACTAGTCATACCATTCTATTGTAGGTATAGTATTATAACCTACTCAATGATACCCTTTAGTTCACTCCTACCAATTTTTTTCTAATAGGCTCTACACATCCGATATCTAGGCATTCTATAATATAACTATAAGATTTGTCTATTTTAGTCATTTAATAAGCAGAAGGTAATGGGAACCTAAGGCCGGTTCAAGCAAACCTATATACCAATTTCAAACAACGGTAGGGGCAAGCAAAGCAGGAAGGTTTGTCGAATTATTTTCTAGAACGATGTGAGGCCAAACAAGCTGCATAAGACGTAGTCTAGGTAAGACTCGAGAACCATATATTTTCATGATTATAACTCATGAAGTTACTTCCACGCCAGTGTACATCTGGCTGCAAATAATCTTTTTATTCTATAATACGATGAATGACTGCAGTGCACATCTGCCATGCCAAATAATACAGGTTCTTGAGCTTATCTTGGCCAAATCCATAAAATATTTTTGAATTAACTTTTTATGAAAATATAGAAAAATAGGTCAACATGCATAGGATATGGTTCAAGTAGAATTCAAGAAATATATGTAGCCATGATGCTGTTATCTGAAGTCATGCCTCGCCAGTATTTCTCTTGCTGCAAAAACTTTGTTTCTACAATACAAGGATAAATATAATTTCATAAACTTTTCCTTGCACCAAACCATAAGATACTTTCCAACAACTTAACGGAAAGGAACGAGAAAAATTTCTCAAAAAGTCAACTGGGAAGGGTTTAGTCAAATCTCGAGCAGGAAGGAACACAAAAGCAATCATGTTGAGAAAGAAGATAACATGAAATCAATCATGTTAGAAAGTCTGAGAGAAGTCTATAATCCTGTTTGTGGACGTATCCTCAAGTCCTATTCCTCAATCGGTTGTAGGCTCGTAATAGTATGACTATTATCACCATGACTTTGTACAATTTGCGAAGACTCCACCTACACTTATGACTTCTAATGTCTATGCCCCTACTTCCCTGATGTGATAGTAAGGGAAGATACGTCCATTGCTAGCATGAATAAATAAGGATTACGGTAGAACATAATCAAACTGGATGCAAATTAAAAAGTCAAGTAAGAGTTCGAGACGAAGTCAAGGAAGGTATCAAACATGTGGATGTGATCCTATGGGTCTTTTCTATTCTTGTTGCAGGCTCACGTCGGTACAGTAACATAACAGAAGTGATTTAACGCAGAGCTGCATAGGCCACCAACAAAATATGTAACTCCCCAGTCCCAAAATACGTAGGACCAGGAATACGAATACATGACAGCAGTACTTCACCATTGGTCCAAAGCTACATAACAAGCCCATTAGCAAAATACTTAGGCTGTAAATCATGATAACATGCAGAAACACAACACAGTCCAGAGGTGTATATATATAATCACATCCACAGATCCCACAAAGAGATCAATAATAAATAAGAAAATGTCTCGAATATCCAGCAATAATGTAATGAAGTCTGTGTGGGTAAAACATTCTGAAACCACAGAAAAAGAAATAAAGTACCAATCAACTACAAGTCCGATGAAAAGAAAATAAAATAATGTAGCAAGACTAAATATGAAGGTAACATGATCACGAAAAAAATCCTCTGGTACTATCTCGTCCTCCTATGCCGGTACGTCTCCGGTCTATGCTCCCGAACCGTAGACCTCCGGGTAGTCTTCAGCTTCGTCTAAGCCTGGGAAATAGCCAGGTCCTCAGGGGACTAGCAAGGTGTATAATATACATGTCAAGGTACATAAATGAAAGTATGCACTAAGGCAATCTATTGTATCCGTCTATGTGTTATGCAAGTGAGATACTTTCTAGAATACCAGACCCCTTCCACTAAGGCTCACAAGTACATCAGCAGGATATTGTCCCAAGTACCGTGTCGTGAAACCAAGGACAATCAATTCTCGATAGTGATAATCCCTTACTCTGCTACAGAGATAAAAGTTACTAAACAATGGGCCACACGACAATAGGTCTGATATTGTAGTCAAGTTCTCCCCAATCCCTATGTCTAGAATCTGCAATATCAAGTCTCTAAAGTCATCTTGAAAGTAATAGAAATACTGATAAAGAAATCTAGAATGCTAACATGAGCTCAATAGCATGAATAATCATGTAAACCTCGCATCATGAATGTGTCGGTGTCCTGTGGTCAAACGTGTCAATGGACACATCAGTATGTAGGTAATACCTAATGTCAATACTCGATATCATTAACATGACAACGGTACATCTCTATAAATGGATACTAAGTATCCACATCCTACGTCATGCAATGCTAATCAAAATGAACAACAAGACAATAATAATAATCTGTAACGAAGGCAAGGCACGCTTGCTTGTAACTGCTGTTGTAATATTCTTATTTTGAAATACGTATATGACCGTATTATTGTATTTCAAGGATTTTAAAATTTGGGTATTGTTAAAATTTTGTTTGAAATTATTGGAGGTGAATTTTATTGTATTATTATGATTTGTTGTTCCTAATTTACCCCTCCCAAAATATCTAAACCCAAACCCCTACCTAACACCCCCCCTCTCTCTTTCTCTCTCCACTCATTCACTCACCCACTCACCTCTCTCTCCCAAAATCTCTTTCTCTCACCTCCCTCTCTCTGTATGCTGGAGAAACCCCTCCTCCAAAATTCCTCTCTCAGCCCTCTCACTCTCTCCCCGAGCTCCCTCTCTCTCTCCTCTCCTGCTCTTCCCTGCCCCCTCCATGGCCACCACCTCGTCTCACCTCTCCCGATCGCCTCCCTGGCCGTGCCCCTCCGTTGTCACCGCCATTAGCCACCGTCGCCTTCACCACCACTTCCATCACCCACCTCCACCACCATCATCATCGTCGTCGCCATCTCCTCCACCGCCACTGCCGGCTCCACCATCTTCCCATTGTCCTTCTCCTTTCCGGCCCGATCTCCGGCGACCAGCCTCCGTGGCCGCCATCCACAGCCACCGGCGCCACCACCGTCTCCTTCTCCTCCTCCCTCTCCTTCGCCGCAGCCGCAGCCACTGCTGCCGCTGCTGTCGTCTTTCGTCCTCGCCGGCGGCAGACCGATCTCGACTCGACTTGGCCGAGCTTCCCCCGGTGAGCCGAGCTTTACCCCAGTTCCTCATTTCCCTCTTTCCTTCTGTCCGACGAGCCGCCGTGCTCGGGGGCAGCGCCAGCCTCGAGCAGCGGGACGCCCATGGGCCCCGCGCTGCTCGAGCAGTGAGCCCCCTCGGCATGTGTGCCCTCGTTCCTCGTGCACTTTGGGGTACGTGTGCCTCGGTGTACATGATCAGTTTCGATTTACGTGTACCACGGTGTACGTGCCACTTTGACTTGGGTTGCCTTGGTATGTGTGCTACCTTGGGGCACGAGCCTCTTGGGACACGTGCACCTAGTTATGTGTGCACTCTTGGTTTCCGTGCACCTAGATCTACGTGTTGCCTTGGGCAGCGGGATGCCTCGAGTCCCGTGCTGCCTCGGGCACCGTGCTATCTTGATTTGAGCGTTGTCTCAGTTTTCGTGCCCTGGCCTTTGAGCCCACCTCGATTTGCGTGCTATATTGGACTCCGCACCGCATCGATTTGCATGCACACCTCGATTTATGTGCCGTATCAATTTATGTACTCCTTGGACTCTAGGTCATCTCGATTTACGTGCTCGTCTCGATTTGCGTGTCGCATGATTCGTGGACCATTCTGATATTCGTGATTTTCTCGATCTACGTGCACGTCTCGATTTACGTGTACGTATTTCCCGTTCATCTCGACATTCGTGTCATCTTGATATTCGTGTCATCTCGATTCTCGTACGCGTCTTGATATACGTACACGTCTCGGTTTATGTGTCCGTATCGATCTGTGTACCTCGATTTCCGTGCCAGATCCCTGTACTACTTGCGGGACCCACACGGTATAGCCTCCTGCCATCCCCGGTGATTTCTCCTATTATTTTATTGTTTGGTGCTAATGATTGTTTATTGTGTGTTCTGAGGATCTCGATTGGCGTGCTAGCTTGGATCACGACTGTCGAAGACTTGCTTACCTAGCCGAGCCCTCTAGGCAAGTATCCCTTGCTCATCGACGGCTCTTGCCCTCTCTCCTGGATTTTATTTCATTTAATTAATTTGTGCTTGTAAATTTTATAACCATGATTAGTGTAGCCTAGTAGTAGAACTGCCATGATGATAACATAGGATAGCTTGGTTCGATACCGGGGTAGACCGTATCGGGCAACTCGGATGGGTCATCCACACCTCCGAGGACACGAGCACGACTCACATGTATGGATTGTCCCTGTATGCCCCGTGTCCGACTCGCGGTCGGGTAACGGCTCTGGCTAACTTTACTTGTGGCGGTGATTGTGCTTGGGTTAGGGATTTATGGGCATGTGTTATGGTGCGCCCTGCGAGGCAATTATTTTATTATTATGCATGTTGGCTTGGTGCCCAGTATGCATCGTAGTACTGCTGGAGGCCGAGACATTAGTGGTCTCGGGTTCGATTGATTTCCAGTACGAATCGTAGTGCTGCTGGAGGCCGAGACTTAGTGTTCTCGGCTATCGACTTGTTCCCAGTACGCATCATAGTGCTGCTAGTAGCTGAGACCTAGTGTTCTCAGTCTGCGATTTCGCGGCGGGTTGCGCCGAGTAGATTTTAGCCCCAACTCGCTGGGAGCTCCTGTCCAGAATACAGAGGAGACTCTGCCGGATTCTTCTAAAATTCTCGATCGGGAATTTGGTTCGAAGGACTGGGCAGAATAATTCTTTTGGTTTGCTGGACTGGGCTCGTGCCTGTTCACCTTGGTATGGTATACCTGATCCCATTGCTTGCTAGGTAGACTCCAGACTAGATCAGTCGCCTAGCTCCTGATCTGTCTTATCCGTCGGATAGCGTAAGGAGAGTGGTTCCACTCGGGAGATGGTCTGCAACCCTGGTCCTTGTTTGGTTTAAGGGTTGTAGATTTGCTCCAGAGCGGTCCGTGTAATCCTTGCCACTTCCGGCAATATTTATTACCGGACTCTTGTCCCCTGACCTTTCATCCTAGGGGATGTCCTAGTCTAGTCAGATAGAGCTGACAGTTGTCCTATGTATTGGGAGTTGTGACTTGTGGATATGACTGAGGATTGGGTATTATGGAGAGTACGATCTCGAAATATTGACTTGGTGGATCTATGTAGATTCTTGGATTTTGGTGATTTTGAATATTTCGTGGAACGAGGAAAATATCGAGGGTATTATTATATAATTTTTACTCGACTTCCCAAACGTCCAAAACCTGGTACCTTTGTGTATTCTGGTAGCTGGGGAACCTGGTTTGATTGCTATGTCTTGGTAGTTGAGGGGCTCATTTTCTAGTGGCTGGTGATCATTGACTTGGAGGATTCTTGTGAGCCAGAGGGCCTAGTGTTGCTTATAGTGATTAGCTTGGTATTTGGTTATTGACCTTTCCGACATGATATTGATTTCCATCGTAGATAGGAGACTCCTGATAGTTTGATAAGGTGGATGGATCGACTTGATGATTTGAGCTGTAGGTTCCCATGTGTACTTGACAGACTATTATAGTGAGGATTTTGATCTTGTACCCGACTTGTTATCCATGTCACGATTTGGGCATATGACTTCTCGTGACTGATAGGTTTGACCTTGTTCCTGGTATTACACGATGACCTGGACCTGTCTTGATTCTTGATTAGTGGCCCGTAGAGGTGCACTCCTGACTAGCACTCTGGACTTGACAGTAAACCTGGCATGTATACTCTTGATTCTTGATAGTGGCCCGTGGTGGCGCACTCCTGACTAGTACTCTCGACATGGCATGTTTACTCTTGATTGATGTTGCGACAGCCAGTCCTGACTTGCTCAGCATGACCCCGTCTTGACACCGTGGTTGATTTCTCTTGATTGTGCTTGTATAAGCCACCAGTCCAGTCTTGTCTTGCATCATGTCTAGGACATGGATCCCTGAGTACCACGGTCAGGGATCCATAATGAAACTGACTAGGCTAATAACTAGATTAATCATGTAGTTCATGGGGACTTTCCAGTGACCTGTTGCTTGTCTGACCCCGGCCCTATGTATCTATATATATATACTAGGGATTTGTTGCTATCCGTCGAGATGAGCGCATTCCCAGCCCTCCGTCGAGTGTGGCACTTCTTTAGGGCACATGTATCTTACTGCAGTGTGCCTGCTATATCTATCTTTTTCTTTTGCTGGGGCCATTCGGGTAGTAGCAAGCAGGAGCTGAACTTTGAAGTCTCATTACATCTTGTTAGTAATTAGGCCTGTGATAACCCTAGTTAGCTAATAATAGCAAGCCATAGGCATTATATGGCCGCTTGTCCTTCTGTGTTGTTTGGCTTGTTGCCTGCTAGCCAGCTGATATTGATTTCCAGCTGGCAGTGCAGGTGTTAGTGGATGCTAGGAAGATTGTGATTGTGTTAGCTTCACTATACTTGTGGATTGTTATCGTGCGTTGGTATCGCACGATCCCTTACCTTTATTTACTATTTTTAGATGTTATCCTTGTCATATTTTATCCTGCTGGTTTTCTTCGTCCGTCCTTGAGCCTTCCTTTCTGGTACTTGCTGCGGTTGGCCTGACCAACCCTGGATTGTTCCCAGATTGTCTGAGACCGACCCGGTGGATCTTCCAGACATTGACTTGGAGGGTGTGCTTCAGTTCCAGACCATGCTAGGAACTGTGGGAAGGTATACTTGTCTACATTATTATCCTGTACTGTAGATTTCAGATTTTCATATGAGTATTCCTATTTTTCATGTGATTATCTCTCTTGATATTGTCTCATTATGATTTACCTGTGGATATGAGATCGAATTTAGGCCATAGATTGATTGCATGCTAGGATACCCAACCAGACTGGACAGCCGTCATCACCGTATAGCGTATTCGTACCTTATACGGTGTAGCTGGCCGTGTACGTCCCCGTATTCCAGAACTGGGGCGTGACAGCTGTCTACGGGTAGGCCTGACCAACTCTGGTGTCCTTGTCGATCCTCCCAAGCTCACCTATAATAATATATTATATTTAATATTCTATATCAATATATCATATATAAATTATATGAGTATCTACGTCACCCAGTTACCATAACGTTGTTACGACACTGCATCTATTATATAAGTACATATAGGTGCTAAATCCTCTCGTAAATACTTTACAATTATAACAAAATAATGTATTTAAATTCTGGAATTTATATATAAATAGTTAAATAATGCTATAATTATATTTTCAATAGGGGAACCCTTTCACAAGAGGTCCTATGTCAATGCCACATCTGACTTCCTCAATTCGACCCATTAATTTAGTCCCAAAATAATAATTAAATAAAATTAATAAATTCAATACAAGTCCTAGAAACTAGTTAAAATTGTATTTATAATGTTAAATCTTGCACAACATAAAGTTTAATATGAACTCATGGAGTTTTGACACTTTTGGACACAAGGAAAGCAGAATTTTTTGGAGTTCGGTAACACGGCAAATGTCATAAATTTTTAAAAATAGAAAATATATGCGAATCCTAACTTACAAATATGCGTTGGAAAGGTATCAACGTCTAGATTCTGAATAAAAATATAAGAACGTTAAAAACTGACCTTAGATAGGTGGAAAATGGCTCGCAACAGAATTCATCAGTTCTGGACCCCTGTCGTAGAATCGACACCACAGACAAACCGCTTGCAAGTTGGGGATCCGACGATCAGAGATTGGAGTAGACATATAAAAAAAACTCTTAGATTTTGTTTGAGGAGAAACGGATGAGAAAAAGTAGGTAAAACATCATCGACAAGTTGACTAACCTGCTGTGAGTTTTAAGACTTCTATTCGGCGGAGTTTCGGCCCAAGTAGCGCGTCGTGCACCTCTCTAACGGCCGCAAGGTTGCTTCTACAGTTGCTTGGGAGGAAGATGATATTGAGGGGTTTGCGTGAGTGGTGGTGATGGCACAAAAATTAAGAAAAATTAGGGTTTTGAGAAGGAAGTGGGGTCAGCTATTAGGGGTCGGCCTTGGAGTGGGGGCCGCTCAGTTTGGTGGAATTTGTGGAGTAGTGCATAGTTATGGGAGAGGGGATTGGTTAGGGTTTGATAGGTACATATATCATTGGGGCATGGGCTTTGGTTTGATCTACTTTGGATATGATTTGGTTCTCCAAAGTATACTATTAGTAATAGGTTTCCTAATTTGGATAGTAGTTTGACCAAGTCAAAGATATAAGGGAGTATTGCATATGGCTGCAATTTAATCCATAAAATTCTCTTAAACATATGTATACTTGGTTTTGGTACTCCTAGTTAGGCTCTAACTAGTAGGGTTGACTAGGTTAGGGTCCGAGTAGCATTACTAGTCAAATTGGATCCGAAAATCAATTTAATGAGTCTCATGTGCCATTTGCAAGTAAGTAGCACATGGGAACTCGATTGGATGGTACACCCTAGGCATGTGCATTGTAGATTCAAAATGGATCAAAACCATATATTGGGTCATACGGTTTCGATCTATGTCAAGTCCCAAAATTAAATTGGAAGTTGGGCCTATTATGATAAATAATTAAATGGTCTAAGTTGACCCGAAATCATGCGAAGCCAAACGAATGTTGGGGAACAAACTTGGATAGGACATGATATATCAAACTGAAGGTGGACGAGTCTAGAATTCAATTAGGGAATTAGATTTGAGAAAACAATATTTGTTGTGCTTCAAAAACCAAAGCTACGATAAACTACTAATATAGTCATTATTGACTTTAATATTTAAAATATCCATATAAAATAATTAAAAAATCCAAAAATTAGGGGGCTTACATCTGGTGGGAAAGTAAAGCAAGTAAATCTGAAGAAGAAGAGAAGCCTCGCAACATACTGAACATATGCTTTATGGCTACAGATGTTAAGGTAATATCGAACCCTCTCTATAAAGAATATACTTTCGATGAACTGTTTGATGCTTTCACTGATCTATTAGAAGATCATAGGAAAATGATGTATTTGTACAAAAGTGCTAAGAAAAAGCTAAACTTTGTACAATTTGAGTTTTCAAAGCAATCTCAAATGCTAGAAGATATTAGAGATTGTTCTAGTGACACAAATGAGATTACTTCTTTAAAGTTAAGTTTACATGAAACTCTTGAAAAGCTTGAGAAAGATAATCAAGAAAATGTAAAACCTAACGATCTCTATTATCTAGAGAAAAAGAAGTACAATATTGCTGCTCAGAGAATAGATGCACTCACGGCCAAATACAATGAAGCCTGTAACGTCTCCAAAACGTTAGAGATTAAGCTGGGCCAACAGGTTGTCAAACCTATAGCTCAGGTGAACACAAGTCACAAGGCCAAGCACAAACACAACAAGACCAACACTGCTAGAACTGCCAGAAGCCATGCATATATGCATACCTTTTCACAAATAAGAAAACACACACACATCTTCAAAAATGCATATACATGATCTTCGAACTACACCAAGCACTAATACTTCTGCTATATGTCACTGTTGTGGTATAAGAGGACATGTATTACACTAGTATAAGATTAGAAAACTAGTAGATCTGAATATATATGTATGGGGTCCAAAAACTAACATATCAGGACCCTTAAGAAAGTGGGTACCAAAGGTTACATCTTCAACTTGTATTATGGGTGGACCTTCCTCCTCCCACTAGAAGCAAGTGGATTCTCGATAGTGGTTGCTCTAGGCACATGACAGGTGATAACGCATTCTTTACAACTCTATCGATGAAAAAAGAAGTCAATGTCTCATTTGAAAACAACCTAAAAGGATATATTATTGGAATTGGCTATATAGGTACTTCTCTCTCACCCATTATTAAAGATGTATGCTTAGTAACAGAATTAAAACATAGCCTGCTATGTATTAGTCAACTGACTTATCATCGTTATGGAATTAATTTTTTTAAGAATAAATGTTTTGTATATGATAAAACTTCTTGAATTACTCCCTTTGAGGGAATAAGAGAGAATAACATATATGTACTATATCTGTCAGAGAAGACTAACAGTACATGAAAGTGTCTGTTCACAACTCAAGATGAAAGCTGGATATAGCATATGCATCTTGGACATGCAAACATGGATACTATTGCAAGACTGTCCACCAAGAAACTGGTAAGAGGCTTACCTGTTATTACTTTTAAGAAAGATATAATCTGTGCCGAATGTGAAAAGAACAAGGCATCTAGTGTTAGGGTTATATACTAAAAGCATCACTTTTGTAGTAACCTTATTTCCTTAAATTTTGAATGAGAATCATATGGTCAAATGTTTGTACAAGTGTTAATACAGATGTCTGATATTCTATATTGTAGATAGTATGGTGTGTGGTGTCACAAAAAAGATCATATTATCAGTTCCCTATGGAGTATATAAATAGTTCACAACCTAGATGAACTTGGACAATCTATTAGAAAGGTTGTAGTGTAATCTGGTATTAGTCTATCTTGACTATAGGTTTACACTAGTATACTTTGTGTGTATTGAATAGGACCACTTGAGGTTGTTCTCTTTGTACTGACTACATAAGAGAATAAACACCTCTGTTATCATGGATGCTTGTGCTCTTAATTCGGATATAATAACAGACATGTATATGCAGTGTTCATTACTTTGACTCATGAAAGAGTGAGATTCATTATGGATCAACAACCTCTATGAATTAGGTAATAACATTGTATGTATGATGGGCTGTTGATTATAAATGGAATTCATATCCTGATACATCGGGTTGATGATGTCCCTTTAAGGAGCTCATAAGGATTGTCATGTAAACCCTGCAGGTAGATTATATCTGACATGACAAATAAAGTTGAGCGGTACTACTTAAGGATAAAAGATGTCGAATCAATATAGTTGTCAGTAACTTAATTTGATCGATGGACATACGATATCTTAACATGGAGAGCCAAACGAGCATATAATAAAAGGAGCCCACAAACATAATTTAGTTTTAGGGAGGTAGTACAACAATAGCTTATTAGTGGACCGAGCTATTGTTAATGGACCTGGATTGTGTGTTCGGGCTGAACACGGGATACCCAGATCCGTTAGGAGGCCTAATCCTAATTTTTCCTCATGGTCCCTGTCGTAGCCTATATATATCCTCTATTCTCTGACCGCCAGATTACCGATCATAAATCTGAAGCTTTCTCTAAATTCGTGATTCACGTAAGGAGAGAAAGAGAGGGCTGCCAAGGAGAAGAAAAGGTTGGGAGATCGTCGTCCACACGACGTCCAATTCGAGAAAAGAATACGTGTAGAAGATCTTGGGGTCGTCCGCTCGAGATTGCCAGGAATTATTTATCTTCTTTCTACCGCAGGTATAATTCGTGAACCCTAGTTTCTGCCTATGAAGGGTTAGAACGCGTATTAAATTTGTTTAACTTTCTATCGATCAATACGCACACCAAAGTAAGGGTCCTGTGAATCCCCAGTTCCATCAATTGGTATCAAAGCCACTTTGGATCAGCGTATTGATTAATACGTCTATGTTGTCCAATAAAACCTGTGCTGCATAATAGTCGGTAGATGTAGATCTATTCTAACTCGATTTTGCAGGCATCTTAGATCCAACTATTATGGTCCAATGCATGTTTTTGATTGTGTTGTTTAAACCACGGACATGTCATGGATGTTGTTGTTGCTGTAGATGTAATTAAAATCACGAGGGTTGATCGTGCTTATTATTTGAATTTTTCAATCTAGATTATGTGTGAACTCTTTCGGGAGGCATAGGATTGATGTAATTTTAATTCTTTTTGATCAATCGTGATGGCGTTGGTGGCTGTTTTTGACGCCGAACGAGATACTGGTTTTAAGCACTCCAGAGGCAGACAAATAATTTTCGATGAAGGAATCGACAGATTTTGGATTCGGATAGTTGAGGACGGAGCAGGAAAGATGACCATAATAGTTGGATATTTTTCTCTTATTTGTTGTCATTTTGTTTTTTCTGATTATACATGTTTATTATTGTGTGGATGTTTTTTTTGAAAAACTAAGACTACATTAATAATGGACAACATGGACATAATATCAACTAGTAGAAAAACCCTCATTGTTAAATAACTAAGTGGGAGAGGATATTTATTTATTATAAATCCTATGGTCTCCATTACTGGCATGTAGGTGATGTAATTATACTTGCACGTTGGCTTTAGTGCCTTCCTCCATATCGGATGAGGATAATTATGGATCACCAGTACAAACTTCCGTAGGGATAATTGTAGAAAGTTACCTAGTATGTGTTCACTTCTCCTTCTGAAGGAACTCATTACAAGGTAATGGACGTAGTATTAAGTAATGGTATACACTTAGATACAAATAATGGTATCCTCCCCATCGGAGTCACAACTATTATTTGTATGACCAGAGCAAGACCAACATATTAATTTTATTTGTCATAAAGTTATGTTGACATGATAGTAAAATTAAAAAAAAATCCTACTTGAACAAAGTTGAATTTGTATACGTCCATACTATCGTGGCATGCTAAATTCATGGTGTTCAAGGTATTGGTAAATTTCTTATTATTGTTTTGAAGGAATCAATATTTAATTAATTCAAAAAGTTTTTTTTGCCCTACATAATTTTATTTATGTGATTCTCAGGATTTCAAAAATGGATTCTTTCAGTCCACTTATGGTGATTCTTAAAGAAAACAAACTTACTGGACCTAATTATATTGACCGAAAATGTAATTTGGATATTGTTCTGACTGCTGAGGAGTACAAATATGTATTTGTTGAGGAATGCCCACCTAAGCCTGATGCTAACTCTGATGAAGAGATCAAAGATGCTTTTAAGAAGTGGAAAAAGGCAGATGAGATGGCGCGGTGTCACATTCTGGCATCTATGTCAAATGTACTGCAACATCAGTATCAGGCCATGGCCACAGCTTATAACATGATGTATAACCTCAAGGAACTCTTCTGACATCAGAGTAGAGCAGCTAGGCAGTTTGCTATGAAATATTTGATGAATACAAAAATGGCTGAGGGTACACCAGTAAGGGATCATGTTCTCAAGATGATGGGTCATCTGAATGAGATGGAGATCCTTGGAGCTGAAATCGATGGGGAATCCCAGGTCAATATCATTCTCGAAACTCTGTCTAAATTTTTTGACAATTTCTGCCTTAATTACAACGTAAACAAAAGGTTGTATAGTTTGGCAGAACTTGCAAAAGAGGTACATGATGCTGAATCTCTCTTTAGGCAGAGTGGTCATGTTTGTATTTCTGAAAAGGCTTCTACTTCTAAGCCAAAAGGCGGTAAGAAGAAGAATAACATTCAAAAACATACAAACTCAGTAAAGAAGGGCATGGGACCTCAAGGCGCAGTAAAAAAGTCGAAAGGCAAATGTTTGAAGTGCAAAGGATCAAGACAATGGAAGACTGATTGTCCACTTCTCAAACAAGGGAACAAAGAAGGTATATCTCATTTACTAGTAGTTGAAACATGTTTAGCGGTGTTATCTACCGGCACCTGGTGTGTAGATACAGGAGCCACTAATCATGTCTGCAATATATTGCAGGGGTTCCAGGAAACCAGACAGCTCAGTGATGGAGAGATATGCTTGTTCATGGGTTATGCTACAAAAGTATCAGTCATTGCATTAGGAGATGTAACTTTATTTTTTGGTAGAAATAAGTCTTTGACATTGAAAGATTGTCTTTATGCACTTTCACTTAGAAGGAATTTAGTTTCTATTTCTATGTTAGTTCAGGATGGATATTCAGTTTATTTTAATGACAATATTGTTATTAGAAATAATAAACATTTTATCTGTTCTGGTGCATCGGTTGATAATCTGTATGTCATTAATCCTATTTCGCCCACAATGCAACTTATGGAAATGAATAATATGTCATCTAACTTAAATAAGAGAAAAGAACATTCTTGTATGAACCAAACATATCTTTGGCACTTGCGATTGGGGCATATTAACCTAAGAAGGATTCAAAGACTGGTTGAAGATGGACATTTGAGTTTATTGGAAGTGGAGGCACTACCAGTCTGTGAATCTTGCTTGGAAGGTAAAATGACCAAAAGACCCGCACCCACTGTGAGGGTACGAGAGCGTAACAACGCCCAGCCTACGCCGCAGTATCGGCGGTAGAACGCTGTTCTAGGTCATGAACTATAACTAACATAATATAAATGCTCTCCATAAGGAGGCCAACACAGAGGTACAACTCAATCACAATCTAGAGATAGAATAAGGCACGATAAAATAGATAAAAGAATCCTCAACTGAGGTACAACAGGAAGAAATAACAAAGTCTAAACATCTCTAAAATATACAACTGTAAAAATAAAGACAACAGCTAAACATAAAAAAAGAAACAATCTAAGCTATCTACACTATGCAAGGTATCATCCTGAGCAGCTGCCTGAACCTCCCAGAGGTCCAGGTCGTGAGTGTCAACTAGGCAAGCTCCAAGTAAGGGGTGCAGGGTTCCTTATCATCCTCTGTAAAAATTTTAACAGGTTCAGTCAGGACGGGAGCGAGCACAATACATCTCAACAGTTCATAGCAGGTTAGAAAATATAATTATGCAGTAAACTAAGATATAGATACTGAAGGAAATGCAGTATGTAAACAGAGAGAGAACTGTAATAGAAATATCTACTATAAGTAGAGAGCTACCAGTGGCTAGTAATTCAGAGTACAAAGTCGACATGTGAACGGCTTGATTTGTACATGGCTATACTAAAGAGGCGTACATGGCTATTCTACTATAGAATTGTTCACACGGCTATTTATACTCCCCCGTACCCCCAACTAATATACAAAGATCCAACCAGGTTATGTTATGATTCTATGTAACAGCCCCCGAAGGGTGGTAAGCCTCCAAAAGGTGATAAGCCCCCAAAGGGTGATATGCCCCCAAAGGGTGATAAGCCCCCAAAGGGTGATATGCCCCCAAAGGGTGATAAGCCTCCGAAAGGTGATAAGCCCCCAAAGGGTGATATGCCCCCGAAAGATGGTACATAGTAGTCCCACAAATGGGATAAAGATTCAAAGAAGACTCTGTGATCATATGGGTATATGTCACAAGTGATCAAAGAACCAAAGAAGCATATGATACGCTATGTAAGTGAAACGCACAGAACATAGAGTACCCGATGCTCCCTGAAGGGATAACATCTCAGGGAGGGATCCATATTGTACTAATCCGTGTGACCAACGTGACAGTATCAAGTAAAATAATTTAATACAGAAAAATAATTCTAAACAGGATATAAAATGATCAGAGAATGTACTCGCCTCGTATCTGAATGTCTGAAGTAAATGTACTGCCTGAGGAGAGGTGTCTGTCTCCTAATCAGAGCAACACAAGTTACAACATGTCTAAAATAAGAAAATAGACTGCTACAATGTATCTACATGCTGTCTAGGTCAAACTAGGCTACACTTGGTCAACTCTAGTCAACTATCTAGTCAAAGCTAGGTCAACTGGGTCAACATAGACTCAATGAAGTCTCACTAGGCCTAACCAGTCTACCCTAGCTAGTACACACCATACAAATCCAAGGCTATACAAGCCAATACAAGTCACATATCAAGATACATCACATTCATGCATATTCAAAAATATATATATATATATATATATATATATATATATATATATAAGAGAAAAGAACTAACATGTAAAGCTATGTGTGTGTGTGTGAACATGGAGGTGTACATGAAAAGAAAAATCAACACTAGTTATGAGTTTACACTACACATGGCACAAAGCTAACCTATCTGTATTACACATGTATTATACTTAACATGCATGGCTACAAGTATACATCTATATATATTAGAGTAGAGACTATTTAAGTTATAACTAACATGCATCTATACTTTACATAAATCTATATATATTATAGCAATCATTTAGAGAAGGGTTACATGGCATGGTGGTTGATATAGAGTGGGGTGTCATTGTGCAGAGGGTGAAGTTCATTCTCAGTTTAGTTCCATATTTACATATAAACTAAAGTGAGCTATCCCATAAACTGGTGTAACTAACCACATAAAATGAACCATGTTATCTAAAATCTGCCATTAAGCCAACATCCCATATGCATACAGCTCATGCATTGTCTAATACTGAAATTAACTAACATTTTGAATTAAGGGGTTGAAGGTTAACATTACATTCATAGATATTCCACTATATTAAAAACTAAAATTGGCTTGGCAATAGGAAAAGGAAGGTATATATGCTTACATGGACAGTTCAGTGTTCGAACAACCTAAAATGAACTAACATTCAATCTAAATATCAGCTATGCATTGGTTCTATGTCTACGTATAAAATCTGATATTGTATTTACAATATTTATACATTATGCATTCATATCTATCATTACATATATACCTTGTATTTATATCTAGCATTTATTATATACTTTCATGCATGCATTGTATATCATTCTTTCATTCATGTATTTATTCATTGCTTACATATATTACATTAATTGCATTCCTACATGCTTGTATTCAACCATATATATATATTAATGTAAATAGGATATATATCATATATATATCATTTTATTCATCTAACATATCATGCATTACATACTCTATATTCATTTAATATCCATACTACATAGGCTCATAGGTTACACAAAATGCATATATCGTATAGTCACTCTTTTACTTAAAACCAATACTGTACCAATTGGGCATTCACTAAATTCTAGGATTACAGTATGTTGTAGCTCTTCGTGTTAGCTTTCCAAAACTTTAAACGGATCGCATTTTCGTGTCCGGATGCTCCCGAAATCGCGAAAATACCGAAACACGTTCGTCTTTCATACAGCTGACACTCAAATAATTCTACAGAAAGTTACAGAAAGAATTTGGCTTATTAAAATATATATTTGGAAAGCTAACTTCGATATGGTTCTTTTAAAAAAACGGAAGATAAATCAGAGTTTTAAGCTAAAAGTTATGACATTTCTATGTTGTCATTGCTACTAAAAACGTGGATAAATATTATGACGAATTTAGGTAGTTTAAGACAAAAGAAACACAAGTATATAACATAATATATCAAGAACTCACTCTCTACACTAATATATATATATGAGACACTGTAGAACACATCTCCAATACAAAAATATGAGATTAAACATGTAATAATTCATTCATACATAACAACAACACATAGTGTGTCCAAATTTGGGGTTTTCCCACATGGACACAACCACAACACAAAGGACACTCCTATGACCTCCAAATGGATACGAAATAAACACAAATGGAGATACAACCATGGGAGTCATTCCTATGGGTTCAAAATGGACCTATATGCATGAGAAAATAAAAAGGAGAAGGGATTTATACCTTCCGATAGATCGAATCGAAAAAAAGCCTTCCCGGAGCGACACCGACACGTAGAGATTCCAAAAGGACACGAACGAGCTCCGAATCCTCCCAAACTTGGGTAGCTTCCTTCTTGGCTAGAATGGAGAAGGAAAGAAGAAGATTTGGTGGCAAAATGGAAGGATTTGGTGGAGAAATTGCTAGGGATTGCTCTCTAGAAATTTGGGAAAGAACAAGAGAGAGAGTGTGGATGAGAATAATGAAATGAACTTGAGCCTATCCTCTCCCAAAGTGCATGGCCATATGGGGCTATTTGTCCTATTATGGTAAGGTCCAAAATGCCCCCACTAACCTATTCTATTAGTATTAGGAAAGGGCTAATTGGTTGGGGCTAAATTAGTCATTCTAAAGTCTCTAATCACACTAACCTTATCCATAATAATTAGTCTAACCTCTAACTAAAATATTTCTATCATGTGGGCCATGGCTAACTAATGTGTGGGTACTATTCTCGTCAACACCTTTCCAGCTTCAGTATTATTTGATTCTGGTGCCTCGCATTCATTTATGTCTGCACGATTCGTGACACGGATAGGATTGGAGCCCGAGTCATTATCAGTAAGGCTTAATATACTTACTGGTAACGGACTTGTGGGAGTAGATAGAGTGTTTTCCTCGTGTCAGATCGTAGTTAGCGGTAGAGAGTTTCCCGCTAGATTGATAGAGTTTCCGATGGCCGATTATGATGTGGTCTTAGGGATGGATTGATTGAGGGACCAGTATGCTAGGATAGACTGCCATATCGGCCGGGTTGTTTTTAGCATTCCAGGCAAGCCGGAGTTTTTATTCTCCCGAGGCGAAGTTGAACCTTCTCCTCCAGTATTACGGATGGCAGTAATAGTAGTACAGTTACCCCGAATAGTCGAGGAGTTTCCAGATGTTTTTCCAGAAGAGCTTCCAGGAATGTCGCCAGAGCGAGAGATCGAGTTCACTATCGACTTGATTCCCAGAACAGCCCCAGTGTCAGAGAGAGTCTACAGGATGGCGCCGTCAGAGCTAGAGATATTGTACAAGATGATTGAAGAACTCAGAACCAAGAGATTCATTCGTGCTAGTGGATCGCCTTGGGGAACCCCGATGCTTCTTATGAAAAAGAAGGATGGTACATCCAGATTATGTGTCGACTATCGTACCTTGAACTCAATGACAATCAAGAACAGATACCCTCTCCCGAGGATAGATGACTTGTTTGATCAACTCAAAGGGGCGTTAGTATTCTCGAAGATTGATTTGCGGTCAGGGTACCATCAGATCAGAGTCAGAGAGCAGGACATTCTGAAGACAGCTTTTAGATCGAGATATGGGCATTGGGAGTTCCTCGTGATGCCATTTGGAGCCACCAATGCGCTGACTGTATTCATGGACCTCATGAATCGTATCTTCATACCTTATTTGGATCAGTTCGTAATTGTGTTCCTAGACGACATCCTGGTCTACAGCAAGAATGAGGCGGAGCATGAGCAGCATCTCAGAGTTGTCCTCCAGATTATTCGTAAGCATCAGTTGTATGCCAAGTTTAGTAAATGCGAGTTCTGGCTCGATCGTATTTCGTACTTGGGTCATATCGTTACCCGAGGAGGAGTTGAAGTGGATCCCCAGAAGATCGTGGCCATTAAAATTTGGCCAGTACCTAGCACAGTTGCAGAAGTTCGTAGCTTTCTTGGATTGGCCGGCTACTACCGACGAATTATTTTAGACTTTGCTCGAATTTTAGCGCCATTGACCCAGTTGACCCGCAAGGATGTACAGTTTGCTTGGACAGCAGACTGCCAGGATTCTTTTGAGAAGTTCAGGCCAGGCTTAATCACGGCACCCATTCTTAGGCTTCCAGATGGAACCGGGGGATTCTCAGTATATTGTGATGCTTCAAGCAGAGGTTTAGGATGTGTTCTGATGCAGCATGGAAAGGTAATAGCTTATGCATCACGCCAACTTCGTGATCATGGGAGGAATTATCCAACCCATGACTTGGAGCTTGCAGCAGTAGTATTTGCGCTTAAGTTGTGGAGGCACAACTTGTACGGAGATAGGGTGGAGATTTTCACCGACCACAAGAGCCTGAAGTATGTATTCACTCAGAAGGAACTTAACATACGTCAGAGGAGATGGTTGGAGCTTCTTGTGGATTATGATGTCAATTTGCAGTATCATCCAGGAAAGGCCAATGTTGTAGCAGATGCATTGAGTAGGAGAGCCAGAGTTTATCTTCTAACAGCGCAACCAGAGTTGTTAGCGGATCTTCAGAGGATGGGCATAGAAGTTGTCCTTCCTACTAATGCGGCATTGATGGCCAGCATACAAGTTCAGTCCACTATGGTCGAGAGGATCCGGATGGCGCAGTCAGCAGATTCCAAGCTTCAGCGACTCAGAGCAAAGTGTGAGGCGGAACGTAGACCAGAGTTATGCATTCATGATGATGGTACACTTCGA
Source organism: Iris pallida (assembly GCA_029216955.1). Lineage (NCBI taxonomy): Eukaryota > Viridiplantae > Streptophyta > Magnoliopsida > Asparagales > Iridaceae > Iris > Iris pallida. The sequence continues at coordinate 36,757,419 of JANAVB010022597.1, read as the reverse complement.
CATGATAAGCATCTTTGTGTACCCAGCGGAGACATCAGACAGAAGATCATGGCAGAAGCTCACAGTTCGCAGTATTCCATTCATCCTGGTGGTACGAAGATGTATCGTGACATCCGACAACACTTTTGGTGGAATGGCATGAAGCGGAAGATAGCCCGGTTTGTCTCTCGGTGTTTGGTTTGCCAACAAGTCAAGACTGAACATCAGAGGTCAGCTGGACTTCTTCAGCCCTTGCCGATTCCAGAATGGAAATAGGAGCATATAATCATAGATTTTGTGACTGGATTACCTAGATCCCCAGCTGGTAGAGATGCTATCTGGGTTATAGTTGATCGACTCACGAAGGTGACCCACTTTCTCCCGTTCAGAGTAGGTCAGTCGATGGCTCATCTAGCAGAGATGTACCTCAGGTTGATAGTCAGGATGCATGGAGTACCAGTCAGTATCACCTCGGATCAAGATTCCAGATTCACTTCGCACTTTTGACAGAGTCTCCAGAAGAGTTTGGGGACCCGCCTCCAGTTCAGTTCAGCTTATCACCCGCAGACAGATGGCCAGTCGGAACGTACGATCCAGACTCTTGAAGATACGTTACGGTCATGTACACTCGACTTTGGTGGTTCATGGGAAGATCACCTGCACCTGCTGGAGTTCTCATACAACAACAGTTTCCAGGCCAGTATCCAGATGGCACCGTTCGATGCACTATATGATAGGAAGTGCCGATCCCCGCTAGCATGGGACGATGTCGGAGAGAGACAGATGCTCGGTCCAGAAATAATTGCTCAGACCGTTGAAGTGGTCAGAAGAGTCAGAGATCATCTTCGAGTTGTCCAAGATCGCCAGCGTCATGGGGCCGATTTTCATCGACGTCCCCTTGAATTTTCTGTCGGTGACCATGTATTCTTGAAGATTTTGCCTAACCGTGGCATCATTCATTTCGGCGTACGGGAAAAGCTTAGTCCTCGGAATATAGGACCGTTCGATATCCTGGAGCGAGTAGGAGATGTGTCCTATCGTCTCGTTCTTCCGCCGTCGCTAAGCGAGGTACATAACGTATTCCATGTATCCCAATTACGACGGTATATCCCGGATCCGAGTCATGTTCTTGATCATTCCGAATTGGTTGTTGGTACCAACCTTTCATATGAAGAGAGACCTATATCCATATTGGACCGAAGAGAGAAGATACTCAAGAACAAGACTATCAAGTTAGTCCGTGTTGCTTGGGGTCATCACTCTTTGGGTGAGTCAACGTGGGAGCGTGAGGATGATATCCGATTGCGATATCCCGACATGTTTGACTTGTGAGGTATAATGTCTTCCTTATGCCTCATGGCTTCGATTCCTTGCTTGCATGATTGATTGCCTGATTGCTTGACTAGTATAGCTTGCCTAGGATTAATATAGCTTGTTCTTGCATCTCTAGCCTCTTGATTAAATTCCAAGGACAGAATTCTTTTAAGGTAGGTAGAGTTGTTATGCCTGTGGTTCGTATTATGTATTTTGGTATACGTGTACGTATCTTGACTCGTATTTCATGTCTCTTGGCTGGGTTCAGTTAGGTTCGGCTTGATTTGGTTCGGTTTGGGTTGGAGTGCAAACTCCCACCTACTACTTCCCCCTTCCTTTATTAGCCGCTCACTTTTCTCTCTCTCCTCATTACTTCTCCTTCCCCCACCATTACTCTTCTTTACCTACCAGGAAGAGAGCTAGCAAGTGTAACTTGCTTCACGAAGGAACTCCCATTTTGTTGTTCCATTTTCTTCTCCTCAAGATCTTAAGCCTCTTTAGTACTTAGTGTTTTCAAATTCCATGGCTCATTCAATGTAGATCTGAATTTTTAGTATTTTCGATCTTCTTGGTTTTGATCTCCTAAAATAGCTTGTTTTCGAAAACTAAGAGTTCCTTGCAGTAGGCCTCATGATTTTAAACAAGTTTTGTTTTGGGTTGGCCGAATTTCACCAAGTCCTGGCCGAGATGGAGTTCCTGAGCTTTTACGCGTGTTTGCTTTGGCCATGGGGAGAAGATGAAGTTTTATGAACACGTTCTAACATGTTAGCGTAGTGTTTAGCCCTTACGCCCACGTTTTACGTGTCAGCATGTTATATCAGTCTTTTACGCACACGTTTTACGTGCCAGCGTTTATTTCGACCTTTTACGCTCACGTCTTAACGTGCCTGCGTAGTGCCCCTTTTACGCTCACGCATTGCGTGTAAGCGTATCCGGCTCTACGCTGAGTTATAAATTTTACACTCGGGGCTCTCCCGCTAGCGTAAAATCATGCTCGCGTAAGTTTTACTTGCGTAAAACCCCTGGCTCGAGCAGACCTTCACGAGCGTAAAGTTGCCCGAGTTTTTCTCGCATAAAATCTGCTCGAGGGTTCGCGCGCGTAAAATTTTACGCGCGTATAATCTTGCTGGCGTAAAGCCTGGCTAGCGTAAATCCCAGCCGTATGCTCCCTTGCTCGCGTGCAATCTTGCTAGCATAAAGCTCACGCGTAAAGTTTAACTAGCGTAATCGGTGGTACGCGCGTAGAAACTTGAGTTCCTATGGTGTACACCTTTACCTTTTATATATATTTTACGCCCATTTTATATCCTTACGCCTTTTTGCCATGAACTTGATAATCACGAATTTATCTAATATATTTAGAAATGATAATTGAACATGGCATGGTATGACAAGTATACCTGGCATAATTATCTCGAATTGCTGTTACGACGGCTAACACGACATGACATGAACTGACAAGAATGATTGACCTGGACACCGTGGACGATTGTGTTTGTACAAATAAACAAGTACTGTCTTGCATCATGTCTAGGACGGAGACCCCTGAATACCACGGTCAGGGGCACCTACTGAAATTGACTAAGGCTAATTAACTAGAATAATTCAGTAGACATGAAGAGATTTTCAGCTACAGGCAATCCTGTTATTTGGGCGCATTCAGTGGACTTGTAGCCTACCGACGAGTAGGGCACATTTCCAGCACACAGTCACGTGTTGCATTCTTCATAAACGGACATTCGACCTGGATAACCGGATGGTCTGTAGGTCTTGTGGCTGTTGGGATAATCTCATTGCATCCTGCTAGTAACTAGGCATGTGATAACCCTAGTTAGTTAAAAGTATCAAGCCGTACTTATTGCTTGGCCGTGATTGATTGAATGGAGTTTATTCCAGCATAGTCTTATCCTGATCCTGTGCTAGATTGTGACATGACGGGATTACTTATGCTTGCCTTAACAATAACGATCGGGGGTTTAGTTCTGTTCAGGCGAAGGGTTACAACCCCGGTCCTTGTTTGGTTTAAGGGTTGTAACCTGGCTCCCGGAGCAGTTATGTGTCCTCTCTTCGTTTATTGTCTTATCGCAACCCCATGCCACGTTCGTCATGTTTTTACCTCTCCTTAATACCATGACTATTTATGCTTACCTTGACAATAATGATCAGGGGCCAGTTCTGTTCAGGCGAAGAGTTACAACTCCGGTCCTTATTTGGTTTAAGAGTTGTAACCTGGCTCCCAGAGCAGTTCTGTGTCTTCTTCTCGTTATTGTCCTATTTGCCTTCCGTGCCATGCTCGTCCTATTTTACAAGAATATGACATGACATGGTTACCTATGATTATCTAAACAATAAAGATCAGGGGCACGGTTCTGTTCAGACGAAGGGTTACAACTCCAGTCCTTGTTTGGTTTAAGAGTTGTAACCTGGCTTCCGGAGAGGTTCCTTATCCTCTCTTCGTTTGTTGTTTTATTTTTACCTATGCCAAGACTAATCATGTTTTACTTACAATAGTATTTGAGACGGGTTTCTATTCAGGTGAAGGGCTGCAACCCCGGTCCTTGTTTGGTTTAAGGGTTGTGACCTGGCTACTTGAATGGTTTCCTCATACTCAGTTTACTGTTGATTATCTCTATTATTATCAGTTCTTTATTATTATTTATCTTTAATACTCTATTGTGTTATGCTGGTTTTAGTTCCTAAGTGAAGCCTCCTTTGTGGCACTTATTCTTTCTGGGGTCTGACCCAGCTGGTTTTGTGTGACCAGATATCGGAGCAGCTCCAGAGGTTCTACCTACCTTCCAGCCAGATAGTGGCCACCAGGCGTAACCCTGGCAACGAGTGGGTTTCTTTTGTTCTTCCACTTCATTGTAAATTATTCTTTTGAGGCGTTTAGCCGACGAGCACGTGTTAGCTCGGTTGTACCTTTATTTACTGTCTACCTACGGGCTATAACATGATTGACAAATCCTAGGGTTGATCATGTATGACTAAACTCTTACTAGTCTTAACATTTTGTACGACTAGCTTCATGATCATCCAATATGTAATATATGGGACGCCTTGCTATTATATATTTGGTGCTCTGACATCTTGTAACTATTATTGTTTGTTTGAGATTGAGACACTAGGCTTGTTCAGGACCATAGGAGACTGATGGATTGTAGTTAAACCCTCATTTATCTAGACAGCCGTGACCGTATAATGAGATGGATTCCGTTTTATTATGCGTAGCTGGCTATGTATGCCCCCGCTCTCCTGTATTCTGGTTCTGGGGCGTTACAACACGGGATATCCAGATCCGTTAGGAGGCCTAACCGTAATTTCTTCTCATGGTCCCTGCTGTAGCATATATATATCCTCTATTCTCTGGCTGACAGATTACCGATCATAAATCTGAAGCTTTCTCTAAATTCATGATTCATGTAAGGAGAGAAAGAGAGGACTGCCAAGGAGAAAAAAAGGTTGGGAGATCATCGCCCACACGACGTCCAACTCAAGGAAGGAATACGTACAGAAGATCTTGGGGTCGTCGGCTCGAGTATAATTCGTGAACCCTAGTTTCCGCCTATGAAGGGTTAGAATACGTATTAAATCTGTTTAACTTTCTATCGATCAATACGCACACCAAAGTAAGGGTCTTGGGAATCCCCAGTTCCATCATCTAGATCATCCTACAAATCAATAAATGCTATAAGTACCTCTAGACCTCTGCAATTATTACATATGGACTTGTTTGGACCAAGTAGGGCCACCAGTCTTGGCGATAAGCTATATGCTTACGTGATAGTTGATGACTATTCACGATATACTTTGGTTTACTTTCTTGCAAATAAAAATGAGACCTTTTCAGAATTTGTATCTTTTTGTAAAAAAGGTACAAAATAAAAAAAGATTCATGATTTCTCGGATACGAAGTGACCATGGAGGAGAATTCGATAACCATGAGTTTAGATCCTTTTCTGATTTAAATGGGCTATCACATGAACTCTCTTACCCCAGAACTCCTCAACAGAATGGCGTTGTAAAGAAGAAGAATAGAACTCTTGGCGATATGGCCAGAGTTATGCTTAACCAGATAATCTTCCAAAATATTTTTAGACAGAAGCTATATATACAACATGCCATGTTTTGAATAGAGTTCTTATTAGACCTATCTCTAAAAAGACTCCCTATGAATTGTGGTTTAATGGAAATCCTAACATCAGCTATTTCAAGGTCTTTGGTTGCAGATGTTTTATTTTAAATACAAAAGACAACTTGGGAAAATTTGATAAAAAAAAAGCTGCTGAGGGCATATTCTTGAGGTATGCGGCAAAAAGCAAGGGATACAAGGTATTCAACAAGAGATCACTTGTTGTTGAAGAGTCAATAAATGTCACATTCGATGAGCTCAATAGTCAACGCAATGATGATAGAGACAATGAAGAAGAGAAAACTTCCTCCAACAGAATATCAAAAAATATGCCATCCTCGTCCTACCTGAAAAGTCTTCCGAAACAATTAATGTTTATGCCAGATCATCCGGAAGAACTGGTAATAGGTGATGTATTAAGAGGTGTAAATACTCGCTCAAGCACAAGAGAGATAGTTACTAGTGTTGCATTTATTTCCAAAATAGAACCTTAAAATGTTTTAGAAGCTTTTAATGATGAATTTTGGATTTCTGCAATGCAAGTGGAACTAAACCAATTTTAATGGAATCAAGTGTGGGAACTTATTTCCAGACCTATTGATCATCCGATCATTGGTACCAAGTGGGGTGTTCTGAAATAAATTAGATGACAATGGTTGTCACTACCATATTTCTAGTGTGAGGGTATTTTTGACATTTTTGGGGTAATTTAAATTTATTAGAATTTATTTGAATTTATGGGAATTTTTAGAAATTATTTTGGAATTGTTTGAATAAGGGTTGACTAGGTTGACTTTGACTAGCTTTGACTTTGTGACCTAACCCTAGTTAAGTTGGACTTGACTAGATATGAGATCCTAGGTTAAGTTAAGTTAACCATACTCTAGTTAGGGAAACCAATTAGGAATATTGAGTTTGAATGAAAGGATTTTGACCAGAAGTCATGACTTGTGATTTTTAAGTCATTGATTTACGACTAAGCCCAAAGCCCATTAGCCAAGTGCCCAAATCCTAACCCTAACAATTTTGTCCAGCCAACTTAACCCTCCTAGGGATTCCCCCCTTATAAATAATCTCTTAGAAATTAGGGCTAGCCTCTTTAGGAAGGAGCAAGTTTAGAAAGAGGTATTTTCCCTACTTCAAAAATCCCTAAAAATCTATTTTTCCTCCTTTTTAATCCAAATAAATTGCAATAGGTTTTAATTTGAGTATTCTTGCTGTTGTTACAATTTATTCTCAGATTCAAATCAATTTGGAGGAGTTTCACCATCAAGAGGAGCATCTCTCTTTAGAGTTTTTTGGAGGTTTTAATACATTGAGGTAACTTCCTATTCTCACCATAGAATCCTGAGTTTTTTGCATCATTAGGGAGCCCTAGACCTAACCTAACATTAGGAATAGGAAACCCTAAGTTTTCGTGTCCTTTCGTGTCCAAACTGGACACGTATCAGTGCACTGCTCTATGTGTTTGTGGAAATGCCACAGTGAATCTTTTATGTTATTTTTGAAATAATTTTTGAATGGAAATTTGTGTTTTGATGTCGCTTACACAATTTTAATTTACTGAGTTGGATTCGTGCACGTGTCGTGTCGTTTGGACACGCGTGCACATGGGCTGTACACGCTCGCGCGCGGCCTGGCAGATCCCCTACTCATCGGGGTCCCTATTGGATACGACACGGCTTGCCCTGACACGAAACTTTATGGGAGCAGAGGGGCACCCACTGTCACCATGCTCCCCAAGTTTCATGGGACTTCATGCACTGGTTGGTGAGAAATCGACCGAGCACGGGGGAACCCACTGTCACTGTGCACAGTGTATTAAGCCACTGATACGGCTTCGAATAGCTGGACACGACACACACTGACACGATACTGGTTGACACACACCTAGACCTATGCTAGGTGCACCCACTGACACAAGCACGAGGCCTGGGTTGGCCTGTGTCGGGTGTACGACACGCATGCACACCCGCACGAGACTGCCCAGTCCCCTGTGTCCAGTTTGATGTTTTGGTGTTTTAAATTGTTTGGACACATTTGTGTCCTCGTGGTAGGACACATTTACACTGTATGACCCATATACAACCTATATTTGAATTACCAACCCTAAAATTGGTATTTTAATTCAATTTTTCATTGCTATTTTCATTTCCCTTTTTTTCTGAAATATCATGTATCAGCCTATATCCTGTTTTCTGTCCAGATTTTGAAAATGAGATTTGTCAATCTTTTAAACCTATTAGACACTGTTAATTACTTGTAATTAAATCTCTAGCATGTGCTCCTACATAAATCCTATGTGTGTGTCAATTTTGATGGGATTTGGGACTGTGTGGAGGCTGAAAACTGAGATTTAATTTAGGGACTGTTTACTTGATTTATATGTGTTCCATGAGTTGTTACTGATGTTGGATTTCATATCTGAGACTGATTGAAGGGGAGGGAAGGGTTCAAACTGTTCTAACAGTTGTTGAGTTCAATGTTGAACTTAGTATTTATTGGGGGGGGTTTGTTCATGCAAAATCTGAGTATTAAAATCTGTGATTCCTAATATAGGGACTATTTTTCATAGTTTTATGTGATTGCTTGAGATGTTAAACTGTTTAGATTCAATACTAAATCTGGATTTTAACTTAGAGGACTGTTTTGAATCTGGGAATGATATGTAGACTGTTCTGAAATGAGTTGGTATGGGCTGTCACTGTTTTGATCCTCACCATCCCACACACACTCATGTACGTTCCCTCTAGCCCTTTGACACACACCCTCACATTCACTCATGACACACTTTCTCACTTGAGTACACTCTTCACACACATGTCCATGTTCACTCTCTCACTAATACACACATCACACACACACTCACATGCTCTCTCTCTATATATGTAAGTAATATATGCATGTAATAGATATCATATGTATATATATGTCAATCTTGTAGTGTAGCTATATACATTAATGTATATATAGTATTTTGAGCCTAGGTGTATATACATATATATATATATATATATATATATATATATATATATATATATATATATATATATATATATATATATATATATATATATATATATATATATATATGGAAGCGGATCAAAAGCCCCCCTTAGAAAGCCCCCCAAAAACCTCCCTCACTCTAATCCATAATTTAATATTAATATTAATGTTAATATTAATGTTAATGTTAATATTAATTTTAATATTAACATTAAATACTAAAATTAACATTAAACTTAACATTAAAATTAATATTAACATTAATATTAATATCAACATTAACTTTAACATTAATATATAAAAAAATTACAAAAAATTAATATTAACATTAACATTAATATTAATATTAATATTAACATTAATATTAACATTAACATTAATATTAACAATAATATTAACTTTAATATTACGAATTAGAGTGAGGAGGGTTTTTGGGGGGCTTTCTAAGGGGGGCTTTTGATCCGCTCCCTATATATATATATATATATATATATATATATATATATATATATATATATATATATATGTATATCAGCAAAATGGACCTGAGGTCGACCTCAGGTCCAGGTCCCTGCGGTCGCGTGACCAGGGACGTTGGATTTAAATCCAACGGTTGATCAGTGTAACAATAAAAAGGAAAAAAAAAATAGGGGTACGTGCGCATCCTGTTGACTCCATAGCCTAAACGAAAAAAAGAAAGGAAAGAAGAAACGAAAAAAAGGAAGGAAAGAAGAGGTCGACGAGAAGAGGCTGCGGACCTGAGGTCGACCGCTCACCTCAACCCCGACTCCACCGCCGGAACACTGATCTACAGGTCCATTTCTTCTCTTCATCCTCCTAAATTTGTGGATTTCACTTCTCACCTCTCTCTCTCGCCTCTTCGAAACCCTAGACCTCTCCGAGCCCGAGAATTCGAATCCATGGTAACAATTTCGAATCCATGGTAACTATTTAGGACATTTAACAATTTTAGGGTTTGATGTTGAAAAGGAAATTGTTATGCATTTACTTAATTTAATTTTTTAGGGTTTGATGTTTGAGATCCTCAAAAATTTAGTTAATTTCAGATCCTCTTTAATTTTTTAGGGTTTGTTGAAAAGGAAATTGATATGCATTTACGTAATTTAATTTTTTAGGGTTTGATTTAATTTTTTAGGGTTTGAGTCAATTTCCTTTGAATGTTTGATGTTTCAGATCCTCCCAATGAATTCTTTTCATTGTTCATTGTCAAATTTCCTTTGAATTTTTGATGTTTCAGATCCTGATTCAATGTTTGATGCTTATCATAATTTTTGGATGATATTTTGTAGTTTGAAATGGAAAAAAATTATTGCGTTGTGAAGAGTGGTAGGCAATGCGGCATTTATTTGACATGGGAAGAATGCAAAGCACAGGTTTATGGATATCGTAATGCGGTGTATCACGACTTCAACACGTATGAAGAGGCTATGGAGTGTATTTAGGCAATCCAATCCAATTCGTCCAGATCGGGGGGGTCGAGACATGTTCGCAGGCGTGGGTCAACGTCAAAGATTGGGAGCATCGGTTCATGTAGGAGAGTCGTCAAATCATGGTACGACGAGACATGATGTCATAGAGGATATCAGTGAACGGGATATTATAGGGCATACAAATGTAGAAAGGCGGCCTGAATTGTTGAACACATCTTTCGTTTATGGATGTGTAACAGGTGTTGTGGTGACCATTGTTGTGGAGGGGATACCTTTTACTTTAGTTGTCTTGGCTTATCTTATCTCAATGTAATATCAATTTCAAACTTATCTCAATGTAACTCCAAGTCTGCGACATGCATGCTATGCTTCCTTCTGTTATGAACCAAAATACTATCGAGTGCTCGCTCTGTTTGATTTGAAATCTCTGTGATAGACAAAGGAATTAAGAGATTTAAGTAAATATTGATGCATAATGAAGTTGGTGAAGTCTTACTTACCCTCTCATGTTTTGCATCTTCTGTAGGAAAATTTACAACTGATGTTGGCAAGGCAAAGCTTGGGCTGCAGAGATTGTATCAGGGAGGAGAGAGAGGTTTAGCTGGGATTAACTAGTATAGTAATTTACATCTACCTATGTAATTGAGGATGAATTTTCATATGACCAACAATGCACTGAGTGATATGTTTGTTCATGGAATAAGCCTGGAATGTAATCTGATGGATCTTAATTTCATGTCTAATGGCAATATATATATATGACTATGTTTTTGTGGTGATGGCCACTAAATTTACAGGTGGCTATGGTTACTGACAATTATATCAATTTTTGTTCCTTGATTGTGTAAGCACATCTTATTTGATGTACTGAACCTCTAATTTGATGTACTGAACCTGGTGAAAATAATGGAAAAAGTCATTCTGGAGTTAGGGACTAGTTCCTGCCAAATGTTACTCCGGCTAGATACTGAACATTGCATATTCATGATGTACAGGTGGCTATGGTGACCATTTTTGTTCCTTGATTGTGTAAACACATCAGATTCTTGGCACACCATCAGCATATTCATGTCAGGAACCCAAAAATAATGGAAAAAGTCATTCTGGAGTTGGTCTTGTACCTGTACAAGTATCAGCCTATTTAAATCTTGAAAATTAACACTCAAAACTATTTCCAAGCAAGATTGCCTTAGGCAAAATGCTGCATTAGCCATCACCTTTAAATTTCAATCGAACAAAAATTGCCTAGCAAACAGTACTAAAAGCTCAGAAAATTATTTCCCCAGAACAAACAGCAGCATCTAAATCCTTCTTAAGCTTCAGTAGTAAAACTTTGACATAACATTTCCATAAAGAAGTTAACACACCTTACAAATTCTCCTTACAAATTCTCCAGAAGTACAAGTTTGTACATTGCAACTTCTTCACAAATAGACAGGTATAATACTAATAGGACTAGCATAAATTCAGTAACATGTTTTTGTAACAAGTTTGACTATACGGGAAGGTCTTTAACTGACAACAACACATGCAAACAACAAAAAGAAACAGAACAGTGCACCTCAAGTATTTTACTGAATCCCCAACTGTTCCAAACATCCACACAGCCACGCAAGAGCTCCCATTATAAGTTCCTTTATCTATTCTTCTGAAGTAGCAAACTGCAGATTTAACTGTTCTTCTGAAGTAGCAGACTGCAGATTCAGCTCTCATCTGTAAACCAAGTCTATAGATATAATTCGATATCAGTACAAAGTTACAGAAATAACTTGAGAAAACACATGCCCACAAATAAGAAAAGTTAAGACCAAATAACAAGAAAATTGGTCAAAAAATAAAATGCAGTGCACAATACTTGAAGAAAATACTAATTAGATGAAGATCAGATGTTTACTGTACAATGTAAACTAGTTGAAGCAATTTTACATATCAAAATGATTGTTGCCTTGTGAATATTCCAAGCCTTCCCTATACAGATATAACAGACAAGAATGCTATATACCTTTAATAGAAATTGGTCAACGATGTTTTATGCCTTCCAAACTAGTTAATAAATAGGATATTTACCACCAAGGGGGTGGTTTAGTGGTAACACAAGGGAGGGGAGTGGTTTAGTGGTAATCCCATATGGGAGGGGGTCTTGGTGCTAGTAGCCCAGGACAGGGCGGTCATTAATGTAACTGGCCTTATCTAACAGGATCTTGAAAGAAATCAAAATTGACTCATTTGCTTGTCCTTAGGAGAGAAATTCATCCTCCAATTGTTTTGCATCTAAGAGAAATCTTCCATCCTTATCCTCTGACCATAGACCTAAACATATTGTGGTTCATATAGTTATTTCTTTCTTTTCATTATTTCTTCAAACTACAAATTTTGATCAATCGTTTATCCTGGGCAAAGATGATTCCTCAACTGCTAGTTTCATACCAAATAAGTTTACCTTGGTATACCATATATCTGCACAAGTGTGCAAAGGCAAAGACTAGCATATTCATGTCAGGAAACACAATATCTGTTGAAACAAAACAATGTGTTGAAACAAATTATGATAAAACCAGTTGAAACAAAACAATGCAAACATAAGTAGCACTTGCCTCTTCGTTTGGAGGAATATAGCCATTAAGCTTTGCATTACTAAAAAAAGTCAGGATGACTAACATCAATATCTTGGTGACTGCAAAAAAAAAATATTAGGAAAAACAGAAAATATTATGAGAATTTGGCTCTTTGCAGTGAAGATTAGCATTGGTGTCATTACCATGATACGAATAGTTAACTTTTTGCAGTGGAATCCTGACAAGTTCTCATGTCATGGCCCTTTTCTCCACAAATACTACAAGTTTTTTTTCTTGATTGACTTTGATCTTTTGATACTTGTATTCCCGACTGAATCCTTGATGCTGCTCGTGGTCGGCCTTTAGTTCTTGCCTTTGTAGGATCATGAATAGTTACATCATTTAATCCCAATCCACATACTGTCGGCGCATTGGACCCCACCTGAGTGCTTGGATCCTCAGAGGTAGTTTGTGCTTTGTCATTCAATCCATGTTGCTCCAGAAAACTATTTGACCACCCATTGACAACGTCATAAAGAAGAGGATCTCTGTTAACAACCTCGAGGACTTTATCAAATGTTGCACGAAGGTACCAAGATTGAAGTGGAGTAAGTTGATTGGGACACACTGCATTGGCTGCGCTAGACGAAGAGGATCCCATACTCATGATGCTATGTCTTGCATTGAGTGTCCACCTTGGCAAAATATATCTCTCAGGGATGGCTTGCATATCAAACTTTTGCTTCATGATATATAAAATTTGTGTGCAGAGTAGCCCTTCAGTCTCAAACCTTGCACATGTACACGTAAATTCTCCCATAGATACATTATATCGAACAGAATGCAAGTAACACTTTCCGTCAATCCTCATGTGGACATGATATGTGGTCGTATCTCCTTCATTACACACTCTTTCATGCCGACAGTATAATGTATCTTTGAACCGAGTCTGAAAGATAGAGAATACGTTCCTGGTATAAACCTTCGCAGCATGAACCTCTAACTCATGCATGCCACGAAATTCTGGTTTGTTTCTCATACAAAAAGTGTCTTCTTTCTCTTCTTTGTTTCTTTGAAAATGTACGGCTTTATCATATTGATCAATGAACTCGTATAGTGGAGTCATGGAGTTTACGTAACCATCAAAAAACGAGTTCATGCTTTCACTCCTTTGGCTGGACGCCATGCCTACACAAAAACGTAATGAACACCATATGATTAGTTTGAGTTCAAATAAATATAATTTTAAAACTATGACCATCATATCAAAATTTTCATACCTGCAAAGAAAGTATCCTTTAGGTACCCCTTAATCCAATGACGTGCTTTCTCATGCATCGTATGCAACCACTTCCAAGATTTCACTTCATTTTTTTGTTTGTCTGTCATTGGTTCTGAAAATTCTTTTTGGTACTTCTCCTTTAAGATCACCCAACAACTCTCAGCCTCTTCAACACTTTGACTTTTCTTAGACCAATTTACATAGTCTTCATCAAATTCAGGATTATAAGCCGAACGTAAAGAACGGAGATGCTCATTTTCATGAAGACTAATATGCCGTATGCAATACCTGTGCCTTGTATTTGAAAACACTCTTTTGATTGTATTGCATATTGCTGGGTCTTGATCAGTGATGATAGCTCCTAGTGCTTTACCCCACATACATGTCAACCAATTTTCAAATAACCAAACAAAGGTATCCTCCTTCTCGTCAGCAAGAAGAGCACATCCAAATAAGATAGACTGTTTATGATGATTTACACCAGTAAACGGTGCAAAAGGTAACAAGAAATGGTTTGTCTTATAAGTGACATCAAACACAACATCTCCAAACTGGAGATATGATGTCCTCGCTCTTCCATCTGCCCAAAATATACTTCTACAAACATTTTCCTCATCATGCTCCATAGCATAGTAAAACTGAGAGTCTGTAGCTTGCCTTGTAAGAAATTGTTGAATTACTCTAGTGCACTCCTTCCCGATATTCTTCTTTCTTTTTACTCTCAAATGATCGATGCACTGTTGTGTAGTAATATTGACATTACTACTACTCGTGGCATTTAAAATCCTTGCAATCTTTGAAGGCCCAACCCCATATCCACGAAACTGATCAACTAAATTCCTACAAGATACATCCATGTGCGATCTTTTGTGTGACCGCAACAAATGGATCTTCGAAGGGGTTTTAATCAACTCATGATTATGAACATCATGAAAGGATTTGATGCCCCACACTCCAGTGGAGATTCTATAAACTTTCATTCGAGCCATACAACCTTCTCTCTCATTTTTCTGTCGGTTTACTTCTCTCCCTACCTCTCTCTTATCAGTTAAGCTTTTGAACCCTTCTTTGTTGCAAACATAAAGCCTCCTCGTGATATTACCATATTTTCCCTTTGCAGTGGATAACCTTCGAATGGAAAAACCTTCCCTTTCTGCGTATACATTACAAAAGTCCCACGCCTCTTCTGCTGTACGAAATTGTATTCCAACATGTGGTATTCCTCCATCTACGTTAGTTGCACTATCTTATTCTTCATTCTCAGTTGGTATCGCACGATCATGCATAAATGGTTCGCACTCTTCCATCTTCTAAAATAGAAACATAAAAAAATCAATGTGAAACAAAAAAAATATGATGCACAAATTGTTAAACAAAAAGAATGTTCTTCATGGATGGCTTCAGCACAGAGTTACTCATAGTTAAGGATCTCAAACTTCCACTAAATTTTTAGGATCTGAAATTACGTAAATGCATATCAATTTCCTTTTCAATAAACCCTAAAAAATTAAAGAGGATCTGAAATTAACTAAATTTTTGAGGATCTCAAACATCAAACCCTAAAAAATTAAATTAAGTAAATGCATAACAATTTCCTTTTCAACATCAAACCCTAAAATTGGTAAATGTCCTAAATAGTTACCATAGATTCAAAATTGTTACCATGGATTCGAATTCTCGGGCTCGGAGAGGTCTAGGGTTTCGAAGAGGCGAGAGAGAGCGGTGAGAAGTGAAATCCACAAATTTAGGAGGATGAAGAGAAGAAATGGACCTGTACATCAGTGTTCCGACGGTGGAGTCGGGGTTGAGGTGAGCGGTCAACCTCAGGTCCGCAGCCTCTTCTCGTCGACCTCTTCTTTCCTTCCTTTTTTTCGTTTCTTCTTTCCTTTCTTTTTTTCGTTTAGGCTATGGAGTCAACAGGATGCGCACGCACCCCTATTTTTTCTTTCCTTTTCATTGTTACACTGATCAACCGTTGGATTTAAATCCAACGTCCCTGGTCGCGCGACCGCAGGGACCTGGACCTGAGGTCGACCTCAGGTCCATTTTGCTGTATATATATATATATATATATATATATATATATATATATATATATATATATATATATATATAAATATGTGATGTTCCTAATATACTGTACTATAGACTATATGTAAAGTATCTAAATCAATAGGTGTAATGATGAATGATGTTAGACTTGTGAATGTATTCTAGTTTATAGCTAGTAGCTATATTGTGATATAGCTAGTATAGGCTTGCATAGCCTTGTAAGGGTTTGTGCTAGCTAGTGTAGGTTAGTTTAGACTAGTATAGACTTGTTTAGCCTAGAATGACTAGTTTGACCTAATTTAGACTTGGTTGACCTAGTTTGACCATAGTTGACTTAGGTTTGACTCCTTGGTTGACTAAGGTTGACCAAGAGTTGACTTTGGCCTAGATTGACCTAAAATTATGTAGAATGCATAGTAGGACTTCATTTTACCATTTTGGACTTGTTGTGACTTGTGATGTTCTGATAGGAGCCAGACACCACTCCTCGGACAGTACTTTCATATTGGACACTCAGATACCAGGCGAGTACATTCTCTGATCATTTCATATCCTGCTTAGAATTATTTCTTGTATTAAATTACTTTACTTGTGCTGTCACGACATTATCACGGATTGGTACTATGTGGATCTCTTCATGCGATGTTATCCCTCTCGGGAGCATTGGGTACATTGTGTCATGTGCGTTTCACTTTCATCATGTACTCCTGTGCTTTCACCATACATGTACACTCTTGTGAACCATGTACTCTCATGTTCACAGAGCCCTCATTTATACTATCATGTGCACCCTTTTATGGGCCCCATGTGATATCATGTACAATAACATAACCTGCTTAGATCCTTGTGTATTGATTGGGGAAAACGGGGGAGTGCTAGTAGTCATGTGAACAATTCTATAGTAGTGTAGATTATGTACAACTCTTTAGTGTAGATCATGTACAATTCTGTCCTATTCACATGTACTATTCTGTACTCTGACTCACTAGCCACTGTTAGTTCCTTGCTTATAGTAGATATTTCTATTACAGTTCTCTCTCTCTATTTACATACTGTATTCTTCAGCACCTGTATCTTACTTTACTGCATGATTATATTTTCTAACCTGCTATGAACTGTTGAGATGAACTGTACTCGCTCCTGTCCTGACTTGACCTGTTGAAAATATTACAGAGGACGAGGAGAAGGCTTGTCTGGGTACTTACTACGGGGCAACCTTAGATGACACTTGCGAGCTGGACCCTCGGGAGGACCCAACTCTAGCTGAGGACATCACCCCCATTGCCTAGACTAGTCTAGTTAGGCTTATCTTATTTTATGTAGTCTTGAGACATGTTTAGCTAGACTTATTTTCTATTCTGAGTTCTGAGTTGTATATATTCTTTCATTCTGTATCTGAGACCATGTACTTCTGGATACTTGCTGGGATTATCTTAGACTACTTTTTCATCGATTTGTTTCCTTGAGTTCAATTTTATATCGTGCTATCTCTTCCTTAGTTGTGATTGAGTTTATTACTGCTATGTCACCCCCATTCGGGGAGTATAAACTGTTTAGATATATATATTGTTAGATGTATGTTGACCTAGGATAGTGTTCTCCCGCCGACACTGCGGCGTAGGCTGGACGTACCCACGTCTCGTGCCCTTACTCTAGGGTACGGGTAGTGACACGTTTTTAGTGGTGGCCCATGCAGGTCTAGACTAGAAGTGTAGTGGTATTCGAACTAGAGTATCACTACAGCCTGCAGTAGGATATAGGACATTAATTTTAAGGTACTCAATCACTTTAGGAAAATTCTTTTATTTGCCATCGAAATCCATATTGTCAGCTGATCCTTTGAATTTTAACTGTCCGCCTTTGTTATTTCGTTTCTTTCTCAGAAATTGATAATCTTGTTTGTCTATCTTCAGGATGGTAGAGACTCGATCGCAGCGTGCCATTCATGAGGATGCTATAGGGGGGACTGCTACCTCTCAGCCAGTACAGCAAGGCCAGGGGACTACAGCTCCTGCCACCTCTGCTCGTATTGAGACCTCGGCCGTCGCAGCAGGGGGTATGCATCCAACGACTCGGAGGCAGGACCCGGTCATTCCAAAGGATCCCTTCTAGCAGCCACCGCCTACAGGATACGTGGATGCAGCACAGATGTTCGCGTACTTCCAGCAGTTCATGGACCGGCAGTATGCACGACAGGACAGGGGTATGGAGCTGGCCCTTACGACGGTCGCAGCTCGACCGGTGGATCAGCAGCCGAGGACACCGGGGATCGAGTAGTTTCAGAAGATGAGCCCCCAGAGACTTTCTGGGGACAGAGGGGATCCTATATGCCGATGAGTGGATCGAGCATATAGAGGAGATCTTCCGCTTGGCCAGGATACCAGCAGATCTTCAGATCGAGGCCGCAGCTAGCCGGATGCGAGATCTTGCTCGCACCTGGTATCAGTCAGACCCTAGGGTGGGGGTACCTGGGCAGACTTGGGAGCAGTTCAAGGGCTTCTTCAAGAAGAAGTTCTTCCCAAATTCAGCACTCAGAGCCTTGGAGTCGCAGTTCGAGAGCCTAGTCCAGGGGAGCCTTTCAGTGGAGGAGTACGCCGGGGAGTTTGGCCGCCTCGGCTGGTTTGTAGAGGACTTGAGTGAGACGGCGAAGGCCCAGAGGTTCCGGAAGGGTCTAGTCAAGGAGGTCAAGTCCTTGACCAAAGGCAACTGGGATGCTACGTTCGAGGAGATCTTGACGGGAGCCTTGCTAGCAGAGGATGATCTTGAGCTTAGGCTCAAGAGGGGGCGAGACCCAGTTGGGGACAGCAGCAGCAGCGGGGGCCAGGCCAAGAGGCCCCACTTTCAGCATCAGCAGCAGAGGTAGTTCCAGCCGCAGCCGATTCAGCAGAGGCCAGTACACCAGCAGCAGTTTCAGCATCAGGCACCCAGGCACCAGACAGTCAGTTGCACCTTCTAAAAGAAGCCTGGGCATGTCTTCTACGAGTGCAGAAAGAGGCTCGGGAGGTGCCTTCTTTGCCGAGCGGCAGATCACCAGCTGAGGGATTGTGTTAGGTCTGGGGAACGAGCAGGCCCGAAAGGAGGAGCCAAGGCTCCAGCAGGCCAGCAGAGGGGACCAGCCCTGCCGACGCAGCAGTAGAGGTTCGTCCAGCACCAGCAGCAGGCCAGCAGGGGCGAGCTTTCGCCATGGCAGCAGAGGATACAGAGGCGATAGGAGAGATGATTGCAGGTTCGATCCTTCTCGACTCCAGTCCAGCTTTTGTATTATTCGATTCCGGTGCTTCGCATAGCTTCATATCATTATCTTTTGCGATTAGACACGGTATCATAGCTGAATCGTTGCCTAGGACTTACAAGATCACGACCGAGGGTGGCATTATCCTCGTGAGTGATATTTATAAGGGTCGGAGAGTAGTTTTGGGAGGCCGTGAGTTGGAGGTGAGCCTGCTCGTAATGCCATTGTCGAACTACGATATAGTACTAGGCATGGATTGGTTGAGCAGGCACCATGCCAACATTAATTGCAGAGGGGGTAAAGTTCTCTTTAGAGCGCCGGGGGAGCTAGAGTTCGAGTACTCCAGACGTCAGGCAGAGCAGAGCAGCAGAGTCTTCTGTGGAGTCTCGGTCGAGAAGCAGGCGATTCTATACCCCTTGATAGCAGAGTATATGGATATTTTCCCAGAGGAGTTGTCGGGATTGCCACCAGACAGGGACATAGAGTTCTCAATAGACTTGGTTCCAGGAGCGGAACCCATCTCTCAGCATGTCTATCGGGTGAACAACAGCGAGCTGGTGGAGCTGAAGAAGCAGGTAGATGAGCTACAGGACAAGGGCTTCATCCGCTCGAGTTCGTCGCCATGGAGTACACCAGTATTGTTCGTGCTGAAGAAGGATAGGTCAGTACGCATGTGTATTGACTATAGGGCACTCAACAACCTCACGATCAAGAACAAATACCCACTGCCGCGGATCGACGATCTATTTGACCAGTTGAGCGGAGCTTGGGTATTTTCCAAGATTGATCTGAGGTCGGTATATCACCAGGTAAAGGTGAAGAGGGAGGATATTCCCAAGACCGCTTTCAGGACGCGGTACGGGCAGTTTGAGTTTTTGGTTATGCCGTTTGGGCTAACCAATGCACCAGCAGTGTTTATAAACCTTATGAACAAGGTGTTCAACCAGTATCTGGATCAGTTCGTGGTGGTGTTCATTAACGACATCTTAGTATATTCCAAGACTGAGGAGGAGCACGAGGAGCATCTGTGGATAGTGCTGGAGACTCTCAGGAGGGAGCAGCTTTATGGAAAACTCTCCAAGTGTGAGTTTTTCTTGGACCGGGTGGACTTCTTGGGGCACGTTGTGACTGGAGATGGTATCTCAGTTGACCCCAAGAAGATTTTAGCAGTTGAGGCATGGGCAGCGCCGACTTCAGTTGCAGAGATCAGGAGTTTCCTAGGGCTGGCAGGATATTATCGGAGATTTGTGCAGGATTTCTCCCGGGTTACAGAGCCGTTGACTCGGTTGACCCGAAAGGATGCTGAGTTCGTTTGGTCAGAGGAGTGTCAGGCAGCTTTTGATGAGTTGAAGAAGCGGCTTACGACAGCTCCGATTTCAACATTGCCCTCAGGATCAGGTGGTTTCACTATTTATAGTGATGCTTCAGGGAAGGGGCTGGGTTGCGTCTTGCAGCAGCATGGAAAGGTGATTGCCTATGCTTCCAGACAATTGCGTCCCCATGAGAAGAACTACCCTACCCACGACCTGGAGCTGGCAGTAGTAATTTTTGCTCTGAAGCTGTGGAAGCATTATCTGTATGGTGAGAGGGTGGAGATCTTCACAGATCACAAGAGCTTAAAGTATGTGATCACTCAGAAGGAGTTGAACATGAGACAGCGCAGATGGCTAGAGTTGATGAAGGATTTTGACATCCTACTTCAGTATCACCCAGGGAAGGCCAACGTGGTTGTCGATGCCTTAAGTAGGTATTCGACAGCCATGTGTTTGACCATGGATCGACATTTGCTTGCAGACTTGGAGAGCCTTGGGATTGAGGTGTTCGTGCCCGGAGTACAGATGCAGTTATGGGGGATGCAGATTCAGTCAGACTTGGTGGAGAGGATCAAGTCGGCACAGTTTGAGAATGTTGCTCTGCGGTGTCTCCAGGAGCAGGTTCGAGCAGGATTGCTGGAGGGCGAGTTTTCTTTTGCAGAGGATGGTGCCTTGAGGCACGGTTCCAGATTAGTGTGCCCAGCGGAGATCTCAGAGAGCAGGTTATGCAAGAGGCCCACAGATCTCAGTACTCTATACACCCGGGTGCCAACAAGATGTACCGAGATCTGCGAGAACATGTTTGGTGGTCAGGGATGAAGCGGGAGGTGGCTCGCTTCGTGGCTAGGTACTTGGTCTGTCAGCAGGTCAAGGCAGAGAGACAGAGGCCCGGTGGATTATTGCAGCCGCTGCCCATTCCCGAGTGAAAATGAGAGCATATCACTATGGACTTCGTTTCAGGATTGTCGCGTACTCGAGGAGGAAAAGACGCGATTTGGGTCATCGTTGACAGGTTGACCAAATCGGCCCACTTTTTCCCATTCAAGGTGGGTACGTCTACAGAGAGGCTTGCGGAGATATATATGCGGCAGATAGTCAGGATTCACGGAGTTCCAGTCAGCATCGTCTCAGATCGGGATAGCCGTTTTACTTCCCATTTCTGGAGGAGTCTGCAGACCAGCTTGGGCACTCAGCTCAAGTTTAGTACTGCATACTACCCCCAGACGGACGGACAGTCAGAGCGGACTATTCAGACCCTTAAGGATATGCTGCGGATGTGCGTCCTAGACTTTGGAGATTCCTGGGAGGATCATCTTTATTTGGTGGAGTTTGCCTATAACAATAGTTTCCAGGCCAGCATTAAGATGTCACCTTTCGAGGCTCTGTACGGGCATAGGTGTCGTACACCTTTATCTTGGGATGATGTTGGTGGGCGAGCTTTACTGGGGCCAGAGATGGTTGTTGATGCAGCCGAGAAGGTGAAGCTTATCAGGGACAGACTTTGCGTGGCGCAGGACAGACATCGGCACTGGGCCGATAGCCACCGGAGGCCATTGGAGTTTGAGGTACAGATTAGAGTGGGATTAGATTTAGGTTTGTTTGTTTGTGATTTTGATCATGTTTGTTTATTATAATTAATTGAGACCTTGCTTGTGATTAGGTCGGAGACCAGGTTTTCTTGAGGATATCTTCGACTCGTGGTATGATACGTTTTGGTGGAGGCGGGAAGCTTAGCCCGCGCTTCATCGGCCCTTTCGTTATCAACGGAAGAGTCGGTGACGTTGCATACAGGCTAGACTTGCCACCTGTGCTAGTGGGGGTCCACAATGTATTCTATGTATCACAGTTGAGACGATACATGGCTGACCCTAGCCATGTGCTCGATCATTCAGAGATTGAGGTTGGACCTTCTCTCAGCTATCCAGAGCAGCCAGTGGAGATTCTGGATCGACGGGAGAAGGTTCTGAGGAACCAGGTGATACCCTTGGTATGCGTCGAATGGAGGCATCATTCTCCAGGAAAGTATACCTGGGAGCGGGAGGATGAGATGCGCGAGCGATACCCTTATCTTTTTGGACCGTGAGGTATACTTTCTATCCTTCTCATCAGTTGTATTTCACCTTTCAATTTCGAGGACGAAATTCTTTTAAAGAGGGTAGATTTGTCACTACCACATTTCTAGTGTGAGGGTATTTTTGACATTTTTAGGGTAATTTAAATTTATTAGAATTTATTTGAATTTATGGGAATTTTTATAAATTATTTTGGAATTGTTTGAATAAGGGTTGACTAGGTTGACTTTGACTTTATGACCTAACCCTAGTTAAGTTGGACATGAATAGATATGAGATCCTAGGTTAAGTTAAGTTAACCATACTCTAGTTAGGGAGACCAATTAGGAATATTGAGTTTGAATGGAAGGATTTTGACCACAAGTCATGACTTGTGATTTTTAAGTCATTGATTTATGACTAAGCCCAAAGCCCATTAGCCAAGTGCCCAAACCCTAACCCTAACAATTTTGTCCAGCCAACTTAACCCTCCTAAGGATTCCCCCCTTATAAATAATCTCTTAGAAATTAGGGCTAGCCTCTTTAGGAAGGAGCAAGTTTAGAAAGAGGTATTTTTCCTACTTCAAAAATCCCTAAAAATCTATTTTTCCTCCTTTTTAATCCAAATAAATTGCAATAGGTTTTAATTTGAGTATTCTTGCTGTTGTTATAATTTATTCTCAGATTCAAATCAATTTGGAGGAGTTTCACCATCAAGAGGAGCATCTCTCTTTAGAGTTTTTTTAGGGTTTTAATACATTGAGGTAACTTCCTATTCTCACCATAGAATCCTGAGATTTTTGCATCATTAGGGAGCCCTAGACCTAACCTAACAGTAGGAATAGGAAACCCTAAGTTTTCGTATCATTTCGTGTCCAAACTGGACAGGTATCAGTGCACTGCTCTATGTGTTTATGGAAATGCCACAGTGAATCTTTTGTGTTATTTTCGAAATAATTTTTGAATGGAAATTTGTGTTTTGATGTTGCTTACACGATTTTAATTTACTGAGTTGGATTCGTGCACGTGTCGTGTCGTTTGGACACGCGTGCACATGGGCTGCACACGCTCGCGCGCGGCCTGGCGGATCCCCTGCTCATCGGGGTCCCTACAGGACACGACACGGCTTGCCCTGACACGAAACTTTGTGGGAGCAGAGGGGCACCCACTGTCACCATGCTCCCCAAGTTTTATGGGACTTCGTACACTGGTTGGTGAGAAATCGACCGTGCACGGGGGAACCCACTGTCACTGTGCACAGTGTATTAAGCCACTGATATGGCTTCGAATAGCTGGACACGACACACACTGACATGATACAGGTTGACACACACCTAGACCTACCCTAGGTCCACCCACTAACACATGCACAAGGCCTGGGTTGTCCTGTGTCGGGTGCACGAGACGCGTGCACACCCGCACGAGACTGCCCAGTCCCCTGTGTCCAGTTTGATGTTTTGGTGCTTTAAATTGTTTGGACACATTTGTGTCCTCGTGGTGGGACACATTTACACTGTATGACACGTATATAATCTATATTTGAATTACCAACCCTAAAATTGGTATTTTAATTCAATTTTTCATTGCTATTTTCATTTCCCCTTTTTCTGAAATATCATGTATCAGCCTATATCCTATTTTTTGTCCAAATTTTGAAAATGAGATTTGTCAATCTTTTAAACCTATTAGAGACTGTTAATTACTTGTAATTAAATCTCTAGCATGTGCTCCTACATAAATCCTATGTGTGTGTCGATTTTGATGGGATTTGGGACTGTGTGGAGGCTGAAAACTGAGATTTAATTTAGGGACTGTTTACTTGATTTATATGTGTTCCATGAGTTGTTAACTGATGTTGGATTTCATATCTGAGACTGATTGAAGGGGAGGGAAGGGTTCAAACTGTTCTAACAGTTGTTGAGTTCAATGTTGAACTTAGTATTTATTGGGGGGGTTTGTTCATGCAAAATCTGAGTATTAAAATTTGTTATTCCTAATATAGGGACTGTTTTTCATAGTTTTATGTGATTGCTTGAGATGTTAAACTGTTTAGATTCAATATTAAATCTGGATTTTAACTTAGAGGACTGTTTTGAATATGGGAATGATATGTGGACTGTTCTGAAATGAGTTGGTATGGGCTGTCACTGTTTTGATCCTCACCATCCCACACACACTCATGTATGTTCCCTCTAGCCCTTTGACACACACACCCTCACATTCACTCATGACACACTTTCTCACTTGAGTACACTCTTCACACACATGTCCATGTTCACTCTCTCACTAATACACACATCACACACACACTCACATGCTCTCTCTCTATATATATATAAGTACTGTATGCATGTAATAGATATCATATGTATATATGTCAATCTTGTAGTGTAGCTATATACATTAATGTATATATAGTATTTTGAGCCTAGGTATATATATATATATATATATATATATATATATATATATATATATATATATATATATATATATGTGATGTTCCTAATGTACTATACTATAGACTATATGTAAAGTATCTAAATCAATAGGTGTAATGATGAATGATGTTAGACTTGTTGAATGTATTCTAGTTTATAGCTAGTAGCTATGTTATGATATAGCTAGTATAGGCTTGCATAGCCTTGTAAGGGTTTGTGCTAGCTAGTGTAGGTTAGTTTAGACTAGTATAGACTTATTTAGCCTAGAATGACTAGTTTGACCTAATTTAGACTTGGTTGACCTAGTTTGACCATAGTTGACTTAGGTTTGACTCCTTGGTTGACCAAGGTTGACCAAGAGTTGACTTTAGCCTAGATTGACCTAAAATCATGTAGAATGTATAGTAGGACTTCATTTTACCATTTTGGACTTGTTCTGACTTGTGCTGTTCTGATTAGGACCTAGACACCACTCCTCGGACAGTACTTTCATATTGGACACTAAGATACCAGGCGAGTACATTCTCTGATCATTTCATATCCTGCTTAGAATTATTTCCTGCATTAAATTACTTTACTTGTACTGTCACGACATTATCACGGATTGGTACTATATGGATCTCTTCATGCGATGTTATCCCCCTCGAAAGCATCGGGTACATTGTGTCATGTGCGTTTTACTTTCATCATGTACTCCTGTGCTTTCATCATACATGTACACTCTTGTGAACCATGTACTCTCATGTTCACAGAGCCCTCATGTATACTATCATGTGCACCCTTTCATGGGCCCCATGTGATATCATATACAATAACATAACCTGCTTAGATCCTTGTGTATTGATTGGGGAAAACGGGGGAGTGCTAGTAGTCATGTGAACAATTTTATAGTAGTGTAGATCATGTACAACTCTTTAGTGTAGATCATGTACAATTCTGTCCTGTTTACATGTGCTATTCTGTACTCTGACTCACTAGCTACAGTTAGTTCCTTACTTATAGTAGATATTTCTATTACAGTTCTCTCTCTCAGTTTACATACTGTATTCTTCAGCACCTGTATCTTACTTTACTGCATGATTATATTTTCTAACCTGCAATGAACTGTTGAGATGTACTGTACTCGCTCCTGTCCTGACTGGACCTGTTGAAAATATTATAGAGGACGAGGAGGAGGCTTGTCTGGATACTTACTACGGGGCAGCCTTAGATGACACTTGCGAGCTGGACCCTCAGGAGGACCCAGCTCTAGCTGAGGACATCACCCTCATTGCCTAGACTAGTCTAGTTAGGCTTATCTTATTTTATGTAGTCTTGAGACATGTTTAGCTAGACTTATTTTTTATTCTGAGTTCTGAGTTGTATATATTCTTTCATTCTGTATCTGAGACCATGTACTTCTGGATACTTGCTGGGATTATCTTATACTACTTTTTAATCTATTTGTTTCCTTGAGTTCTATTTCATATCGTGCAATCTTTTTCTTAGTTGTGATTGAGTTTATTACTGCTATGTCACCCCCATTCGGGGAGTATAAACTGTTTAGATATATATATTGTTAGATGTATGTTGACCTAGGACAGCGTTCTACCGCCGACACTGCGGCGTAGGCTGGACGTACCCACGTCTCGTGCCCTTACTCTAGGGTACGGGTTGTGACAATGGTTCAGTCACACGCAACGAGGCACATCTAGTATGCTTTGTAAACCTCGCATCCAAGAAGGCATTGACTATGATGAGAAGTATGCTCCAGTTGCTAGACTAGAGTCCATTCGTATGTTTTATGCTTTTTCAAGTTTTCATGGTTTCAAACTCTTTCAAATGGATGTCAAAAGTATTTTTCTAAATAGTTTTATAAAAGAAGAAGTTTTTGTAAAACAACATCTTGGCTTCGAAGATTTCAAAAATCCAGATCACATATTCAAGCTTCGCAAGGCTCTCTACAGCCTCAAACAAGCACCTCGTGCATGGTATGAGCGCCTTAGTTCCTTCTTGCTTGAACACGGTTTTCAAAAGGGAAGGTTGATTCTACTCTCTTTATAAAATCTTTGGATAAAAATATTTTATTAGTGCAGATATATGTAGATGTCATAATTTTTTGATCAACTAATGAGATGCTATGTAACAATTTTACTAAGTGTATGCAGAGTGAATTCGGAATGAGCATGATGGAAGAACTAACATTCTTCCTCGGGCTAGAAATCAAGCAAAGTTCACAAGGGATATTCATCAATCAAGCAAAATATACGAAAGACTTGCTAATTTTTTGACATGGATAACATCAAACCTATCGGCACACCTATGGCAACGTCTATAAAGCCTGATATAGGTGAAAGTGGTACACTAACTGAGGTACGTAAGTATAGAGGTATGATTGGTAGTTTACTATACTTAACTGCTAGTCGACCTGACATTATGTTTTCTGTATGCTTATGTGCAAGATATCAGGTTTGTCCTAAAGAATCACATGTGAGCGCCGTTAAGCGTATCCTGCGATACCTTAAAAGAACATTGACGACTGGTCTTTGGTATCCCAAAACCGATTCGTTTGACCTGATAGGTTACTCGGAGGAGGATTTTTCCTGATGCAATATCGATCGTAAAAGTACCAGTGGCACATGTCAATTTTTAGGAAATTCATTAGTCTCCTGGTTTTTTAAGAAACAAAATTTTGTTGCATTATCGACAACCGAGGCAGAATATATAGCCACAGGGCATTATTGTGCTCAAATTTTGTGGATTAAGTATTCTTTGGAAGACTATCAGTTATCGTTTAACCACATTCTTATTTAGTGCGATAACACTAATTCCATAATCTCATGAAGAATCCTATATGTCATTCTTGCACTAAACACATAGAAATTAGAAATCACTTTTTTAGAGATCATATTTTACAAGGAGATATTAATTTAGAATTTGTTGATATTGAACATCAACTAGATGACATCTTCACTAAGCCCTTGGCTGAAGATCATTTTAAGTTTATACGAAGAGAATTAGAAATTTTGGATGTTGAAGTAATATAATTAAATGTTATTTGATTAAGAATCATAAATTCGTTGAAATTATTTTGGTTACAAGCCGAAAGGGTCCTTCTGTCACATAGGTATAAATAGCCTGAAGCGACATAATGTACTAGTCTTCAGACTACTGCTAGCTATGATTAGGCCCCTACAGCTAACCCGAAATATTCTATACAATTTATGTATTTTAATTCATTAATATTGATTATTTTTCATCAATACAACCATTTCTAATTAATTTCGCATTGATATTAAAACTTTATCACACACTTTCTAAAGTTTGTCCTGATTACCCAGTGACCGAACTCGGTCAGAGTTCTGGCCGAACTCGGTTTGAGTGAATCCGAAAAGAAGCTGGACAATCGGCTCTCCTTTTTATTTAAACCTTTATATCATCTTATTCACCAAAACCTCCAAAAACTCCACTGAAAACCCTAACCCGAACTTCCTAGTTCTTCTTCCTCCAAGCTTCACAAGCTATCAAAACTTAGAATCGGAGCTCTCTCGAAGTTCTCTTCAACTGTCTACCATCAATTTTGGTATATTTTCACTCTTTCCATCCTTTTCAATTTCATATGGCTCATAAAATTCCTTCTTCTTTCAAAGAGAAGAGGAAAGTTGATGAAGGTTCGTCCTCTACTCCTCACGAGGCGGCCTCCTTTTCACTATTCAGTCCCTCCGAACCTAATGGTGACTTCTTTGATGATTTTATTTTTATGTCACAAGATGCATCCAAAGAATGGTTTAGTGACTTTCATCAAAGAAAGATTTGTTCGGGTTCTCCTATCAACTTCACATTATTTTCTGATCACGTAACCGTTTTTGAACACTTTGATTACTAGATTTAATTCAATCTAGTTTTCCAATATATTCAAATGCAATCCGCATGTTCTATTACAATTTAATTATCGGTCACCAATGGCACGGTGAAATCAAAAGTTGGCAAAATTGACATTGAATTTGATGCCGATGATTTGGCAATTATGCTAAACATTCCCAATGTTAGGGAAGCATTAGTTGATATCACCTCGGTGCAATTTCTTGTTGGGACAAGTTTTTGATTCATTTCGTGATTCGTTATGTGCACAAACCCTCGACCTCAAGGCACTATTTGCCCTAGACACTTGAACAACTACTTTTATGACCTTCATAGAATCACTACCAAAATAAGTCATATCAGTAACGTATTTAGCGACTCCAAGATAAAATGTCGCTAATATTTGGGGGTTTAGCGACGTTTATCTAAGACGTCGCTGTTCGTCACCAACAGCGACTAACAGTGACGTCTAGCGGCTATAATTTGTTAAATGGGAGTTTGCGTCACAAGTTCGTCGGTACACGTCGCTGATATAGCGACGTATAGCGACGTATTTTAAGTAGCGTCGCCGTTTATTAAATATCAGCGACGTTTAGCGACGGCAACAAAGGACGTCGCTAAATGTTTGATATAGGCGGCGAGGGTTTTCTTTCGGTTCATTCACAAATCCCCCCCCAATTTTTCGCGCACTCCTCCTCCGCGACGCTCCTCCGACGATTTCCCTCCTCCGGCCTCCTCCTCCGCGGCGCTCATCCGGCGGTGATATCAACTAATGCTTTACCCCCCCAATTACCCCCCTCCAATTTTTCGTTCATTCATAAATTCCCCCCCCCCAAATGTTGCACGACAGGTTACTTGAGTAACCTGGAATGTTTTACCTACTGAAACAAATGGTTTGGGCAAGGGTGTGTATAGGTTTGTCTTCAGATGGTATGGGATTTTGCCTGCCAAGTTCTGAACAGCAGTCCAGGCTGCCTGCTTAGTTGAAAGTCTTAATTTGACTTTCTGTTCAGTACCCTTTGACTGAATTAAGTTGACCTGAATACCATATTTTAAATCCTAAATCTAAGTCTGTCTGTTGTTCAATTCATGACAGGTTATCTTGTTAACAGTAAATGCCTTCCTTTTTAATATGTGTGAAACTCAAAGGTAGGATAAATCCAGTACAAATTAGGGACTGTCATGTTCAGGCAGTTGGTACCAGTATTTAAGACTAGTTTGATTTGTATAATTATCTGCCATTCGACTGGCGAGACAAAAATCTATGTATGACATTTGCTATAAGGAATTTGCATTAATCTATGATACGACATCGTGATCAGGACATAGTCCCTGCAGCCATTCGACTGGCGAGGCAAAAACTATGTAGCCGTAGATAAAGTTGACTGTCCTTCGACCCCCATCCCTCGGCAATGATGATACGACAACCTATCACTACATCTTTTAGTAGTAGATAATATCTTAGTATTACATTATGTGGGTTCATCTTGATTCTGTTACATCCTTCAGATACTAGATTCGATAAGAACAGATACTACACCATATGTACAGAACATAGATGATTCAAACTAATGTATGCTAGAATGAATTTTGGGTTGTGTTCTGAGCCATTCGGCCCCACACTTGGCAATTATGCATGTGAAATATATCGTTGAAGAACATAAAACTTGTGGTCGTACAATCGTCACTTTCGTGTGTCAGTTCATGTCGGTCTTCACTTTCTGCAGTAATTATCTTAAAATGGATATGAATTACTATCTGCAGAATCGTTTGTGGATATACAATTGTCATCCTGATGAATTATTATCTGTGTCAATCTTTGCTGAATTATCTGAAAATAGATATGAATTACTATCTACAGAACCGTTTGTGGATGTACAATCGTGATCCTGATGACATATGCGGTGTGCGGGATGAATTTATACAGGGTGTGCAACAGTTCCTGCAGTTTGCCAAGGCGTTCCCTCAGAACGTGGACCGTACAAAAATTAAGTGTCTATGTATGAGATGTCGTAACTTGAAATATCATTCAGAAGTGGATGTGACATATCATTTGTATTCGAGGGGTTTCATGCCAAATTATTATCAGTGGACCGCACACGGAGAACTTGTGCCTTTAGCCTCCGAGCTGGAGCCTTATGTGGAGCCTTATGTAGATGTCCATGAGCATGCTGATTACGACCAAGGGTGGACGAACATGGTTTTCCATGCTGCGGGGCCTAGTTTCGATGCGAACAATCAATATTCTAGGTCCGAAGAACCCGAAAAGGAACATCGATGTGTACTTACAGTCCTTGGTAGATGAGCTGAATCAGTTGTGGGAAGTAGGTGCAACCACATATGATGTTTCCAGAAAGCAGAACTTTCAGATGAGGGCCGTACTAATGTGGACTATCAATGATTTCCTGGCCTATGGAATGTTATCGGGTTGGAGCACCCATGGTCGTCTTGCATGTCCGTATTGCATAGATCGTACTAAGGCTTTCCGTTTGAAACACGGAGGAAAACCGTGCTTCTTTGATTGTCATCGACAGTTCCTGCCAAAGGATCATCCGTACCGGAGGAACAGGAATGCTTTTCGTGCTGGCGTGGTAGAGAAGTCCAGTCCACCGCCACGGTGGTACGGGGACACGATATGGAAAGAAGTGAAAGAATTGTCAAGTGCTATTGAAGAGCCTACAACGGGGTACGAGTGTGATGGATTTGGCCGCGCTCACAACTGGACGAAGAGGAGTATATTCTGGGACCTACCTTATTGGAGTGACCATCTGCTCAGACATAACCTGGATGTAATGCATATCGAGAAGAATGTATTTGACAATATAATAAATACTATGATGGACGTAAAAGGGAAGACGAAAGACAATCCCAAGGCCAGGTTGGACTTAGAAGAAATATGCAGACGTCCAGAGTTGCATTTGATAAAGGAAGGTAGTGGAAAGTATAAGCAGCCCAGGGCCATTTTCTCACTGGACAAGGAGGACAAAGGTAAACTTTGTAGGTGGATCCAGGACCTAAAATTTCCAGACGGGTACGTATCGAATTTGAGAAGATGTGTTGACCCGAAGGAGAACAAACTATAGGGTATGAAGAGCCACGACTGTCATATTTTTATGGAGTGGTTAATCCCGAATGCATTTCGGGAATTCTTACCTCATGTCGTTTGGGATCCACTGACAGAGCTTAGCATATTCTTCAGAGATCTTTGTTCTAATAAGTTGCTCGTCAATCAGCTTGAAAAGCAGGAGAAGGACATTGCAGTAACATTATATAAGCTTGAGAGGGTGTTCCCTCCTGGATTCTTCGACTCGATGGAGCTTTTGCCAATTTATCTTTCATATGAGGCACGTGTTGGTGGGTCCGTCGGTTATCGGTGGATGTACCCGTTCGAGCGCCATCTAAACCATCTGAAGAGGAAGGTGAAAAATAAGGCACGGGTCGAGGGTTCTATTTGTGAAGCCTATGTCCTTGAGGAGATTACAAACTTTTGTTCAATGTATTTCAAGCCTCATATTGCTATAAATAGAACAAGAGCTCCGAGGAACGACGATAGAGATATAGAATATAATGATGCATTATTGAAAGTCTTTAATGCTCTTGGAAAGCCTTCTGGAAAACTGAAAAAGAGATATTTGAATGATGAGGAACTAAAGGCTGCCCAGTTATATATATTACTCAACTGCGAGGAGGATGAAGTGGAAAAGCTAGAGTGGTAAGTGAAAATCTTCAACGTTCAAGTCATCTATTTGTTGATTACGTTATTATAATTTAACGAGTATATTCCGATATTTATTGGTTTTCAGCAAATTTAATGATGAGGTGAGGTCAAGTAGACCATACATTGCAGATGAAGAAGTAGAAGAAGAAATGAGACTTCATTTTCCGTCTTGGTTGACTGCATATGTACGTAAGAAGCTAGTTAGAATCTTCCTCCATTCACAACTACACAAGAAATAACTTAACATTAAACTTAATTTTGTATCTTTTCGTGTTTAGGTCGATCGTCCGGACGTCATCCTTGAGAATGAATCTATTAGAACTCTTGCCAAGGGACCAATTTATGCCGTCAAAATATGGCCAAGTTATTGCGTGAATGGGTTTAAGTTCAAGTCAACAAATACTCTCATCAGAGATAGCTTCCTGGATCATGATTCCACAAAAAATAGTTGCTTGTGTATCAAATCTACAAGCTACAAAGATGTCACTCCAGGCAATGATTTCTATGGCGTCTTACGGGAGATCGTGGAATTGACGTACAACTATGGTATAGAGCCTGCCAAGATCGTGTTGTTTAAAGTTGATTGGTTCGATCCCATACAAGATCAAGGATGGAAAATTGACAAGCATGGTCTTGTGGATATTAACTACCGTCGTCGATACCAAGGATACGAACCATTTATCCTAGCAAGTCAAGCTCAACTCGTATATTTTATAACATATCCTAGATGGAGAACAATGAGGTACGACTGGTGGGCAGTATGCAAGACTAAAGCCAGAAATACCTACGACATCGATGAAGTGGCTTATCAGGAGGACGAGCTGCCTCTTGTACCAAATACAGTTGATGTCGACTCAGCAGAAGTTCCTCATTCAATATCTACTTGTGAAGAAGAGGTACAAGTATCCGAAGGGGAAGACGAAGGAGATGCTAGTGACGATGAGGAGGAAGCGGAAGAGGATGAGGAGGAGGAGGAGGCAAATGAAGAAGATGAATTTTTAGAGGATGATTGAGAAACTGTGATTTTGATGTATTCATATTTCTATAATCTTAAATTATGAACTATGATCATTTTTGAAAACTTAAATTATGAATTCCAATGTATGCAGATATTTCTAAACTATCATTGTATTTATTTATATTTTCAATCATAAACTGTGATTTTGAAGTATTCATATTTCTGTAGTCTTAAATTATGAACTCCAATGTTATTATCAGCATGGCAGGACGACACGGAGGCACCTCTGGACGACGCGAAGATAGGCCAGGACGAGCTATGTCCTTAGGTGGGCAGAGAGCTCCGTTACCAGAGGATGGCTCTAGACCATCGTCTGACCCGAGTACTCCATTGTACCATACGTTCTCAGGTCCGGGTGGCAGTGCACATGTGACGAGCAGTTTCAGGCTTGCTGATCATACTACTTCCCCTAGCCTTCCTACTGCTAACAGCAGCATGGCGGGTGGGGAGCAGGTGGAGGAGGTAGTCCCTACTCCCGCCCGGGTGGATCCATACCAGAGCGACCCTCCATGTGCACCTCAGGACGAGACGAGAATGGAGATTTGGGCCGACGGCCCTACGAAGTAAGTTAAATGAATATATATATATATATTTTATGCATGCATGTATATCTATATATATTCATTAATACGTCGGTTATGTTGTATACAGATATCGTCCCTCGTCGGTACAGAGAGCGTTGGACTCCTTTAACTAAGGTCCAACTATGGGGGTCCATGGATCAACTACTCGGATGCCTCGGAAGAGAGGAAGGCATTCTGGTTTGCCCACTTCAAGGTAACTAAAGATAGTTAATTTAGTATGATTAATATAATTTTAAACATTTTTTTAGAACTTATTATTTTAATCTGTAATTCTTGTAGAGGACTTATTTTTATCCACCACACCGGGCTGAGCAGATTGAGAGGCAGTTTCCTGCCGTCGCGGCCAAGTTGATCCGTGATGCAATTGACGATCAAAAAGCTCGTCAGCGCTCCGGAAAGCCGATTGCTGGTTGGATCACACCTGACCAGTGGACCACGATGAGGGCTCAATTTGAGGAGCCCGGGTACAGATAGCGGTCGGAGAAGGCGAAGGCGGCTAGGACGATGGCCGGAAAGTGGTGTGGTGGATCGATTCCTATGACGGAGCATTTTCGTCGTCTGGTATGTAATTTATTGTAAAATATAAGATTTTATTGATAGTAGGAGTATATAATTTTCTATTTTACTAAAGAATAAAATATAACAAACACGCAGGTGAAGAGGGGTGAGGATGCAAACATGGTGACCGTCTTCCTGGCCACCCATCGGAAGGACGGAAAGCTCATGGACGACCGGGCTACTCAGAGCTATGTAAGTACTAATTTAGATTTCGTTAATTTTTAACAGAACTTGAAGAATATACAGATAACCATATACTTAATAATAATTAAATATTTTAGACGTTTATTAGGCTAATTTAGGTAAGTACTGATGTATAGAGATGCACAATAATTTCTAGGAAGAGTATGTTAGGCTACGTGATGAGCGTACGAGTGCTAGTGCACAGGCAGAGGGAGGGGTTGGTACATCGCAGCCCTCTCCGCCTCAGTCGGCGGACGAGCTCTGGAAGACCGCTGTTGGTGGTCTTCAGAGGGGTACGTACTACGGTACGGGGTCCTACGGCGCATTTGTTGCGACGCAGGAATCCAGGGCTCCCTCTTCCAGTACGCATTCACAGCCGTCACAGGTCGAGTCATCCCGAGTCGAGGAGACCATTGTCCGCCAGATTGCTGAGCTGCGTGACGATATGCTGAGGAGGATTGTTGAGTAGCCAGGGTCTCAGGTGCAAGGAGACGCTGCGTCGGTCACCGCACGCTTTGACGAGCTCGAGCGCACCGTGCAGCACGTACAGGGGACACAGGAGTCCATTCACGACACCGTTACTAGGATAGCGGCTTGCATCGAGCAATACAGCACCAAACTGCGAGCCCTAGAGGAGACGCGGACGCACCCATCTCCAGCGGTTACACTGCCTCCTTCTCCAGTGGTTGCATTGCCTCCTCCTTCATCGTCGTCGGTGGTTCTTACACCGGAGCAGTATGCTTACCTTCTTTCCAGGAGCGGTGATGCTCCTACTGATCAGCCGTAGTCGACATATATATTTTTGTGTGATGGCCCATTGTTGGGTCTTTTATGTAGTTATACATACATTATTCTTATGTGGACCATTATTTGACATTGTTGTTACAAATTTTCATATATCTGTGTTGATTGATGAGATTGTGTTTCAAACGTGTTCGTGATTGTGTGTTTATGTGTTGTTTGATACTGTGTTCGTGATACACACCGTCGTTGTTGTAACAAATGGTGTAGGGGATGCTGCAAATGCGGCATAGGATGCTGCAAATGCTGTAATTTTTTTTATTTTTTTTAATATTAGCGACATTCAGCAACTCTCAGCGACGTCCAACGACGAAGGTAACGTCGCTAAGTAAATATAAGGCACGTCGCTAATTGTGATGGATACCGTCGCTGATTGTCACTAAACGTCGCTATATAGGACGTCGCTACACGTCGCTATATGTCGGTACTATAGCGACGTAGCAAAGTCGCAGAACGTTGCCATTTGGCTCTCAAGCCAGGTCAGCATCGATGCATGTCAAGTCGCTCAACGTCGCTAGGTTGCGTCGGTAAATGATGACGTTTTACGTCGCTGGTAGTCGCTGAATTAGCGACGTGTCCGCGTCGCTGAGTGTCGTCGCAATAGCGACGTATTACGACGTTTTGTTGTTTAGCGACTAGGTTAATTGCGACTACATGCAAACGTCGTAAAATACGTCGCTAATCGATATTAGCGACGTATTTTCCCTGTTTAGCGACGTCCTGAGGCATCGCTGATTTGACAGATTTTCGTAGTGAATGGTATCCTCTACCATTATTCCAAAGAATATCGCCACTGATGAGATTTCATATTTGGAGCTTTCTGCTATCTATCATTTCTATTTCCACGCACTGACGGAGGGACAAGGGGGCGAGTGGGGTCATGTGACCCCACACAATTTTCCCCGTAATATTATTTATATATATACACAAATACAGCAAGGCAACAACACATCAGAAGAAAAAAGCTTAGCAGTATTAGCACTAGCACAAGCACAGTGCTCTCCTAGATTCCTCTCTCGTACACGACCAAAGAAAAACAAGCAACAGTAGCACAAGCAGTTGCAACAATGTCTCCTCCTCCCTTGCCTTTCCCTCTCTCTCTCTAGTGCTCTCTCCTCAATCTTAGATATAATACCTGATTGATTCATGTGGTAATTTCTTTAAATAATTTATGATTGATTCATAATCTAAATTAGATGGTCCCTAATTAATTTATGTCCCTAATTGATTGATGCCATAAATTAGATAGTCCATGATTGATTCATGTCATAATGATTTTTTCTTATTTGTTCTTAGATGACATGACTTAATTTGTTCCTAGATGGAATAAAATTGACTCATCTTTCATATCTAATTGATTTTGCCCTATTGCTATAATTTATTTAATGTATTTTACTCTGTTTTGAAACAAAATAAAAAAGTATTTTCTAAAAGTACCGAAAGCCCAAGAAGCTTCTAAATCCAGCAACATTAGCCTTATTGTTAAAATTTATTGAGTCCATTTCGGTGAAGACGGTTATCAAGAATATACTTCGTAACCGAATGGGAGATGAATGTATGCAAGGCATTTTTGCACAAGTTGAAAAGGAGAACATCTCACAATATTTTTAAAATATGAAGCCTCGTAGGAGATTATTGTAAACAGTTACTGTCGGTTACGATGTAATACAACTATTTTAATATGTTTTTATGATAAAAAAAAATTTGACTAATTTTTGCTATTAGTTTCTTTTACATTTTTATAATTTTTTTGGATTAAAAATTTACTAGTTGATTTTGACCCCGCTGTACCTAAATCCTGGCTACGCTACTGTTTCCATGTCCCCTTCAATCTGCCTAAGACTATCATCGCCGCTATGAAAAGCTCTCGCAAGAAATCGCGACAACTTCTCTATGCGATGTATATGCCTTACATATTTCAGTTCTTTGAGATTATGCTTGAGGATTGTCAACATGATGGTGCTCCTGCTTATCTTCATGAGCATCATTGTACTGCTCCTGCTCCTACAGTTCAGGCTCCTCTTCCACCTCCAGTTAACCCATCAGCTGTTGATCCCCATCATACTCATCCTTCCGGTGGTGTTACTCTTGAGTCACTTTAGGCTCTCATGATGGATCAGTTTCGGTCCATAGAGTTTCGTACCACCCTTTAACTTCATGCCATATGCAACTCCGTGTGGATGTTTCATACATCCTTGCTCACAACCATAGTGGTCCTATTCCCATGTTTCGTGATCCTACTAGACTTGGATATCGCATTGATGATCCAGAGGCTCGGCGATACTTTGACCCTACTGTTGCCCGTTATGATCCCAACTGTTCTGCTGAGACCGGTCCTTCTAGGGCGGCAGGTTCTAACGATGATTGAGGATATGTTTCCTCGTGATAGACCATCATTAGTTATATTTTTATGTTTTTTTATATATGACTATGTATTAGTGATAAATGCTTCTTTCAGGCATTATCAGTTTTTCTAATGCCAGACATTAGTGATGCTCTCGTTGATCTTACTGTCATGCCCCAGGACCAGAATACTAGACAGTGGGGGACAAACATAGCCAGCTGCGTACATTAAAGTATAACCTACCTCGCAATACGGTTATGGCTGTCTAGATGCATGAGGGTTAAACTATAATCTATCGGTCTTTATGGTCAAGAACAAGCCTAGTATCTCAATCTCAAGCAAACAAATAAATGTACAAGATGTTAGATCATCAGACATACAAAGTAAGGCATCCCAAACATTACATATTCAGATGATCATCAAGCTAGTCATACAAAATGCGAGACTAGCAAGAGTTAAGTCATACATGATCAACCCTAGGATTTGTCAATCATGTTACAGCCCTTAGGCAAACAGAAATTAAGTTTCAACACGAGCTAACACTTGCTCGGCGGCTAAACGCCTCAAAAGAATAATTTACAATAGAGTGGGAGAGCAAAATAGAAATCCATTCATTGCCAGGATTATGCCCGGTGTTCATCATCTGGCTGATAAGCAAGAAGATCCTCGGTATCACTCTGAAATCTGGTCATACAAAACCAGCTGGGTCAGACCCCAGAAAGAGTAAGTGCCACAAGTGAGGCTTCATTAAGAAACTAAAACCAGAAGATAATAAATAGAAGAATAAATAAATAAACAAGCTTAAATGATAAGAAGACAGTGTTAGAATAAAATAATAGCTTGCATTAGGAAAATCAAGAGACGAAATATAATTCCCATACTAATCACAACTAAGCATTCAGGCACGGCCAACCAAGTCCTACGGCTTGCTATCATTAGCTAACTAGGGTTATCACAGGCCTGGTTACTAGCAAGATGCAGTGAGATGTTCCCGCAGTCACAAGCCTTACAGCTATCTAGGTCATCCAGGCGAGGTGATTTACAAGAGTTATCAAGATTACTGGTGTACTTTCAGTACTTATATTTTTAAGAAGTGTCCCACATGATAGTGTGCTGGAAATGTCCCCTACTCGTCGGCAGGCTACAAGTCCTTCAGGTGTGGCCGGGATAACATGATCGCATGTAACTGGAAAAATATCTCTATATGAACTACTTTATCAATCTAGTCTTTAACCTAGTCAGATTTATTATAAATTCCCGACCGTGGTAACCAGGAATCCATGTCCTAGACATGATGCAAGACGAGACAGGTAGCTTGTACAGGCACAATCAAGAAAATCAACCACGGTATCAAGACAAAAGTTACTTAGCAAGTGAAGGTAGTTGTCACAACAGCCTTTCAAGATTATATATGTCATATCAGGTTACTTGTTACTTGTCAGGAGTACTTGTCAATAGTGCACCTCGACGGGCCACAATCAAGCTTATACATGTCATTTCAAGTTTACTTGCTACTTGTCAAGAGTGCGCCTTGACGGGCCGCTATCTTGTTATGTCGAGACAGGGTCATGTTATCATGTTCAAGTCAAGATCAATACTAGCAAGTCATACTCATGCTCAGCAAGTTATCAAGTCGGGTCGTCGTAAGTTAGGCCAAGTACAAGATACATGTAAGATCACAAACATATGCAACAAGAACTAGGAGAACATGCATAGGGGTAAGGGCAAGGGGTATCATGGCAAATAAGTGGTGCTGGTCAAGTGGCGCCAGGGAGGTGTCATGTAGCGCCTAGCCAAGTGGCACCAAGGGGGACAGGTGGCGGCTAGCCAAGTGACTCCAAGAGGGACAGGTGGCGCCTAGACTGGTTGCGCCAGGCTGGGGTACGCCAGGTCGGGGTGCGCCAGACTAAGCTGCACGAGGTCGAAAGCCGCGAGACTAGGGTACGCCAGACTGGGTGCACCAGGTCAGGGTGTGCCAGACTAAGTTGTGCGATATCGAAAGGCGCGACGCTAAAAAGCGCTGGCTGGGTTGCGCCAGGGGCAAGTGTGCCAGGGCCAATAGGTGTCTGGGCTAGGGTGCGCCTAGATAGGCACAGTGCTAAAGAGCGTGCACAAAAAAATGGCACGACGCCAAGAATGCACGCAACTCAGTGGCGCGACGCTAAAGAGCGCGCGCACACTGCTCACCTTCTTCTCCAACAAACTCAGAAGAGCTCAAAGAACCCATGAACTTCAAAATGCCATAACTTACCCAAAAGAAGTCCGAATTGAGACATCCAAGGGCTAAACTGTATAGAACGAGATTTGGAAAATACCAAGTTTTATTAGATCAAAACCAAGAAAAATAAAAAAAGATCAAAATCTAGATCTACAAAAATTCATCCATCAAAACCAAGAATATCAAGTTCTAATGAGGCTTAGAATCTTGCAAGGAAGAGAATAGAACATTAAAACTTGAGATCCATCATAAAGCAAGTTGCACTTGCCTAGGGTTTCTTTGGTGGGTGGGAAGGAGTAATGGAGAAGATGAAGAAAATAAATAAAGAGTTATGGAGGAGAGAGAGGGGTTGACTTATATACCAATATACTCATCTTAAACCACATAAAACCAAACCAGGCCAAGCCAAGCCAAGATGAACCAAATTAAACCAAGTCAAGCTATGATAAACCAAGACCAAATAAACTAAGGCTAGATTAACCCAGGACTACACTAAACAGGACAAGTAAAAACATGGGTCGCCTGACAAACGTCAGAAATCTGTACATGTATATTGAAAATACGTATAATGGGAAACGAGAGTGACAATTATGAAGGTTCAATTTTTGGCCACATGACCCTTGAGTCCTTCAAGGTTGGGTTGTATCATCCCGATCCGATTTCTCGGAAACAGTTGTACATACATCACCTAAGCTAACATTTTTATGAACTTCATCGTATTATCATTTCATCTCTGCTACCTAAGACGGGATCCACTGACGAGATCACGTTCTTAGAGTTATATGCTATGTATCATATCCACTTTGGGATTACCTTTTCTTTTCCTAGGAGTATGATACCATTTATGACTAGCTGTCGGAGGGTAGGCCGTAACCACTCTCTATCCTATGCATCTGGTGACCATCTTCTAGAAATTTGACATCGATTTAGTCTTGCCCTATCTCTAGAACGCCTTATGGCTTCTTAGGTCTAGGAAGTAGCCTCACCCTCATGTTGATGCTCCACCTCCATCTCCACCTACTTCAGTCGTAGCCCCAGTAGACGCTCCAGTTCCTGCAGCCCCGGGTCGTACCATTGACGAGCTCTATCAACGGTTCGACGCTTTTGTTGCTTTACATAGACAATAGCGTCAAGCCGATCTGACTTGCTTTGGTGATGCTAAGTTTCGTCACATTTCTCAGGCTCAGGTCTTAAAAAATGCTATGGCAGACATACAGTAGACGATGGTTCACCATCCTACTTCCCCGATGACCATCATCTGTCATCCTGATTTTGATGGACCGAGACTTGGTGATGCTCCGTCGTATGCTTACTTCGACCTGATGACCACTTATTTTTTATTTGATCGAGCCACCTATTGCTGCTTTACTTGTTCAATATGATTGTTCACTTGTTTCCATGGTATTGTAAGCATCATAATTTTTGAAATTTATTTTTATTTATTTTATATGATTTTTATTTGTTAGATTATATTTTATTTTTTATTATGACTATAGATGTACTTTTCCGTAGCTTTGATTTTTGGAGCACAAGAAATGTCAATCTTTTAAAATATCCTTCATGAGTATTGAAGTAAATATGATTACTTCAACTTTATATATCATGTCCCACCCAAACTTGTTTTCTAACATTCTTTTGACTTCGTACAATTTTGGGTCAATTTAGTCATTTTACCGTTTACCGTAATTTTAGACCTAACTTTCAACTTGAGTTTGGAACTCGACATCGACCAAAATCATTTGACCCAATATATGGTTTTGACACATTTTGAGCCTACGACACACATGCTAAGGGTGTGCCACTCAATCGAGTTCCCATGTGTTATTTATTTACGAATGGCACAAAGACGCATTGGTTGACTTTTCCGGTTCGATTTGACTAGAAAATATGTTTGGACCCTAACCTAGCCAACCTCACTTGGTAGAGCCATGTTAGGTTGCCATAACTTAGTAGAATTATTATGAATTTATGGGATGCTATACAGCCAAATAGGTTTAAATACAATTTTGTATATATATGACTATATTTATAATAGCCTAATAATATATATATATATATATATATATATATATATATATATATATATATATATATATATATATATATATATGGCCTTAGTCATGGTTAAGTTTTGAGACGCATATCGAGTAGTAATTTTGGCATGGATAGTGTAGTCGTGTGCCTTGACAAGTATATTAGCCTGGCTAGGAGAGGCCTAGCCATAGTTGTGTCCCAACTAGAAAAACCAGTCAAAGTTGTATCTTAATCCCTATAAATGATTTAATTGATTAATTAAATAAGACTATGACCTTTATGAGATCCGGTTGTATCAATATAGCCGGACTTGACCCGAACCAAATCCAAGCCTAGGTAGTCATGTAGTGCGACCAACGACGTCCATATAGATATATAGATTTCATATACATATATTGGTGTTTCATTTTAATAGCTTAGTGAGTAATTTTTGTAATTGAATATCAAATATAATATATGAATTATTTTCTATTTCAATTTATATTTATCTTAGAAATATGATAACATTCTCTTAGAATGTCATTTTAGATTTTCGGCATTTTATAGGATATATATATATATATATATATATATATATATATATATATATATATATAGCTTTATATATACATGGACCTTTATAATAATAATAAATAAAATTGTAGTAGTATAAGTCCTAAATTTATGGTACAACAATTGGTTATAGTTTAGAATATTTTTATATATTTCATGTATTGATCTAAAAAGGTGTGTATACTTATATATGTAAACATATGAGTATATATATATATATATATATATATATAGAAATATATATTAAGTTATATATACATAGAAGGAAAAAAATCTCGTAAGATTTTGGTAATCTCGCGAGATGGATTACCTGCACAGGCAAGATCTTTCCAAGCTGAGCCCAAAATACCACATAAACCAACCCTTATATATACGGAAGGGGAAGGAGAGAAATCTCTCGAAACCCTAATCTCCTTTCTCGTCGTGCGACCCAGCATCTCTATGCACATCCTCACCGCTGTAGCACCATCGGAGACCAGTCGCTCGGCCGTCGTAGTGCACAGTAGGCACGAAGAGAGGCAGCTTCGCAGCAGTTGTAAGTACACCACTCCGTCGTTCGATTTCTCTGTGCACGATTGATCGTTCCTCGATCCGCCTTCTTATGTATGACACCATATATACGATTTTGATCCTCTTCAAATAGTTTGTATCTTGCAATACTAGGTTATCTGATAAATTGACCCAAACTTCAAAAAAACTGTTTCTTAAACAGTTATAGGACAGACCGAACGCTCCTATTGGAACGTAAAATTCTGCCAAACTATGGAGAAATTTAGAAATATAATTAAAGACAATTTTAGAAAACCTATATCCCTTCAAAACCTTTCTTGTGGATTTGGATTTTGTCAACTGTGCGTCGAGAAAATGGATTCCTAAAACCGACAAAAACAGTTTTCAAAACAGGAAAATTTTTTTAGAAAAATCACCGATGGGGTCCGTCCTGACAAAATGGGACATCGCAAGCCGAGAGCATCGAAAGGTGCGTATGGATGTTGTGGACGTGTGGGCTTGGACGAAACTCAAATTGGTTGCGTGTGTACGACAAATTCGAGACGTATCGGTCAAAGTACACCGTATCGACCCTTTACATAATTCTTAATGACTTTGTGCATGTTAGTCACATCGCGATGAAACTTGCGCCACTGGACTCGTATTATTTTTTGGTCCTGTGAGCCAAGTTTGGTCTGATTCTAAGAAGGGCGACTGGAACGCTATTTTGGCAGGCCCACGATCCCACTCAATGGGAAATTTATTGCACAGCCCATATAAATTCAAAATTGGACATACCGTTGGGTTCGTATCGAAAACCTAGACTCATTGGTATATCATTTTTTGACTTAAAGACCATAGGTTCTGGCACATTTTTTGGTACAAAGCGGGTCCAACGACAGACACTATTTTGACCCAAAATTACCGTTTCGTCTCTGTATCTAGAATTAGACTTATGGGTAGTCAAATTTAGACATTTTTCTTATAACAAGAACGTTTGTGATGTCTATTTCAGCATCCGGGGACGTTTGTGGATGTTCAACTTTTTTGGCTCCTTGATTTGACTAGTTGCTTACTTGGATGTGGTCGATTCTACACCAGGCAAGTATAACTTGCCAACTTTGTACAGTTTATTTACATGCATGCTTCTTGTCACGTCCCGCTCCCAATTTTGGGATACGAGTACGTGGCCAAGTCCAGCCTACGCTGCAGCATCGGCGGTAGTACGCTGTCATGATAACAATGGTGCACAACAAGCACAACACGCATATATATCATCCACAACTAAGCCAGCAAAAATTACTAAAATATCCAATAGTCTCAATATTATAAATATAAAAAATCCACTACAACTCAGAAAGTCTCGGGAACAAACCCGGATAGCA
Organism: Iris pallida; assembly: GCA_029216955.1. Taxonomy (NCBI): domain Eukaryota; kingdom Viridiplantae; phylum Streptophyta; class Magnoliopsida; order Asparagales; family Iridaceae; genus Iris; species Iris pallida. Next base: position 36,712,887 of record JANAVB010022597.1, on the reverse strand, counting down.
GAAAATAAAATAGACAACTAAACTCCATAACTATAACTACTAACTAATGCGAATCCATAAGAAAGAAAATATGCTAATTCGCATCAGTGCTGGAACCGGGTACGCCAGTGACGTCATGGTCGCCAACATACTCACCGTAGACCTCGGGACAAATCTCTTCGTCTAAAGCTGAAAAATAGTTATCCAGTCAGGATTGGAGCAAGATCACCATAACACTACATTACACAATATAGTATACAAGCATGAAGGAAAGATAAAAGGAATTTAACTGAAGATAAGTATAGGCATGACATTTTATGATAAGAAAGTACCTTTGAGACGTGATAAAATATGAAGATAGACTTGACATGATAACAATAAGAAGGTAGACTTTGACGAAAGAAGAACAGTAGACAATAGAGTAACTATAATTAAGTCACGTGTACTGTGTGTTTTAGAATACCAACTTCCAGCATGTAGACGGCTTGGGATATCCGTCAGTCATACGTGTGGTGCATGACTGATATTATGCAATCAATGTATAGGGGGTCTGTATTCAATTCGTTGACCACATGCTTACTTGTTGTATTCCCCCGCCCGACTCACTCACAATACATGTCCACTACGATAAACATTAGCAATACGATAAACTGTAATCAATAGAAAACAATGAGTAAGGCATGAACATGTATTTATATCCAACCGATTCTAACTCTCGTACACAATAGTAATCATGAACAATGACAATCATGAACCATAAGGGAGTAATAGTGAAAAGACGACACGAAGATACATGCAGTATAAAATAAAGAAAACATAGGTCATAGTGATACTTGCCTGCTCCGATAGATGATAAAGTCACAAGTCAAGACGTAGTAGCCCGATCTACCCCGACACAAAAATAATCGTAAGTTAGATCAACGATTCCCACTCTAAAAATCCTAGAAAGTGGCTAATGGGTTAAATCAATTAATACTATTCTAATCCTGGAATAAATCATCTAAAATCCTATTTTAACCTATTTAATTCTGAAATAACAATCTACACACAAATATTTGGCCAAAGAAATTTACGGTTCCAAATTCGGGACTTGTGGCACGTAAACCGAGACATACTATTGACTAACTAGTCAAACATTATGAATTCAAAGTTTGAGTGTGCAACATGATAGATTTAGTGCCATGAGTGTACCAGAATCGACCGTGCCGCAAAATCATGATTTGGTCAAAAGTTATCGCCATTATGGCTAACAATGACCAAATCGATGAACCGTTGACCAAATCTGACTTCTATGAATAAAATAAAATACTAGATGAAATTATGAATTTCTGGAAAAATTATATGTTGTAGAGCTCGGTGTCAGTTTTCCAAAACTTCAAACGGATCGCAAAACGGAGTTCGGGATCGCTCGAAATCTCGAAAACTGTGCGACGTGTTGATTTTTGGACAACCGACACTCAAATAATTATTCAGAAATTTGAGATCAAAATACCAGAAAATAAATTATATATTCAGAAACCTGACCTCAATATGCTTCCAATAAAAAAAACGGCGCATAAAAAGGATGTCTAGATCAACGGCAATCGCTTCGCGAAGTCGAAGATCCCAATCAAACTCTCCCACTAAAAGCTGCTGAATTTCTAGGATTTTCGGAAAACTAATAACTAATATATATATAGAGAGAGAGAGTCGGTGGGTTGAGCTAAGTCGGCTGCTAAGGTGACACGTGTCACCATCCTGTGCTCCCCCGCCAGGATCCTACGACCTACAGCCCACGCGGCTTGGCTCGGATTATTATTACAGCTCGGAGACCGAGCTCCCCGCCCCCTTTCACTGCCACGTGGGCCCGCCCTCCCGCTTTCAGTAGCTGACGGGTAGGCCACCCAGCGGCTGACTGGGTAAATATAATAGAAAATAGGTTTTTTTAATTACAAAAAATTAAATAAAAATCAGGAAAAATCCTAAAAATTCCAAATAAATCCCAGAAAATTCCTAAAAATTCCTAGAAAAATATAGAAAATATTTTAAGGGTTCTAGAGCCCAAATAAATTATTTGACCTCAAAAATACCCTCGGATGCCTTCACAACAATTCTTAGAAGCTTAAGAAAATAATGAAACCATATATAAATATTATCTAAAAATCTCCTAAAAATCCAAAAAATTCTAAAATGGTGAAATAATATGCTAGGGACTATCTAGAGGCCCCAGAGACTATATACAACCTAATTTCCTTATATCTAACCTATAGGCTTAGGCAAAAATCTTACGATCCCAAATCAACATCCTAGTAAATAATTGATTTTAACTAAAATAAAAATAAAAAAATCTCCAAAATAGAAAATAAATTCTAGGAACCCAAATGCTACAAACTATCCCCCTTAAAAGATTTTTGTCCTCAAAAATCAAAACATCACAAATAGCATAGCATAATACCTAACTCTTACAAGCACTAATTTCTTAAGCTAAGTCACGGAGAGATAATGGCTAGGAACATAAGGGAACTAACAACTAACTAAGCATGCATAACAACTAAAACTAAAGAAGGCTCTACGAACTCGGTACTCTCTGCTGTCGATCCCTCGGGTTCGGGAGTAGCAAAAGGGTTAGCTACCCTTTTCCTCTTACGGATCGCACTACGCCTTATCTCAACCATTGTAAACTAAAAGGAAAGAAAGGATATGGTTAGTACGGTAGATATAAACATATCTAAGAAATCACGGACGGAATCAAGCAAGATGCAAATTAAGAGACAATACGATCCTAAGATAAAATATACTCATAAGGTTGGAAATCCTATTTTGTGGATGATACAACCTCCTAACTTCAACTCGATTTGCAGGCTCGTAGTAGTACAACTAACTTAAGCACTACCACGAGTTCGCAGTCTTTTGCGAAATTGGACCTGCATGGGCCACCATAAAAACTTGTTACGTCCCGTTCCCAATTTTGGGATACGAGTACGTGGCCAAGTCCAGCCTACGTCGCAGCATCGGCGGTAGTACGCTGTCTATGATAACAATGGTCCACAAGAAGCACAACACGCATATATATCATCCACAACTAAGCCAGCAAAAATTACTAAAATATCCAATAGTGTCAATATTATAAATATGAAAAATCCACTACAACTCAGAAAGTCTCGAAAACAAACCCGGATAGTAGAAAATAAAATAGACAACTAAACTCCATAACTATAACTACTAACTAATGCGAATCCATAAGGAAAAAAATATGCTAATTTGCATCAGTGCTGGAACCGGGTACGCCAGTGACGTCATGGTCGCCAACATACTCACCATAGACCTCGGGACAAATCTCTTCGTCTAAAGCTAAAAAATAGTTATCCAGTCAGGATTGGAGCAAGATCACTATAACACTACATTACACAATATAGTATACAAGCATGAAGGAAAGATAAAAGGAATTTAACTGAAGATAAGTATAGGCATGACATTGTATGATAAGAAAGTACCTTTGAGACATGATAAAAATATGAAGATAGACTTGATATGATAACAATAAGAAGGTAGACTTTGACGAAAGAAGAACAGTAGACAATAGAGTAACTATAATTAAGTCACGTGTACTGTGTGTTTTAGAATACCAACTTCCAGCATGTAGACGGCTTGGGATATCCGTCAGTCATACGTGTGGTGTATGACTGATATTATGCAATCAATGTATAGGGGGTCTGTATTCAATTCGTTGACCACATGCTTACTTGTTGTATTCCTCCGCCCGACTCACTCATAATACATGTCCACTACGATAAACATTAGCAATACGATAAACTGTAATCAATAAAAAACAATGAGTAAGGCATGAACATGTATGTATATCCAACCGATTCTAACTCTCGTGCACAATAGTAATCATGAATAATGACAATCATGAACCATAAGGGAGTAATAGTGAAAAGACGACACGAAGATACATGCAGTATAAAATAAAGGAAACATAGGTCATAGTGATACTTGCCTGCTCCGATAGATGATAAAGTCACAAGTCAAGACGTCGTAGCCCGATCTACCCCGACACAAAAACAATCGAAAGTTAGATCAACGATTCTCACTCTAAAAATCCTAGAAGGTGGCTAATGGGTTAAATCAATTAATACTATTCTAATCCTGGAATAAATCATCTAAAATCCTATTTTAACCTATTTAATTCTAAATAACAATCTACACACAAATATTTGGCCAAAGAAATTCACGGTTCCAAATTCGGGACTCGTGGCACGCAAACCGAAACATATTGTTGACTAACTAGTCAAACATTATGAATTCAAAGTTTGAGTGTGAACATGATAGATTTCAGCACTATGAGTGCACCGGAATTGACCATGCCGTAAAATCATGATTTGGTCAAAAGTTATCGCCATTATGGCTAACTATGACCAAATCGATGAACCGTTGACCAAATCTGACTTCTATGAATAAAATAAAATACTAGATGAAATTCTAAATTTCTGTAAAATTATATGTTGTAGAGATCGGTGTCAGCTTTCCAAAACTTCAAACGGATCGCAAAACGGAGTTCGGGATCGCTCGAAATCTCGATAACCGTGCGACGTGTTGATTTTTGGACAACCGACACTCAAATAATTATTCAGAAATTCAAGATCAAAATACCAGAAAATAAATTATATATTCAAAAACCTAACCTCAATACGCTTCCAATAAAAAAAATGGCGCACAAAAAGGACATCTAGATCAACGGCAATCGCTCCGCGAAGTCGAAGATCCCAATCAAACTCTCCCACTAAAAGCTGTTGAATTTCTAGGGTTTTCGGAAAACTAATAACTAATATATATATAGAGAGAGAGAGTCGTTGGCTTGAGCTAAGTCGGCTGCTAAGGTGACATGTGTCACCATCCTGTGCTCCCCTGCCAGGATCCTACGGCCTACAGCCCACGCGGCTTGGCTCGGCCAACTCCGAGCTTGGCTCGGATTATTATTACAGCTCGGAGACCGAGCTCCCCGCCCCCTTTTACTGCCACGTGGGCCCGCCCTCCCGCTTTCAGTGGCTGACGGGTGGGCCACCCAGCGGCTGACTGGGTAAATATAATAGAAAATAGGTTTTTTTAATTACAGAAAATTAAATAAAAATCAGGAAAAATCCTAAAAATTCCAAATAAATCCCAGAAAATTCCTAAAATTCCTAGAAAAATATAGAAAATATTTTAAGGGTTCTAGAGCCCAAATAAATTATTTAACCACAAAAATACCCTCGGATGCCTTCACAACAATTCCTAGAAGCTTAAGGAAATAATGAAACCATATATAAATATTATCTAAAAATCTCCTAAAAATACAAAAAATTCTAAAATGGTGAAATAATATACTAGGGACTATCTAGGGGCCCCAGAGACTATATACAACCTAATTTCCTTATATCTAACCTATAGGCTTAGGCAAAAATCTTACGATCCTAAATCAACATCCTAGTAAATAATTGATTTTAACTAAAATAAAAATAAAAAAAAATCTCCAAAATAGAAAATAAATTCTAGGAACCCAAATGCTACACTTCTTATTGTTATTTTCTTGTTCATGTCTCATTATCTATTATATACATGTTGACTTGCCATGATTTATTTTCATGTCTCTTACATGTTATCACTTACTTTCATCATTAGTTATTTTTATATATTTCCACACATGACTTTGATTGCGTTGTTTACTTGAGCGACTTGACTTGATCATGTGTTCCATGATACTTTGTCTTGACCCTCGACCGATACTAGAATTGGCTACTTGACCACTCTCGACTCGGCAGACCAACGTAGGGCTATGATAGAGACTTATTATAGATTTGGAGCACCACGCAGGACTACTTTCTATAGAACTGGAAGCTCCACGCAGGACTACGGTCATTCGATTTGTTTGTAGCCATGCTTAGTATTATTTTCTTCATGACATGTCATGACCTATAGAGTTCTTCCATGTGATCTTCAATCTTGTTCGAGTTGTTGTTTCATGTTTTTTTTCTTGCATATTATTTACTGTCAAAGTAGACATGTTTATATGTATCTTGCTAGTCCCTTGATGACCTGGTGATGAAGTTGTCAAGGTATAATACATTGATGGATGATGGTAGCTTCACCAAGACTATATGTATATTTAATTAATGCTATTATCATTCTCTTCCTAATTTATATTTTGTCATATATTTGACTCATGCTGTTATTATAGCATAGTCTTTTACAAGCTTCATCTTTCTCCTAGCTTGTTCATAATACATATATTATTGGGGATCAACACTAATACATTTATCTATTCTAGAATCAGTGTATTATGGTCTGATCAACCTTAGTATACTTGATTCATCATGTTTATCAATATTTAGTGGATTGAGATATAATTAATTTAGAACAACAAAATAGCTTATACATACTCGAGATGGGCTGGAGTCCACTCGATACGTAGCTGACATGTATACAATCTCCTAGTCCTACATATTTTGGGAGTAGGACATTACATGTATGCTTTACATAAGATATGTTATAGAAAACCTTAAATGGTTTGAGATCGATCGATATGAAAGAATAGAATTGTGACCGTATCAAAGAAAATTATCGAAATCAGATATCTGTTGTTCACTATTTAATGAATTTTTTTTATCTGGTAGAATGCACCTCATGCATTGGTCTAGGATAGCTTGTGCGCAAGTATAGTCTCTCGATCGGTTTCTGGGGCACTAGGAGTCGCTCGACCTAGTATAGATTAGGCTCCCTGAGGTAAAGAAACCTCACGATTATATAGTGTTATGTCTATCAGTGAGATGGAATTGTATATCATAATTGCTGATCATGGGAAATGACCCATGGACCACCATGTAGTTAGGTTCAAGGATATAGTGAGATTATTACAAACCTAACACTTGTAGGAACGAAATCGTAAAGCAGAATACTCTAAAGGGGGGTGAATAGAGTATGCAGCGGAATATTGCTAATTAAAAAACTAGTTAGCAGTTAGATCACAGATATAATAATAATCACAAAATAAATAACAGTAATAAAAAAGAGTGATCAGAAGGCAAACGCAAACACAGAGATTTATACTGGTTTTCCAATTGTGAGGACTAGTCCAGTCGGAAGAACTCTAGCTTCCAGTTGAATCCGCTATTGAAAAATCTTGCAAGTTTTTCATACGAAGTCCTTGCAAACTTCTACAGACGCGAGCTTTGATACGAAGAACTCGTCCAACTTCAATTATGAAGAGTGTATCTTCAATCAAGCCTCTGATCACAATCGCTCTGAAACTTCTAGACCGTACCCGCACTGGCAAATCGACTAGAGGATTGTAACTGGCTTGGGATTTGAAAATGGAAGCTTTTTGAACTCTTTGGAAGAAACGTAAACTTTAGGAGAGAAGAGATGAAAAGTGAATTGGTGTGTTGAAATGATCGAAATTCTTCTCTATTTATAGTTTTTCCAAAGGCAGAACTCTGACAGAATTCGGGCAGAATTCGGACAAAACTCTTTGTAACCAACCGCAACTGAAGGAAGACCAAGTTCAAAATCAAACGTTCACATAACGTTCAACTTGGCCGAACTCTGGCCGAGTTTTGTCAGGGTTTGGTCAGTTAATTTTGTGAAAAATAATTTTTGGCTTTTTGAAAATCCTTCAGAAGCTTTTTGTAAAATAGATGTTTTTCAAACCATAGGTCATTTTAGAAAGATAGGTCAGTTTTGAAAAGCGATTTCAGATAGCCTATTTGCTAGTACGATTTGGTGTACAATATATTCCTAGACTCAATGAAAATGAAAATTATATTGCTGTAAGAAAATACAATCTTAAGTGGCAAACAGCTTCGGTCTTGAACTGAGTAGATATCCAGTCTTTGATCAGTGTCCAAAACGTCGTAAGTAAATATCTGAATTGATTTGTATATCGAGACAAAGTTTAATTAATTATTAAAATCAGGTTTGACCATGACCAATGGGACAATAATCTTCCCCTATTTTGATAATTGGCAAACCTTGACCGATATAACATCTTTGGTCTTGATCAATTCAAAAGTGTACAGATATAAAATATAAAAATTGTTCATAACCTGTATCCATAAAGATGTTAGATCTTATTTCTCCCCAGTTGTCACTTAGCAAATAATTGCAAAGAGAAAGCCCCCAACAATAAATGCATAAGTAACAATCAGTGAAGAAACACAAAAAAATATGAGTAAAAACATTCAATACAGGCATGGTATAAACATTAACAGAAAAATAAGATAAACAGATATGGTATAAACAACACAGGCATGGTATTTGTCACATGCAATTTTTATGGAAGCATAAAGAAAGATAGTGCTATAATAAAGCTGAAACAAATAAAGTGCTGAACAATAAACTAAACTGAGTCTTATGCTAAACTGAGTCATAAAACATGTCCATCCAATTGTTATATCCAAATAAAAAAAGTACTGATACTATCTTGGAATGTCAGAGCATTTCCAAGTAAACATAAGACAAAGTCATCAGTCTCAAAAAGTAACAATTCAAAAGTCATCCTCATCCTCATCATCATCGACTGTAGTGCCAACATGTCTAGATGGACCAGCTCCAGAAGTATTGTGGAGTAACACCAGAAGTACGATACCAATCGTATGCGTTCCCTGGCTGAAACAGAAAGTGGACCGCCTCATCATCAATGTGGTAGCCAGATACAGAAGGGTCTCGAGGAAGAGAGCTAGCAGGGTGACCCGTCTGTTGAAATCGAAGATCGGCAAAGGAGTTGGCAATAGCCTGGAACCGAGTTACGTCCCGGAACTCATGTTCCCTGGAAGTGTCAACGAAAAATGTCTGTAGATCTGATAGATGCTAGTGAATACCCTTAAAGGTCATAGGGTAAGATTGAGGAGGAACAGGTACAGTTGGAGCAGGTACAGGAGGTGGAGGAACAGTGGCAATGCTGCGACGAGAAAGCTTGAAGAACTTGGGCTCAGGGTCCGGAGCACAAGTGGATAAGTCAATATTAATTCTCTGAAAGATGCGTGGGATGATCATCGCATAAGAGAGGTTGTGGTCTCTTCCGCGACATCTACCCATCATCTGAATGATAGTCTTAGGGGCAGAAAAAGGAATCCCTTTAAGAATGTGATATAAAGCAGAAAGCTCGAGTGCAGTGACATCATCTTTTGAAGTAGGATTTTGGAAGTAGAGTGGAATAGATGATGCGATGTAATTCATAGTTAAACAAGTTCAAGTTATTAGCCTTGAACTTCACAGGACGAGTACGTGCGGGCGCACAAAGCTCATTCTTGAAACTAACGAGAGTCGTACCCTCAGGGAAATCGAAGTCAGTGATGTCATCGAGCGGGGCACCTTCGTTTGGAAGACTAAGGATTTTTGCTAGCGATTCATCATTGAACTCGATATCTATCCCGCCGACACGAGTTCTCGCGGTAAAAGTGTCTAACACGAAATTATAGTAAATAGTCTAATGGCATTAGTAGCTATAGGGAATTGTAAAGTAGAAAAGTATTGTAACCCTAATTCCTCAAAGTAAGGACGATGGTCAGGAAATACAGTCCATTAGATCGAAGATCTGGTACATATAGTACGCATAATGAAGTCGACATACCAAAGTAATACTTGGTCGAGAGTTTGAAATAAAACTCATTCGATGGACCGTAATCCGATTGGACCAGAGAAAAGAGGGAATCCGTATGCGGATCAGAAGACGATGCCTCTTCACTGGCATGGGTCTTCTTTCTCTAGAAACCCTAATAATTTGAAAGTAGAGGAGAGAAGGAATTATACCTTCTGAGAATCAAGTATGCTGTAGAGGACGCGATTCTCTGCACGAATCCAAATTTTGGACGAAGATCTCCACGTATATTGGAAGAATGAATGAGGAGAAGAACTAGGGTTTTCGGGCGACTGCTACTGCTGTGATGTGGTTTTGGAAGGGATGAAGAAGATGGGGGCCTCGGGTTCTGACTGAAATATATATACACCCAGCCGAACTCAGGCCGAATTCGCCAAGGGTTCTCCTGGCTATATAAAAAAAATTTGTGGGCTACATCTTTTTCATCAATTCATTTCAAATATTTAATTCAAAGTTTAGTAATTTTAAATATCAAATAATATTATTAATATTATTTTATAAATTAATATTCTTTACTCATTATCTGTTTCAGATTAGCTGTAGGAGTACTGTCCCAACTAACGGAGGTTCACCAGGGAACTCTTAAATACCGCTTCGCTTCAACCGTAGCCGTGGTGACGGAAAGACTCTTTTTAGGTTGTCTCGAAAACAGTTTTTGAGTATTGAATAAATTAATTAATAAAACAAAATTCATTAATATTATTGACGTCTAAAATTCCTAATTGTCGACGTAAATAATTAAAACGATCTTCCGCTAGAGGTTTTGTGAGTATGTCAGCCAATTGATTCTGTGTGTCTATGTATATAAGGTCTATATCTCCATTTTGTTGATGATCTCTAAGAAATGATGTCGAATCTCGATATACTTAGTACGAGAATGACATACTGGATTCTTAGTCAAATTAATAGAACTAGTGTTATCATAGAAAATGGGTATGTATGTGAAATGTAATCCATAGTCTTCTAAAGTTTGCTTCATCCATAAAATTTGTGGACAACAACGTCCTACGGTGATATACTCAGCCTCGGTTGTTGATAATACGACAGAATTTTGCTTTTTGCTAAACCAAGAGACTAGAGCTTTTTCTAGGAAATGACATGTGCCGCTGGTACTTTTTCGATCTACTTTGTATCCGGCAAAATCAGTATCAGAATAATCGGTTAGGTCAAACAACGTGGTTTTGGGATACCATAAGCCGACAGAAGAAGTGCCTTTAAGGTATCGAAAGATACGCTTAACTGCGCACAGATGTGATTCCTTAGGATTGGCTTGAAAATATGCACACAAGCAAACACTAAACATTATATCTGGTTGACTAGCAGTTAAATAAAGTAAGCTACCGATCATACCTCGATACTTACGTATGTAGACGGGTTTGCCTTGTTCATCAATATCAAGCTTGGTTGAAGTTGCCATTGGAGTGCTAAGTGGCTTGACTGCTTCCAGATCGAACTTCTTTAATAGGTCCTTTGTGTACTTTACTTGATTTATGAACGTCCCATTGTTGGTTTGTTTGATTTGCAGTCCGAGAAATAATTTTAGCTCTCCCATCATGCTCATCTCAAACTCATTCTGCATACACTTTGAAAATTCTTGACAAAGAGATTCATCAGTAGATCCAAAAATAATATCATCTACATAGACTTGAATCAAAAGAATGTTGTTATTCAAAGATTTTATAAAATGTAGTGTCAAACTTTCTTTTGAAAAACCGTTGTCAAGTAGAAAAGAGCTTAGACAATCGTACCAAGCATGAGGGGCTTGTTTCAAACCTTATAAGGCTTTCTTCAACTTGAAAACATAATCAGGATATTTGAAATCAGTAAAACCGGGAGGTTGAGCTACATAAACTTTCTTTTATAAAACCATTTTAAAAATGTGCTCTTGACATCTATTTGAAATAACTTGAAATTATGAAAACATGCAAATGCACATAACATGCGAATGGATTCTAATCTCGCAACTGGGGTATAAGTCTCATCGTAGTCGATACTTCTTCTTGATTGTATCCTTGAGCTACGAGTCGAGCCTTATTACGAGTCACTAAACCATTCTCGTTCAGTTTGTTTCGGAATACCCAACGGATGCTGACCGGATGATCAATAGGCTTGGGAACAAGTTCTCAAACTTGATTCCTTTCGAATTGGTTTAATTCCTCTTGTATAGCATCTAACCAAAAATTATCACTACATGCTTCTTCAATATTTTTAGGTTCAAGCTGCAAAATAAAAGCAACACAAGAATCTATATCTTTACTAGAGGAACGAGTACTTACACCCTTGGTAGACTTACCAATTACCAAGTCCTTTGGATGATCTGCCAAGAATCTCATCTCTTTTGGCGTATCCTCTGCAGGATTGCTGGTTCCGGCTTCTTTGTTTGAAGGTTCTGCATCTTTGTGTGAAGGTTTTGTAGTAGCTGTACTTGGTGTGATTACGTCTTCATTGTCGTCATTGTCTAAGTATTGATTTAGCTCATCAAACTTGACATTAATTGATTCTTCGATGATCATGGTTCTTTTGTTGAAGACTTTGTACCCTTTGTTGTTTGCTGAATAACCTAAAAATATACCTTCAACGGCCTTTTTATCAAATTTACTCAGAGTGTCTTTAGTATTAAGAATAAAGCATTTACAACCAAAAATCTTGAAATATGAAACAGTAGGTGTTCTATCAAACCATAGTTCATAGGGAGTCTTCTTCGATATAGGTCGAATTAGAACCCTATTGAGAATATAGCATGCTGTATTGACAGCTTCAGCCCAAAAGTATCTGGGTAGACTAAACTGGTTTAACATTACTCTAGCCATTTCAGATAGAGTCCTGTTCTCACGTTCCACAACTCCATTTTGTTGTGGAGTCCTAGGGCAAGAGAATTTATACAAATAACCGTGTGTGTCACAAAATTGCTTGAACTCTGTATTCTCAAATTCGTTGTTATGATCACTACGAATGCGAGTAATCATGAACCCTTTTTCATTCTGTACTTTCTTACAAAAGGTGACAAATTCTGATAATACATCGTTCTTGCGTGCAAGAACATATACACATGTATATCTAGAAAAATAATCTACAATGACAAATGCATATAACTTACCACCTAGACTAGCAATTCTACTTGGTCCAAATAAGTCCATATGCAACAATTGTAGAGGTCTAGTGGTACTTACAGCGTTCTTGGATTTAAATATGGATCGGGTAGCTTTGTTCTTTTCACATTCACTACATACCGTATCCTTCTTGAAAGAAATGTCCGGTAAGCCGTGTACCAACTTCTTTGTAGATAGTTTTGAAATTGTGTCCATGTTTGTATGACCGAGTCTCATATGCCATAATTGACTCTCAATGATTTTGGCCATCAAACATCTACCTGCTTTGTTAGCATCTTCTAACAGATAGAAAACATATATTGTCTTCCCTAATACCTTCAAAGATAGTACTACCAATTGAATTATCAACTATAGTACATTTGTCTTTGACGAAGTTAATGCCATAACCGTGATCAGCTAAATGGCTTATGTTGAGCAGATTATGTTTTAACTCGGTAACTAGACAGACATCTTTAATCACAGGATAGGGAGCCTTACCAATGTCACCGATACCGATTATGTACCATCTTAAATTATTACCTAAGGAGACGTATCCTTCTTTATTCTTCTTCGACAGTGTTGCGAATAATGAAGCATCACCGGTCATGTGCCGTAAGCAACCGCTGTTGAGGATCCATTTGCTTCTAGCATGTGAAGGACGTCCCACCTACAAAATAATTTATAGATGAAACTCTTGGTACCCATTTCTTGTAGGGTCCTGACTGGTTAGTTTTGGTATTCATGCATAAACATTTAAATATACTAACTTTTTGATTCTATATACAGAGGATATATGACCAATGAGGCTATAATAATGACATTTTATATGTTGAGTGTTGAAAGTTGTGTGAGGTGCATGATTGGTAGGTTTTGGTTTTCGTGTATAGAAGAATGGATGCTTATTAGTTTTCTTAGGCATAGATTTGGTATGGTTTGGTCTGACAGTGTTTGGTTTGGGCGTGTTCCGATGATTCGATAATTGACACGTGTTAGAATAGGAAGCAGCAACTTCAGGCCATTTTCCTAAACTAATTTTCATCTTTTTGGAGGTGTCATATAATCTAGTGTAGTCAGATGTAAGTGTTTCTATTCTGACTTGTGCACACTGGAGACTCTTTCTCTCCTTAGATAGGTCTTCCTTTAGCTGGATATAGTTTGGTCTTTTTCTTTGGATAACTTAACAGTCTCGTGTAACAACAACTTAATAGATAAAGCTCACCAGACTCAATTGAAGAGTCATTATTTCTAACATGATATAGTTGGTCGGTTAGTCTTCCTATTTCATCTTTGTACTCTTTGAGTACCTTCTTAGAGGTTTCATATTTACTACGCAGTTTCCTGTAATCATTTAACAGGTACTGAAAGCCTCTCCTAGTTGCTCAAAGGTGAATCATAATAAGGATCAAATAGAGGATTAGTGATTACCTGATCGTAAGCCATAAAACATACATTTGCAGTATCATCTGATTGTTCGTCTTCTGAATCACTGGCTTCGCTTTCATGCCATATGCTTGTGTTGGCGTACTTCTTGATGTATACTTCTTTAGGTAGCCTTTGTCATATTTGCTGCTTTTTCTTGTTGATGATGATGCTGTTGGACAATCTTTCTTTATGTGTCCTTTTTTCTTGCATCCGTAGCAAATATGATCTTCTCGTTGTTGTTACTGTTGCTATCTTTTGTTCTCCTGTTAAATCTCATGAACTTCTTGAATTTTCTTACCAGAAGAGCTTGATCTTTAGAGTCAGAGTCGCTGTAGTCAGAATCATCTTCGACAGTTCTTCTATGTTGAGCCTTGAGAGCGATCGACTTTTCTGACTTCTTCTTTGGTGTAGCATCTTCAAAGTCTTGAAGTTCTAACTCGTGAGTGAGTAGCTTACCCATGAGTGTTTCCAGAGACATTGTTGAGAGGTCATTTCCTTCAATAATTGTTGTAGCCTTTGGAATCCAGTTTTTTGTGAGAGCTCGTAGAAATTTGTGAATCTTTTCATGGTTACTATATTCCTTGCCTAATGAAGACGAAAGATTTACAATATCCAAGAATCTCATAAACATCTGAGTGACCGATTCACTTGGCTTCATTTTGAACGCCTCGTACTCCTGAGTAAGTCTGCTGATCTTTGACTCCTTGACTTGTGTTGTTCCTTCGTGTGTTACTTCGAGAAGTTTCCACACTTCATTTGATGTTGTGCAAGTAGACACCCTGTTGAATTCAGTTCTGTCTAAAGCACAAAATAAAGCGTTAATAGAACGTGTCAAGACTGGCCTTTTTCTTTTCATCCTCTGTATATTTGTCATGGGATTTTTTAACTAAAACTCTATCAACATTAATACGAGGAGGCTTTTTGTAGCCATTAATAACTACAGACCATAAGTCAAAATCAAGAGATTTTAGGAAGAAAACATAAGTGTTTTCAATAAGGGTAGTTTGTGCCGTCAAACAGTGGAGACCTGTTTGTGGCTTGGCCTTCGCTTGTGAATTTCACAGTTGCCATGTGTAATACTGTGATCTATATAATAATTGAAAAATAGCTGAATAAACCTGCAGTTTTACCTTGCTTTACCTGTATAAACCGCTCTGATACCAATTGTAGGAACGAAATCGTAAAGCAGAATACTGTGAGGGGATTAATAGAGTAAGCGGCAGAATATTGCTAATTAAAAAACTAGTTAGCAGTTAGATCACAGATATAATAATAATCACAAAATAAATAACAGTAATAAAAAAGAGTGATCAGAAGACAAACGCAAACACAGAAATTTATACTGGTTTTCCTCTTGTGGGGACTAGTCCAGTCATAAGAACTCTAGCATCCAGTTGAATCCACTATTAGAAAATCCTGCAAGTTTTCATACGAAGTCCTTGCAACTTCTATAGACGCGAGCTTTGATACGAAGAACTAGACCAACTTCAATTGTGAAGAGTGTATCTTCAATCAAGCCTCTGATTACAATCGCTCTAAAACTTCTAGACCGTACCGCACTGGCAAATCGACTTGAGGATTGTAACTGGCTTGGGATTTGAAAATAGAAGCTTTTCGAACTCTTTGGAAGAAACGTAAGCTTTAGAAGAGAAGAGATGAAAAGTGAATTGGTGTGTTGAAATGATCGAAATCCTTCTCTATTTATAGTTTTTTCAAAGGCAGAACTCTGACAGAATTCGGACAGAATTCGGACAGAACTCTTTGTAACCAACCGCAACTGAAAGGAGACCAAGTTCAAAATCAAACGTTCACATAACGTTCAACTTGGCCGAACTCTGGCCGAACTCTGGCCGAGTTCTGTCAGGGTTTGGTAAGTTAATTTTATGAAAAATAATTTTTGGCTTTTTGAAAATCCTTCAAAAGCTTTTTGTAAAATAGATATTTTTCAAAAACATAGGTCATTTTAGAAAGATATGTCAGTTTTGAAAAACGATTTCGGATAGCCTATTTGACAGTACGATTTGGTGTACAATGTATTCCTAGACTCAATGAAAATAAAAATTACATTGCTGTAAGGAAATACAATCTTGAGTGGCAAACAACTTCGGTCTTGAACTGACTAGATATCCAATCTTTGATCAGTGTCCAAAATGTCATAAGTAAACATCTGAATTGATTCGTATATCGAGACAGAGTTTGATCGATTATTAAAATCAGGTTTAACCATGACCAATGGGCCAACCCTGATACTGAGATGGAACGTAAGTATTATTAAAATATACAAATTGTGCTAATCCTTGTCCTGTACAAGGATGGACCGACAACCGTGGGTTAAGATCTATAATATAAGTGATTACTTTTACTGTTCTGTTCTGATTATGAATTGCTTAAAAAGAACATAGACAAGCAGAAAGATCACTAATAATAGATGCTAGCTTCACTGTCTACTTAGTGCAGATTTATGTGAGTTTGGCTATAACCACTCACCAGTACGTGTTATGTACTGACCCACATTGTGGGCACCATTTCATGTAAGCACGAGACAGGAGAATTTTGAGAGGCGCTGAAGGCTTGTGCAATCCAGTAGAGTTTTGTCAATCGCCTCGAAGCTATTTCAATTTCGGTCAAGTTAGCAAGTTTTCTTTTGAA
>JANAVB010022597.1:36606532-36696122 GCA_029216955.1 Iris pallida | reverse complement strand
CGCTCCGGAAAGCCGATTGCTGGTTGGATCACACCTGACCAGTGGACCACGATGAGGGCTCAATTTGAGGAGCCCGGGTACAGATAGCGGTCGGAGAAGGCGAAGGCGGCTAGGACGATGGCCGGAAAGTGGTGTGGTGGATCGATTCCTATGACGGAGCATTTTCGTCGTCTGGTATGTAATTTATTGTAAAATATAAGATTTTATTGATAGTAGGAGTATATAATTTTCTATTTTACTAAAGAATAAAATATAACAAACACGCAGGTGAAGAGGGGTGAGGATGCAAACATGGTGACCGTCTTCCTGGCCACCCATCGGAAGGACGGAAAGCTCATGGACGACCGGGCTACTCAGACCTATGTAAGTACTAATTTAGATTTCGTTAATTTTTAACAGAACTTGAAGAATATACAGATAACCATATACTTAATAATAATTAAATATTTTAGACGTTTATTAGGCTAATTTAGGTAAGTACTGATGTATAGAGATGCACAATAATTTCTAGGAAGAGTATGTTAGGCTACGTGATGAGCGTACGAGTGCTAGTGCACAGGCAGAGGGAGGGGTTGGTACATCGCAGCCCTCTCGCCTCAGTCGGCGGACGAGCTCTGGAAGACCGCTGTTGGTGGTCTTCAGAGGGGTACGTACTACGGTACGGGGTCCTACGGCGCATTTGTTGCGACGCAGGAATCCAGGGCTCCCTCTTCCAGTACGCATTCACAGCCGTCACAGGTCGAGTCATCCCGAGTCGAGGAGACCATTGTCCGCCAGATTGCTGAGCTGCGTGACGATATGCTGAGGAGGATTGTTGAGTAGCCAGGGTCTCAGGTGCAAGGGACGCTGCGTCGGTCACCGCACGCTTTGACGAGCTCGAGCGCACCGTGCAGCACGTACAGGGGACACAGGAGTCCATTCACGACACCGTTACTAGGATAGCGGCTTGCATCGAGCAATGCAGCACCAAACTGCGAGCCCTAGAGGAGACGCGGACGCACCCATCTCCAGCGGTTACACTGCCTCCTTCTCCAGTGGTTGCATTGCCTCCTCCTTCATCGTCGTCGGTGGTTCTTACACCGGAGCAGTATGCTTACCTTCTTTCCAGGAGCGGTGATGCTCCTACTGATCAGCCGTAGTCGACATATATATTTTGTGTGATGGCCCATTGTTGGGTCTTTTATGTAGTTATACATACATTATTCTTATGTGGACCATTATTTGACATTGTTGTTACAAATTTTCATATATCTGTGTTGATTGATGAGATTGTGTTTCAAACGTGTTCGTGATTGTGTGTTTATGTGTTGTTTGATACTGTGTTCGTGATACACACCGTCGTTGTTGTAACAAATGGTGTAGGGGATGCTGCAAATGCGGCATAGGATGCTGCAAATGCTGTAATTTTTTTATTTTTTTAATATTAGCGACATTCAGCAACTCTCAGCGACGTCCAACGACGAAGGTAACGTCACTAAGTAAATATAAGGCACGTCGCTAATTGTGATGGATACCGTCGCTGATTGTCACTAAACGTCGCTATATAGGACGTCGCTACATGTCGCTATATGTCGGTACTATAGCGACGTAGCAAAGTCGCAGAACGTTGCCATTTGGCTCTCAAGCCAGGTCAGCATCGATGCATGTCAAGTCGCTCAACGTCGCTAGGTTGCGTCGGTAAATGATGACGTTTTACGTCGCTGGTAGTCGCTGAATTAGCGACGTGTCCGCGTCGCTGAGTGTCGTCGCAATAGCGACGTATTACGACGTTTTGTTGTTTAGCGACTAGGTTAATCGCGACTACATGCAAACGTCGTAAAATACGTCGCTAATCGATATTAGCGACGTATTTTCCCTGTTTAGCGACGTCCTGAGGCGTCGCTGATTTGACAGATTTTCGTAGTGAATGGTATCCTCTACCATTATTCCAAAGAATATCGCCACTGATGAGATTTCATATTTGGAGCTTTCTGCTATCTATCATTTCTATTTCCACGCACTGACGGAGGGACAAGGGGGCGAGTGGGGTCATGTGACCCCCCACACTCCCGTAATATTATTTATATATATACACAAATACAGCAAGGCAACAACACATCAGAAGAAAAAAAGCTTAGCAGTATTAGCACTAGCACAAGCACAGTGCTCTCCTAGATTCCTCTCTCGTACACGACCAAAGAAAAACAAGCAACAGTAGCACAAACAGTTGCAACAATGTCTCCTCCCTTGCCTTTCCCTCTCTCTCTCTAGTGCTCTCTCCTCAATCTTAGATATAATACCTGATTGATTCATGTGGTAATTTCTTTAAATAATTTATGATTGATTCATAATCTAAATTAGATGGTCCCTAATTAATTTATGTCCCTAATTGATTGATGCCATAAATTAGATAGTCCATGATTGATTCATGTCATAATGATTTTTTCTTATTTGTTCTTAGATGACATGACTTAATTTGTTCCTAGATGGAATAAAATTGACTCATCTTTCATATCTAATTGATTTTGCCCTATTGCTATAATTTATTTAATGTATTTTACTCTGTTTTGAAACAAAATAAAAAAGTATTTTCTAAAAGTACCGAAAGCCCAAGAAGCTTCTAAATCCAGCAACATTAGCCTTATTGTTAAAATTTATTGAGTCCATTTCGGCGAAGACGGTTATCAAGAATATACTTCGTAACCGAATGGGAGATGAATGTATGTAAGGCATTTTTCACAAGTTGAAAAGGAGAACATCTCACAATATTTTTAAAATATGAAGCCTCGTAGGAGATTATTGTAAACAGTTACTGTCGGTTACGATGTAATACAACTATTTTAATATGTTTTTATGATAAAAAAAAATTTGACTAATTTTTGCTATTAGTTTCTTTTACATTTTTATAATTTTTTGGATTAAAAATTTACTAGTTGATTTTGACCCCGCTGTACCTAAATCCTGGCTACGCACTGTTTCCATGTCCCCTTCAATCTGCCTAAGACTATCATCGCCGCTATGAAAAGCTCTCGCAAGAAATCGCGACAACTTCTCTATGCGATGTATATGCCTTACATATTTCAGTTCTTTGAGATTATGCTTGAGGATTGTCAACATGATGGTGCTCCTGCTTATCTTCATGAGCATCATTGTACTGCTCCTGCTCCTACAGTTCAGGCTCCTCTTCCACCTCCAGTTAACCCATCAGCTGTTGATCCCCATCATACTCATCCTTCCGGTGGTGTTACTCTTGAGTCACTTTAGGCTCTCATGATGGATCAGTTTCGGTCCATGAGTTTCGTACCACCCTTTAACTTCATGCCATATGCAACTCCGTGTGGATGTTTCATACATCCTTGCTCACAACCATAGTGGTCCTATTCCCATGTTTCGTGATCCTACTAGACTTGGATATCGCATTGATGATCCAGAGGCTCGGCGATACTTTGACCCTACTGTTGCCCGTTATGATCCCAACTGTTCTGCTGAGACCGGTCCTTCTAGGGCGGCAGGTTCTAACGATGATTGAGGATATGTTTCCTCGTGATAGACCATCATTAGTTATATTTTTATGTTTTTTATTATACTATGTATTAGTGATAAATGCTTCTTTCAGGCATTATCAGTTTTTCTAATGCCAGACATTAGTGATGCTCTCGTTGATCTTACTGTCATGCCCCAGAACCAGAATACTAGACAGCGGGGGACAAACATAGCCAGCTGCGTACATTAAAGTATAACCTACCTCGCAATCATCGGTTATGGCTGTCTAGATGCATGAGGGTTAAACTATAATCTATCGGTCTTTATGGTCAAGAACAAGCCTAGTATCTCAATCTCAAGCAAACAAATAAATGTACAAGATGTTAGATCATCAGACATACAAAGTAAGGCATCCCAAACATTACATATTCAGATGATCATCAAGCTAGTCATACAAAATGCGAGACTAGCAAGAGTTAAGTCATACATGATCAACCCTAGGATTTGTCAATCATGTTACAGCCCTTAGGCAAACAGAAATTAAGTTTCAACACGAGCTAACACTTGCTCGGCGGCTAAACGCCTCAAAAGAATAATTTACAATAGAGTGGGAGAGCAAAATAGAAATCCATTCATTGCCAGGATTATGCCCGGTGTTCATCATCTGGCTGATAAGCAAGAAGATCCTCGGTATCACTCTGAAATCTGGTCATACAAAACCAGCTGGGTCAGACCCCAGAAAGAGTAAGTACCACAAGTGAGGCTTCATTAAGAAACTAAAACCAGAAGATAATAATAGAAGAATAAATAAAAACAAGCTTAAATGATAAGAAGACAGTGTTAGAATAAAATAATAGCTTGCATTAGGAAAACAAGAGACGAAATATAATTCCCATACTAATCACAACTAAGCATTCAGGCACGGCCAACCAAGTCCTACGGCTTGCTATCATTAGCTAACTAGGGTTATCACAGGCCTGGTTACTAGCAAGATGCAGTGAGATGTTGTTCCGCAGTCACTTACAGCTATCTAGGTCATCCAGGCGAGGTGATTTACAAGAGTTATCAAGATTACTGGTGTACTTTCAGTACTTATATTTTTAAGAAGTGTCCCACATGATAGTGTGCTGGAAATGTCCCCTACTCGTCGGCAGGCTACAAGTCCTTCAGGTGTGGCCGGGATAACATGATCGCATGTAACTGGAAAAATATCTCTATATGAACTACTTTATCAATCTAGTCTTTAACCTAGTCAGATTTATTATGAATTTCCGACCGTGGTAACCAGGAATCCATGTCCTAGACATGATGCAAGACGAGACAGGTAGCTTGTACAGGCACAATCAAGAAAATCAACCACGGTATCAAGACAAAAGTT
This sequence comes from Iris pallida, assembly GCA_029216955.1. NCBI lineage: Eukaryota > Viridiplantae > Streptophyta > Magnoliopsida > Asparagales > Iridaceae > Iris > Iris pallida. The sequence goes on along the minus strand of JANAVB010022597.1, from coordinate 36,691,282 downwards.
ACTTAGCAAGTGAAGGTAGTTGTCACAACAGCCTTTCAAGATTATATATGTCATATCAGGTTACTTGTTACTTGTCAGGAGTACTTGTCAATAGTGCACCTCGACGGGCCACAATCAAGCTTATACATGTCATTTCAAGTTTACTTGCTACTTGTCAAGAGTGCGCCTTGACGGGCCGCTATCTTGTTATGTCGAGACAGGGTCATGTTATCATGTTCAAGTCAAGATCAATACTAGCAAGTCATACTCATGCTCAGCAAGTTATCAAGTCGGGTCGTCGTAAGTTAGGCCAAGTATAAGATACATGTAAGATCACAAACATATGCAACAAGAACTAGGAGAACATGCATAGGGGTAAGGGCAAGGGGTATCATGGCAAATAAGTGGTGCTGGTCAAGTGGCGCCAGGGAGGTGTCATGTAGCGCCTAGCCAAGTGGCACCAAGGGGGACAGGTGGCGGCTAGCCAAGTGACTCCAAGAGGGACAGGTGGCGCCTAGACTGGTTGCGCCAGGCTGGGGTACGCCAGGTCGGGGTGCGCCAGACTAAGCTGCACGAGGTCGAAAGCCGCGAGACTAGGGTGCGCCAGACTGGGTGCACCAGGTCAGGGTGTGCCAGACTAAGTTGTGCGATATCGAAAGGCGCGACGCTAAAAAGCGCTGGCTGGGTTGCGCCAGGGGCAAGTGTGCCAGGGCCAATAGGTGTCTGGGCTAGGGTGCGCCTAGAGAGGCACAGTGCTAAAGAGCGTGCACAAAAAAATGGCACGACGCCAAGAATGCACGCAACTCAGTGGCGCGACGCTAAAGAGCGCGCGCACACTGCTCACCTTCTTCTCCAACAAACTCAGAAGAGCTCAAAGAACCCATGAACTTCAAAATGCCATAACTTACCCAAAAGAAGTCCGAATTGAGACATCCAAGGGCTAAACTGTATAGAACGAGATTTGGAAAATACCAAGTTTTATTAGATTAAAACCAAGAAAAATAAAAAAAGATCAAAATCTAGATCTACAAAAATCCATCCATCAAAACCAAGAATATCAAGTTCTAATGAGGCTTAGAATCTTGCAAGGAAGAGAATAGAACATTAAAACTTGAGATCCATCATAAAGCAAGTTGCACTTGCCTAGGGTTTCTTTGGTGGGTGGGAAGGAGTAATGGAGAAGATGAAGAAAATAAATGAAGAGTTATGGAGGAGAGAGAGAGGGGTTGACTTATATACCAATATACTCATCTTAAACCACATAAAACCAAACCAGGCCAAGCCAAGCCAAGATGAACCAAATTAAACCAAGTCAAGCTATGATAAACCAAGACCAAATAAACTAAGGCTAGATTAACCCAGGACTACACTAAACAGACAAGTAAAAACATGGGTCGCCTGACAAACGTCAGAAATCTGTACATGTATATTGAAAATACGTATAATGGGAAACGAGAGTGACAATTATGAAGGTTCAATTTTTGGCCACATGACCCTTGAGTTCTTCAAGGTTGGGTTGTATCATCCCGATCCGATTTCTCGGAAACAGTTGTACATACATCACCTAAGCTAACATTTTTATGAACTTCATCGTATTATCATTTCATCTCTGCTACCTAAGACGGGATCCACTGACGAGATCACGTTCTTAGAGTTATATGCTATGTATCATATCCACTTTGGGATTACCTTTTCTTTTCCTAGGAGTATGATACCATTTATGACTAGCTGTCGGAGGGTAGGCCGTAACCACTCTCTATCCTATGCATCTGGTGACCATCTTCTAGAAATTTGACATCGATTTAGTCTTGCCCTATCTCTAGAACGCCTTATGGCTTCTTAGGTCTAGGAAGTAGCCTCACCCTCATGTTGATGCTCCACCTCCATCTCCACCTACTTCAGTCGTAGCCCCAGTAGACGCTCCAGTTCCTGCAGCCCCGGGTCGTACCATTGACGAGCTCTATCAACGGTTCGACGCTTTTGTTGCTTTACATAGACAATAGCGTCAAGCCGATCTGACTTGCTTTGGTGATGCTAAGTTTCGTCACATTTCTCAGGCTCAGGTCTTAAAAAATGCTATGGCAGACATACAGTAGACGATGGTTCACCATCCTACTTCCCCGATGACCATCATCTGTCATCCTGATTTTGATGGACCGAGACTTGGTGATGCTCCGTCGTATGCTTACTTCGACCTGATGACCACTTATTTTTATTTGATCGAGCCACCTATTGCTGCTTTACTTGTTCAATATGATTGTTCACTTGTTTCCATGGTATTGTAAGCATCATAATTTTTGAAATTTATTTTTATTTATTTTATATGATTTTTATTTGTTAGATTATATTTTTTTTATTATGACTATAGATGTACTTTTCCGTAGCTTTGATTTTTGGAGCACAAGAAATGTCAATCTTTAAAATATCCTTCATGAGTATTGAAGTAAATATGATTACTTCAACTTTATATATCATGTCCCACCCAAACTTGTTTTCTAACATTCTTTTGACTTCGTACAATTTTGGGTCAATTTAGCCATTTCACCGTTTACCGTAATTTTAGACCTAACTTTCAACTTGAGTTTGGAACTCGACATCGACCAAAATCATTTGACCCAATATATGGTTTTGACACATTTTGAGCCTACGACACACATGCTAAGGGTGTGCCACTCAATCGAGTTCCCATGTGTTATTTATTTACGAATGGCACAAAGACGCATTGGTTGACTTTTCCGGTTCGATTTGACTAGAAAATATGTTTGGACCCTAACCTAGCCAACCTCACTTGGTAGAGCCATGTTAGGTTGCCATAACTTAGTAGAATTATTATGAATTTATGGGATGCTATACAGCCAAATAGGTTTAAATACAATTTTGTATATATATGACTATATTATAATAGCCTAATAATATATATATATATATATATATATATATATATATATATATATATATATATATATATATGGCCTTAGTCATGGTTAAGTTTTGAGACGCATATCGAGTAGTAATTTGGCATGGATAGTGTAGTCGTGTGCCTTGACAAGTATATTAGCCTGGCTAGGAGAGGCCTAGCCATAGTTGTGTCCCAACTAGAAAAACCAGTCAAAGTTGTATCTTAATCCCTATAAATGATTTAATTGATTAATTAAATAAGACTATGACCTTTATGAGATCCGGTTGTATCAATATAGCCGGACTTGACCCGAACCAAATCCAAGCCTAGGTAGTCATGTAGTGCGACCAACGACGTCCATATAGATATATAGATTTCATATACATATATTGGTGTTTCATTTAATAGCTTAGTGAGTAATTTTTGTAATTGAATATCAAATATAATATATGAATTATTTCTATTTCAATTTATATTATCTTAGAAATATGATAACATTCTCTTAGAATGTCATTTTAGATTTTTGGCATTTTATAGGATATATATATATATATATATATATATATATATATATATATATATATATATATAGCTTTATATATACATGGACCTTTATAATAATAATAAATAAAATTGTAGTAGTATAAGTCCTAAATTTATGGTACAACAATTGGTTATAGTTTAGAATATTTTTATATATTTCATGTATTGATCTAAAAAGGTGTGTATACTTATATATGTAAACATATGAGTATATATATATATATATATATATAGAAATATATATAAGTTATATATACATAGAAGGAAAAAAATCTCGTAAGATTTTGGTAATCTCGCGAGATGGATTACCTGCACAGGCAAGATCTTTCCAAGCTGAGCCCAAAATACCACATAAACCAACCCTTATATATACGGAAGGGGAAGGAGAGAAATCTCTCGAAACCCTAATCTCCTTTCTCGTCGTGCGACCCAGCATCTCTATGCACATCCTCACCGCTGTAGCACCATCGGAGACCAGTCGCTCGGCCGTCGTAGTGCACAGTAGGCACGAAGAGAGGCAGCTTCGCAGCAGTTGTAAGTACACCACTCCGTCGTTCGATTTCTCTGTGCACGATTGATCGTTCCTCGATCCGCCTTCTTATGTATGACACCATATATACGATTTTGATCCTCTTCAAATAGTTTGTATCTTGCAATACTAGGTTATCTGATAAATTGACCCAAACTTCAAAAAAACTGTTTCTTAAACAGTTATAGGACAGACCGAACGCTCCTATTGGAACGTAAAATTCTGCCAAACTATGGAGAAATTTAGAAATATAATTAAAGACAATTTTAGAAAACCTATATCCCTTCAAAACCTTCTTGTGGATTTGGATTTTGTCAACTGTGCGTCGAGAAAATGGATTCCTAAAACCGACAAAAACAGTTTTCAAAACAGGAAAATTTTTTAGAAAAATCACCGATGGGGTCCGTCCTGACAAAATGGGACATCGCAAGCCGAGAGCATCGAAAGGTGCGTATGGATGTTGTGGACGTGTGGGCTTGGACGAAACTCAAATTGGTTGCGTGTGTACGACAAATTCGAGACGTATCGGTCAAAGTACACCGTATCGACCCTTTACATAATTCTTAATGACTTTGTGCATGTTAGTCACATCGCGATGAAACTTGCGCCACTGGACTCGTATTATTTTTTGGTCCTGTGAGCCAAGTTTGGTCTGATTCTAAGAAGGGCGACTGGAACGCTATTTTGGCAGGCCCACGATCCCACTCAATGGGAAATTTATTGCACAGCCCATATAAATTCAAATTGGACATACCGTTGGGTTCGTATCGAAAACCTAGACTCATTGGTATATCATTTTTTGACTTAAAGACCCATAGGTTCTGGCACATTTTTTGGTACAAAGCGGGTCCAACGACAGACACTATTTTGACCCAAAATTACCGTTTCGTCTCTGTATCTAGAATTAGACTTATGGGTAGTCAAATTTAGACATTTTTCTTATAACAAGAACGTTTGTGATGTCTATTTCAGCATCCGGGGACGTTTGTGGATGTTCAATTTTTTTGGCTCCTTGATTTGACTAGTTGCTTACTTGGATGTGGTCGATTCTACACCAGGCAAGTATAACTTGCCAACTTTGTACAGTTTATTTACATGCATGCTTCTTGTCACGTCCCGCTCCCAATTTTGGGATACGAGTACGTGGCCAAGTCCAGCCTACGCCGCAGCATCGGCGGTAGTACGCTGTCTATGATAACAATGGTGCACAACAAGCACAACACGCATATATATCATCCACAACTAAGCCAGCAAAAATTACTAAAATATCCAATAGTCTCAATATTATAAATATGAAAAATCCACTACAACTCAGAAAGTCTCGGGAACAAACCCGGATAGCAGAAAATAAAATAGACAACTAAACTCCATAACTATAACTACTAACTAATGCGAATCCATAAGAAAGAAAATATGCTAATTCGCATCAGTGCTGGAACCGGGTACGCCAGTGACGTCATGGTCGCCAACATACTCACCGTAGACCTCGGGATAAATCTCTTCGTCTAAAGCTGAAAAATAGTTATCCAGTCAGGATTGGAGCAAGATCACCATAACACTACATTACACAATATAGTATACAAGCATGAAGGAAAGATAAAAGGAATTTAACTGAAGATAAGTATAGGCATGACATTTTATGATAAGAAAGTACCTTTGAGACGTGATAAAATATGAAGATAGACTTGACATGATAACAATAAGAAGGTAGACTTTGACGAAAGAAGAACAGTAGACAATAGAGTAACTATAATTAAGTCACGTGTACTGTGTGTTTTAGAATACCAACTTCCAGCATGTAGACGGCTTGGGATATCCGTCAGTCATACGTGTGGTGCATGACTGATATTATGCAATCAATGTATAGGGGGTCTGTATTCAATTCGTTGACCACATGCTTACTTGTTGTATTCCCCCGCCCGACTCACTCACAATACATGTCCACTACGATAAACATTAGCAATACGATAAACTGTAATCAATAGAAAACAATGAGTAAGGCATGAACATGTATTTATATCCAACCGATTCTAACTCTCGTACACAATAGTAATCATGAACAATGACAATCATGAACCATAAGGGAGTAATAGTGAAAAGACGACACGAAGATACATGCAGTATAAAATAAAGAAAACATAGGTCATAGTGATACTTGCCTGCTCCGATAGATGATAAAGTCACAAGTCAAGACGTAGTAGCCCGATCTATCCCGACACAAAAACAATCGTAAGTTAGATCAACGATTCCCACTCTAAAAATCCTAGAAAGTGGCTAATGGGTTAAATCAATTAATACTATTCTAATCCTGGAATAAATCATCTAAAATCCTATTTTAACCTATTTAATTCTGAAATAACAATCTACACACAAATATTTGGCCAAAGAAATTTACGGTTCCAAATTCGGGACTTGTGGCACGTAAACCGAGACATACTATTGACTAACTAGTCAAACATTATGAATTCAAAGTTTGAGTGTGCAACATGATAGATTTCAGTGCCATGAGTGTACCAGAATCGACCGTGCCGTAAAATCATGATTTGGTCAAAAGTTATCGCCATTATGGCTAACAATGACCAAATCGATGAACCGTTGACCAAATCTGACTTCTATGAATAAAATAAAATACTAGATGAAATTATGAATTTCTGGAAAAATTATATGTTGTAGAGCTCGGTGTCAGTTTTCCAAAACTTCAAACGGATCGCAAAACGGAGTTCGGGATCGCTCGAAATCTCGAAAACTGTGCGACGTGTTGATTTTTGGACAACCGACACTCAAATAATTATTCAGAAATTTGAGATCAAAATACCAGAAAATAAATTATATATTCAGAAACCTAACCTCAATACGCTTCCAATAAAAAAAACGGCGCATAAAAAGGATGTCTAGATCAACGGCAATCGCTTCGCGAAGTCGAAGATCCCAATCAAACTCTCCCACTAAAAGCTGCTGAATTTCTAGGATTTTCGGAAAACTAATAACTAATATATATATAGAGAGAGAGAGAGTCGGTGGGTTGAGCTAAGTCGGCTGCTAAGGTGACATGTGTCACCATCCTGTGCTCCCCCGCCAGGATCCTACGGCCTACAGCCCACGCGGCTTGGCTCGGATTATTATTACAGCTCGGAGACCGAGCTCCCCGCCCCCTTTCACTGCCACGTGGGCCCCGCCCTCCCGCTTTCAGTAGCTGACGGGTAGGCCACCCAGCGGCTGACTGGGTAAATATAATAGAAAATAGGTTTTTTTAATTACAAAAAATTAAATAAAAATCAGGAAAAATCCTAAAAATTCCAAATAAATCCCAGAAAATTCCTAAAAATTTCTAGAAAAATATAGAAAATATTTTAAGGGTTCTAGAGCCCAAATAAATTATTTGACCTCAAAAATACCCTCGGATGCCTTCACAACAATTCTTAGAAGCTTAAGAAAATAATGAAACCATATATAAATATTATCTAAAAATCTCCTAAAAATCCAAAAAATTCTAAAATGGTGAAATAATATGCTAGGGACTATCTAGAGGCCCCAGAGACTATATACAACCTAATTTCCTTATATCTAACCTATAGGCTTAGGCAAAAATCTTACGATCCCAAATCAACATCCTAGTAAATAATTGATTTTAACTAAAATAAAAATAAAAAAATCTCCAAAATAGAAAATAAATTCTAGGAACCCAAATGCTACAAACTATCCCCCTTAAAAGATTTTTGTCCTCAAAAATCAAAACATCACAAATAGCATAGCATAATACCTAACTCTTACAAGCACTAATTTCTTAAGCTAAGTCACGGAGAGATAATGGCTAGGAACATAAGGGAACTAACAACTAACTAAGCATGCATAACAACTAAAACTAAAGAAGGCTCTACGAACTCGGTACTCTCTGCTGTCGATCCCTCGGGTTCGGGAGTAGCAAAAGGGTTAGCTACCCTTTTCCTCTTACGGATCGCACTACGCCTTATCTCAACCATTATAAACTAAAAGGAAAGAAAGGATATGGTTAGTACGGTAGATATAAACATATCTAAGAAATCACGGACGGAATCAAGCAAGATGCAAATTAAGAGACAATACGATCCTAAGATAAAATATACTCATAAGGTTGGAAATCCTATTTTGTGGATGATACAACCTCCTAACTTCAACTCGATTTGCAGGCTCGTAGTAGTACAACTAACTTAAGCACTACCATGAGTTCGCAGTCTTTTGCGAAATTGGACCTGCATGGGCCACCATAAAAACTTGTTACATCCCGTTCCCAATTTTGGGATACGAGTACGTGGCCAAGTCCAGCCTACGCCGCAGCATCGACGGTAGTACGCTGTCTATGATAACAATGGTCCACAAGAAGCACAACACGCATATATATCATCCACAACTAAGCCAGCAAAAATTACTAAAATATCCAATAGTGTCAATATTATAAATATGAAAAATCCACTACAACTCAGAAAGTCTCGAAAACAAACCCGGATAGTAGAAAATAAAATAGACAACTAAACTCCATAACTATAACTACTAACTAATGCGAATCCATAAGGAAGAAAATATGCTAATTTGCATCAGTGCTGGAACCGGGTACGCCAGTGACGTCATGGTCGCCAACATACTCACCATAGACCTCGGGACAAATCTCTTCGTCTAAAGCTAAAAAATAGTTATCCAGTCAGGATTGGAGCAAGATCACTATAACACTACATTACACAATATAGTATACAAGCATGAAGGAAAGATAAAAGGAATTTAACTGAAGATAAGTATAGGCATGACATTGTATGATAAGAAAGTACCTTTGAGACATGATAAAAATATGAAGATAGACTTGATATGATAACAATAAGAAGGTAGACTTTGACGAAAGAAGAACAGTAGACAATAGAGTAACTATAATTAAGTCACGTGTACTTTGTGTTTTAGAATACCAACTTCCAGCATGTAGACGGCTTGGGATATCCGTCAGTCATACGTGTGGTGTATGACTGATATTATGCAATCAATGTATAGGGGGTCTGTATTCAATTCGTTGACCACATGCTTACTTGTTGTATTCCTCCGCCCGACTCACTCATAATACATGTCCACTACGATAAACATTAGCAATACGATAAACTGTAATCAATAAAAAACAATGAGTAAGGCATGAACATGTATGTATATCCAACCGATTCTAACTCTCGTGCACAATAGTAATCATGAATAATGACAATCATGAACCATAAGGGAGTAATAGTGAAAAGACGACACGAAGATACATGCAGTATAAAATAAAGGAAACATAGGTCATAGTGATACTTGCCTGCTCCGATAGATGATAAAGTCACAAGTCAAGACGTCGTAGCCCGATCTACCCCGACACAAAAACAATCGAAAGTTAGATCAACGATTCTCACTCTAAAAATCCTAGAAGGTGGCTAATGGGTTAAATCAATTAATACTATTCTAATCCTGGAATAAATCATCTAAAATCCTATTTTAACCTATTTAATTCTGAAATAACAATCTACACACAAATATTTGGCCAAAGAAATTCACGGTTCCAAATTCGGGACTCGTGGCACGCAAACCGAAACATATTGTTGACTAACTAGTCAAACATTATGAATTCAAAGTTTGAGTGTGCAACATGATAGATTTCAGCACTATGAGTGCACCGGAATTGACCGTGCCGTAAAATCATGATTTGGTCAAAAGTTATCGCCATTATGGCTAACTATGACCAAATCGATGAACCGTTGACCAAATCTGACTTCTATGAATAAAATAAAATACTAGATGAAATTCTGAATTTCTGTAAAATTATATGTTGTAGAGATCGGTGTCAGCTTTCCAAAACTTCAAACGGATCGCAAAACGGAGTTCGGGATCGCTCGAAATCTCGATAACCGTGCGACGTGTTGATTTTTGGACAACCGACACTCAAATAATTATTCAGAAATTCAAGATCAAAATACCAGAAAATAAATTATATATTCAAAAACCTAACCTCAATACGCTTCCAATAAAAAAAATGGCGCACAAAAAGGACATCTAGATCAACGGCAATCGCTCCGCGAAGTCGAAGATCCCAATCAAACTCTCCCACTAAAAGCTGTTGAATTTCTAGGGTTTTCGGAAAACTAATAACTAATATATATAGAGAGAGAGAGAGTCGTTGGCTTGAGCTAAGTCGGCTGCTAAGGTGACACGTGTCACCATCCTGTGCTCCCCTGCCAGGATCCTACGGCCTACAGCCCACGCGGCTTGGCTCGGCCAACTCCGAGCTTGGCTCGGATTATTATTACAGCTCGGAGACCGAGCTCCCCGCCCCCTTTTACTGCCACGTGGGCCCGCCCTCCCGCTTTCAGTGGCTGACGGGTGGGCCACCCAGCGGCTGACTGGGTAAATATAATAGAAAATAGGTTTTTTTAATTACAGAAAATTAAATAAAAATCAGGAAAATCCTAAAAATTCCAAATAAATCCCAGAAAATTCCTAAAAATTCCTAGAAAAATATAGAAAATATTTTAAGGGTTCTAGAGCCCAAATAAATTATTTGACCACAAAAATACCCTCGGATGCCTTCACAACAATTCCTAGAAGCTTAAGGAAATAATGAAACCATATATAAATATTATCTAAAAATCTCCTAAAAATCCAAAAAATTCTAAAATGGTGAAATAATATACTAGGGACTATCTAGGGGCCCCAGAGACTATATACAACCTAATTTCCTTATATCTAACCTATAGGCTTAGGCAAAAATCTTACGATCCTAAATCAACATCCTAGTAAATAATTGATTTTAACTAAAATAAAAATAAAAAAAAATCTCCAAAATAGAAAATAAATTCTAGGAACCCAAATGCTACACTTCTTATTGTTATTTTCTTGTTCATGTCTCATTATCTATTATATACATGTTGACTTGCCATGATTTATTTTCATGTCTCTTACATGTTATCACTTACTTTCATCATTAGTTATTTTTATATATTTCCACACATGACTTTGATTGCGTTGTTTACTTGAGCGACTTGACTTGATCATGTGTTCCATGATACTTTGTCTTGACCCTCGACCGATACTAGAATTGGCTACTTGACCACTCTCGACTCGGCAGACCAACGTAGGGCTATGATAGAGACTTATTATAGATTTGGAGCACCACGCAGGACTACTTTCTATAGAACTGGAAGCTCCATGCAGGACTACGGTCATTCGATTTGTTTGTAGCCATACTTAGTATTATTTTCTTCATGACATGTCATGACCTATAGAGTTCTTCCATGTGATCTTCAATCTTGTTCGAGTTGTTGTTTCATGTTTTTTTTCTTGCATATTATTTACTGTCAAAGTAGACATGTTTATATGTATCTTGCTAGTCCCTTGATGACCTGGTGATGAAGTTGTCAAGGTATAATACATTGATGGATGATGGTAGCTTCACCAAGACTATATGTATATTTAATTAATGCTATTATCATTCTCTTCCTAATTTATATTTTGTCATATATTTGACTCATGCTGTTATTATAGCATAGTCTTTTACAAGCTTCATCTTTCTCCTAGCTTGTTCATAATACATATATTATTGGGGATCAACACTAATACATTTATCTATTCTAGAATCAGTGTATTATGGTCTGATCAACCTTAGTATACTTGATTCATCATGTTTATCAATATTTAGTGGATTGAGATATAATTAATTTAGAACAACAAAATAGCTTATACATACTCGAGATGGGCTGGAGTCCACTCGATACGTAGCTGACATGTATACAATCTCCTAGTCCTACATATTTTGGGAGTAGGGCATTACATGTATGCTTTACATAAGATATGTTATAGAAAACCTTAAATGGTTTGAGATCGATCGATATGAAAGAATAGAATTGTGACCGTATCAAAGAAAATTATCGAAATCAGATATCTGTTGTTCACTATTTAATGAATTTTTTTTATCTGGTAGAATGCACCTCATGCATTGGTCTAGGATAGCTTGTGCGCAAGTATAGTCTCTCGATCGATTTCTGGGGCACTAGGAGTCGCTCGACCTAGTATAGATTAGGCTCCCTGAGGTAAAGAAACCTCACGATTATATAGTGTTATGTCTATCAGTGAGATGGAATTGTATATCATAATTGCTGATCATGGGAAATGACCCATGGACCACCATGTAGTTAGGTTCAAGGATATAGTGAGATTTATTACAAACCTAACACTTGTAGGAACGAAATCGTAAAGCAGAATACTCTAAAGGGGGGTGAATAGAGTATGCAGCGGAATATTGCTAATTAAAAAACTAGTTAGCAGTTAGATCACAGATATAATAATAATCACAAAATAAATAACAGTAATAAAAAAGAGTGATCAGAAGGCAAACGCAAACACAGAGATTTATACTGGTTTTCCAATTGTGAGGACTAGTCCAGTCGGAAGAACTCTAGCTTCCAGTTGAATCCGCTATTGAAAAATCTTGCAAGTTTTCATACGAAGTCCTTGCAAACTTCTACAGACGCGAGCTTTGATACGAAGAACTCGTCCAACTTCAATTATGAAGAGTGTATCTTCAATCAAGCCTCTGATCACAATCGCTCTGAAACTTCTAGACCGTACCCGCACTGGCAAATCGACTAGAGGATTGTAACTGGCTTGGGATTTGAAAATGGAAGCTTTTTGAACTCTTTGGAAGAAACGTAAACTTTAGGAGAGAAGAGATGAAAAGTGAATTGGTGTGTTGAAATGATCGAAATTCTTCTCTATTTATAGTTTTTCCAAAGGCAGAACTCTGACAGAATTCGGGCAGAATTCGGACAAAACTCTTTGTAACCAACCGCAACTGAAGGAAGACCAAGTTCAAAATCAAACGTTCACATAACGTTCAACTTGGCCGAACTCTGGCCGAGTTTTGTCAGGGTTTGGTCAGTTAATTTTGTGAAAAATAATTTTTGGCTTTTTGAAAATCCTTCAGAAGCTTTTTGTAAAATAGATGTTTTTCAAAACCATAGGTCATTTTAGAAAGATAGGTCAGTTTTGAAAAGCGATTTCAGATAGCCTATTTGCCAGTACGATTTGGTGTACAATATATTCCTAGACTCAATGAAAATGAAAATTATATTGCTGTAAGAAAATACAATCTTAAGTGGCAAACAGCTTCGGTCTTGAACTGAGTAGATATCCAGTCTTTGATCAGTGTCCAAAACGTCGTAAGTAAATATCTGAATTGATTTGTATATCGAGACAAAGTTTAATTAATTATTAAAATCAGGTTTGACCATGACCAATGGGACAATAATCTTCCCCTATTTTGATAATTGGCAAACCTTGACCGATATAACATCTTTGGTCTTGATCAATTCAAAAGTGTACAGATATAAAATATAAAAATTGTTCATAACCTGTATCCATAAAGATGTTAGATCTTATTTCTCCCCAGTTGTCACTTAGCAAAATAATTGCAAAGAGAAAGCCCCCAACAATAAATGCATAAGTAACAATCAGTGAAGAAACACAAAAAAATATGAGTAAAAACATTCAATACAGGCATGGTATAAACATTAACAGAAAAATAAGATAAACAGATATGGTATAAACAACACAGGCATGGTATTTGTCACATGCAATTTTTATGGAAGCATAAAGAAAGATAGTGCTATAATAAAGCTGAAACAAATAAAGTGCTGAACAATAAACTAAACTGAGTCTTATGCTAAACTGAGTCATAAAACATGTCCATCCAATTGTTATATCCAAATAAAAAAAGTACTGATACTATCTTGGAATGTCAGAGCATTTCCAAGTAAACATAAGACAAAGTCATCAGTCTCAAAAAGTAACAATTCAAAAGTCATCCTCATCCTCATCATCATCGACTGTAGTGCCAACATGTCTAGATGGACCAGCTCCAGAAGTATGTGGAGTAACACCAGAAGTACGATACCAATCGTATGCGTTCCCTGGCTGGAACAGAAAGTGGACCGCCTCATCATCAATGTGGTAGCCAGATACAGAAGGGTCTCGAGGAAGAGAGCTAGCAGGGTGACCCGTCTGTTGAAATCGAAGATCGGCAAAGGAGTTGGCAATAGCCTGGAACCGAGTTACGTCCCGGAACTCATGTTCCCTGGAAGTGTCAACGAAAAATGTCTGTAGATCTGATAGATGCTAGTGAATACCCTTAAAGGTCATAGGGTAAGATTGAGGAGGAACAGGTACAGTTGGAGCAGGTACAGGAGGTGGAGGAACAGTGGCAATGCTGCGACGAGAAAGCTTGAAGAACTTGGGCTCAGGGTCCGGAGCACAAGTGGATAAGTCAATATTAATTCTCTGAAAGATGCGTGGGATGATCATCGCATAAGAGAGGTTGTGGTCTCTTCCGCGACATCTACCCATCATCTGAATGATAGTCTTAGGGGCAGAAAAAGGAATCCCTTTAAGAATGTGATATAAAGCAGAAAGCTCGAGTGCAGTGACATCATCTTTTGAAGTGGATTTTGGAAGTAGAGTGGAATAGATGATGCGATGTAATTCATAGTTAAACAAGTTCAAGTTATTAGCCTTGAACTTCCCAGGACGAGTACGTGCGGGCGCACAAAGCTCATTCTTGAAACTAACGAGAGTCGTACCCTCAGGGAAATCGAAGTCAGTGATGTCATCGAGCGGGGCACCTTCGTTTGGAAGACTAAGGATTTTTGCTAGCGATTCATCAGTGAACTCGATATCTATCCCGCCGACACGAGTTCTCGCGGTAAAAGTGTCTAACACGAAATTATAGTAAAATAGTCTAATGGCATTAGTAGCTATAGGGAATTGTAAAGTAGAAAAGTATTGTAACCCTAATTCCTCAAAGTAAGGACGATGGTCAGGAAATACAGTCCATTAGATCGAAGATCTGGTACATATAGTACGCATAATGAAGTCGACATACCAAAGTAATACTTGGTCGAGAGTTTTGAAATAAAACTCATTCGATGGACCGTAATCCGATTGGACCAGAGAAAAGAGGGAATCCGTATGCGGATCAGAAGACGATGCCTCTTCACTGGCATGGGTCTTCTTTCTCTAGAAACCCTAATAATTTGAAAGTAGAGGAGAGAAGGAATTATACCTTCTGAGAATCAAGTATGCTGTAGAGGACGCGATTCTCTGCACGAATCCAAATTTTGGACGAAGATCTCCACGTATATTGGAAGAATGAATGAGGAGAAGAACTAGGGTTTTCGGGCGACTGCTACTGCTGTGATGTGGTTTTGGAAGGGATGAAGAAGATGGGGGCCTCGGGTTCTGACTGAAATATATATACACCCAGCCGAACTCAGGCCGAATTCGCCAAGGGTTCTCCTGGCTATATAAAAAAAATTTGTGGGCTACATCTTTTTCATCAATTCATTTCAAATATTTAATTCAAAGTTTAGTAATTTTAAATATCAAATAATATTATTAATATTATTTTATAAATTAATATTCTTTACTCATTATCTGTTTCAGATTAGCTGTAGGAGTACTGTCCCAACTAACGGAGGTTCACCAGGGAACTCTTAAATACCGCTTCGCTTCAACCGTAGCCGTGGTGACGGAAAGACTCTTTTTAGGTTGTCTCGAAAACAGTTTTTGAGTATTGAATAAATTAATTAATAAAACAAAATTCATTAATATTATTGACGTCTAAAATTCCTAATTGTCGACGTAAATAATTAAAACGATCTTCCGCTAGAGGTTTTGTGAGTATGTCAGCCAATTGATTCTGTGTGTCTATGTATATAAGGTCTATATCTCCATTTTGTTGATGATCTCTAAGAAAATGATGTCGAATCTCGATATGCTTAGTACGAGAATGACATACTGGATTCTTAGTCAAATTAATAGAACTAGTGTTATCATAGAAAATGGGTATGTGTGTGAAATGTAATCCATAGTCTTCTAAAGTTTGCTTCATCCATAAAATTTGTGGACAACAACGTCCTACGGTGATATACTCAGCCTCGGTTGTTGATAATACGACAGAATTTTGCTTTTTGCTAAACCAAGAGACTAGAGCTTTTTCTAGGAAATGACATGTGCCGCTGGTACTTTTTCGATCTACTTTGTATCCGGCAAAATCAGTATCAGAATAATCGGTTAGGTCAAACAACGTGGTTTTGGGATACCATAAGCCGACAGAAGAAGTGCCTTTAAGGTATCGAAAGATACGCTTAACTGCGCACAGATGTGATTCCTTAGGATTGGCTTGAAAATATGCACACAAGCAAACACTAAACATTATATCTGGTTGACTAGCAGTTAAATAAAGTAAGCTACCGATCATACCTCGATACTTACGTATGTAGACGGGTTTGCCTTGTTCATCAATATCAAGCTTGGTTGAAGTTGCCATTGGAGTGCTAAGTGGCTTGACTGCTTCCAGATCGAACTTCTTTAATAGGTCCTTTGTGTACTTTACTTGATTTATGAACGTCCCATTGTTGGTTTGTTTGATTTGCAGTCCGAGAAATAATTTTAGCTCTCCCATCATGCTCATCTCAAACTCATTCTGCATACACTTTGAAAATTCTTGACAAAGAGATTCATCAGTAGATCCAAAAATAATATCATCTACATAGACTTGAATCAAAAGAATGTTGTTATTCAAAGATTTTATAAATACTGTAGTGTCAAACTTTCCTTTTGAAAAACCGTTGTCAAGTAGAAAAGAGCTTAGACAATCGTACCAAGCATGAGGGGCTTGTTTCAAACCTTATAAGGCTTTCTTCAACTTGAAAACATAATCAGGATATTTGAAATCAGTAAAACCGGGAGGTTGAGCTACATAAACTTCTTCTTTTATAAAACCATTTTAAAAATGTGCTCTTGACATCTATTTGAAATAACTTGAAATTATGAAAACATGCAAATGCACATAACATGCGAATGGATTCTAATCTCGCAACTGGGGCATAAGTCTCATCGTAGTCGATACCTTCTTCTTGATTGTATCCTTGAGCTACGAGTCGAGCCTTATTACGAGTCACTAAACCATTCTCGTTCAGTTTGTTTCGGAATACCCAACGGATGCTGACCGGATGATCAATAGGCTTGGGAACAAGTTCTCAAACTTGATTCCTTTCGAATTGGTTTAATTCCTCTTGTATAGCATCTAACCAAAAATTATCACTACATGCTTCTTCAATATTTTTAGGTTCAAGCTGCAAAATAAAAGCAACACAAGAATCTATATCTTTACTAGAGGAACGAGTACTTACACCCTTGGTAGACTTACCAATTACCAAGTCCTTTGGATGATCTGCCAAGAATCTCATCTCTTTTGGCGTATCCTCTGCAGGATTGCTGGTTCCGGCTTCTTTGTTTGAAGGTTCTGCATCTTTGTGTGAAGGTTTTGTAGTAGCTGTACTTGGTGTGATTACATCTTCATTGTCGTCATTGTCTAAGTATTGATTTAGCTCATCAAACTTGACATTAATTGATTCTTCGATGATCATGGTTCTTTTGTTGAAGACTTTGTACCCTTTGTTGTTTGCTGAATAACCTAAAAATATACCTTCAACGGCCTTTTTATCAAATTTACTCAGAGTGTCTTTAGTATTAAGAATAAAGCATTTACAACCAAAAATCTTGAAATATGAAACAGTAGGTGTTCTATCAAACCATAGTTCATAGGGAGTCTTCTTCGATATAGGTCGAATTAGAACCCTATTGAGAATATAGCATGCTGTATTGACAGCTTCAGCCCAAAAGTATCTGGGTAGACTAAACTGGTTTAACATTACTCTAGCCATTTCAGATAGAGTCCTGTTCTCACGTTCCACAACTCCATTTTGTTGTGGAGTCCTAGGGCAAGAGAATTTATACAAATAACCGTGTGTGTCACAAAATTGCTTGAACTCTGTATTCTCAAATTCGTTGTTATGATCACTACGAATGCGAGTAATCATGAACCCTTTTTCATTCTGTACTTTCTTACAAAAGGTGACAAATTCTGATAATACATCGTTCTTGCGTGCAAGAACATATACACATGTATATCTAGAAAAATAATCTACAATGACAAATGCATATAACTTACCACCTAGACTAGCAATTCTACTTGGTCCAAATAAGTCCATATGCAACAATTGTAGAGGTCTAGTGGTACTTACAGCGTTCTTGGATTTAAATATGGATCGGGTAGCTTTGTTCTTTTCACATTCACTACATACCGTATCCTTCTTGAAAGAAATGTCCGGTAAGCCGTGTACCAACTTCTTTGTAGATAGTTTTGAAATTGTGTCCATGTTTGCATGACCGAGTCTCATATGCCATAATTGACTCTCAATGATTTTGGCCATCAAACATCTACCTGCTTTGTTAGCATCTTCTAACAGATAGAAAACATATATATTGTCTTCCCTAATACCTTCAAAGATAGTACTACCAATTGAATTATCAACTATAGTATATTTGTCTTTGACGAAGTTAATGCCATAACCGTGATCAGCTAAATGGCTTATGTTGAGCAGATTATGTTTTAACTCGGTAACTAGACAGACATCTTTAATCACAGGATAGGGAGCCTTACCAATGTCACCGATACCGATTATGTACCATCTTAAATTATTACCTAAGGAGACGTATCCTTCTTTATTCTTCTTCGACAGTGTTGCGAATAATGAAGCATCACCGGTCATGTGCCGTAAGCAACCGCTGTTGAGGATCCATTTGCTTCTAGCATGTGAAGGACGTCCCACCTACAAAATAATTTATAGATGAAACTCTTGGTACCCATTTCTTGTAGGGTCCTGACTGGTTAGTTTTTGGTATTCATGCATAAACATTTAAATATACTAACTTTTTGATTCTATATACAGAGGATATATGACCAATGAGGCTATAATAATGACATTTTATATGTTGAGTGTTGAAAGTTGTGTGAGGTGCATGATTGGTAGGTTTTGGTTTTCGTGTATAGAAGAATGGATGCTTATTAGTTTTCTTAGGCATAGATTTGGTATGGTTTGGTCTGACAGTGTTTGGTTTGGGCGTGTTCCGATGATTCGATAATTGACACGTGTTAGAATAGGAAGCAGCAACTTCAGGCCATTTTCCTAAACTAATTTTCATCTTTTTGGAGGTGTCATATAATCTAGTGTAGTCAGATGTAAGTGTTTCTATTCTGACTTGTGCACACTGGAGACTATTTCTCTCCTTAGATAGGTCTTCCTTTAGCTGGATGATAGTTTGGTCTTTTTCTTTGGATAACTTAACAGTCTCGTGTAACAACAACTTAATAGATAAAAGCTCACCAGACTCAATTGAAGAGTCATTATTTCTAACATGATATAGTTGGTCGGTTAGTCTTCCTATTTCATCTTTGTACTCTTTGAGTACCTTCTTAGAGGTTTCATATTTACTACGCAGTTTCCTGTAATCATTTAACAGGTCACTGAAAGCCTCTCCTAGTTGCTCAAAGGTGAAATCATAATAAGGATCAAATAGAGGATTAGTGATTACCTGATCGCAAGCCATAAAACATACATTTGCAGTATCATCTGATTGTTCGTCTTCTGAATCGCTGGCTTCGCTTTCATGCCATATGCTTGTGTTGGCGTACTTTCTTGATGTATACTTCTTTAGGTAGCCTTTGTCATATTTGCTGCTTTTTCTTGTTGATGATGATGCTGTTGGACAATCTTTCTTTATGTGTCCTTTTTTCTTGCATCCGTAGCAAATATGATCTTCTCGTTGTTGTTACTGTTGCTATCTTTTGTTCTCCTGTTAAATCTCATGAACTTCTTGAATTTTCTTACCAGAAGAGCTTGATCTTTAGAGTCAGAGTCGCTGTAGTCAGAATCATCTTCGACAGTTCTTCTATGTTGAGCCTTGAGAGCGATCGACTTTTCTGACTTCTTCTTTGGTGTAGCATCTTCAAAGTCTTGAAGTTCTAACTCGTGAGTGAGTAGCTTACCCATGAGTGTTTCCAGAGACATTGTTGAGAGGTCATTTCCTTCAATAATTGTTGTAGCCTTTGGAATCCAGTTCTTTGTGAGAGCTCGTAGAAATTTGTGAATCTTTTCATGGTTACTATATTCCTTGCCTAATGAAGACGAAAGATTTACAATATCCAAGAATCTCATAAACATCTGAGTGACCGATTCACTTGGCTTCATTTTGAACGCCTCGTACTCCTGAGTAAGTCTGCTGATCTTTGACTCCTTGACTTGTGTTGTTCCTTCGTGTGTTACTTCGAGAAGTTTCCACACTTCATTTGATGTTGTGCAAGTAGACACCCTGTTGAATTCAGTTCTGTCTAAAGCACAAAATAAAGCGTTAATAGAACGTGCGTCAAGACTGGCCTTTTTCTTTTCATCCTCTGTATATTTGTCATGGGATTTTTTAACTAAAACTCTATCAACATTAATACGAGGAGGCTTTTTGTAGCCATTAATAACTACAGACCATAAGTCAAAATCAAGAGATTTTAGGAAGAAACTCATAAGTGTTTTCCAATAAGTGTAGTTTGTGCCGTCAAACAGTGGAGACCTGTTTGTGGCTTGGCCTTCGCTTGTGAATTTCACAGTTGCCATGTGTAATACTGTGATCTATATAATAATTGAAAAATAGCTGAATAAACCTGCAGTTTTACCTTGCTTTACCTGTATAAACCGCTCTGATACCAATTGTAGGAACGAAATCGTAAAGCAGAATACTGTAGAGGGGATTAATAGAGTAAGCGGCAGAATATTGCTAATTAAAAAACTAGTTAGCAGTTAGATCACAGATATAATAATAATCACAAAATAAATAACAGTAATAAAAAAGAGTGATCAGAAGACAAACGCAAACACAGAAATTTATACTGGTTTTCCTCTTGTGGGGACTAGTCCAGTCATAAGAACTCTAGCATCCAGTTGAATCCACTATTAGAAAATCCTGCAAGTTTTCATACGAAGTCCTTGCAACTTCTATAGACGCGAGCTTTGATACGAAGAACTAGACCAACTTCAATTGTGAAGAGTGTATCTTCAATCAAGCCTCTGATTACAATCGCTCTAAAACTTCTAGACCGTACCGCACTGGCAAATCGACTTGAGGATTGTAACTGGCTTGGGATTTGAAAATAGAAGCTTTTCGAACTCTTTGGAAGAAACGTAAGCTTTAGAAGAGAAGAGATGAAAAGTGAATTGGTGTGTTGAAATGATCGAAATCCTTCTCTATTTATAGTTTTTTCAAAGGCAGAACTCTGACAGAATTCGGACAGAATTCGGACAGAACTCTTTGTAACCAACCGCAACTGAAAGGAGACCAAGTTCAAAATCAAACGTTCACATAACGTTCAACTTGGCCGAACTCTGGCCGAACTCTGGCCGAGTTCTGTCAGGGTTTGGTAAGTTAATTTTATGAAAAATAATTTTTGGCTTTTTGAAAATCCTTCAAAAGCTTTTTGTAAAATAGATATTTTTCAAAAACATAGGTCATTTTAGAAAGATATGTCAGTTTTGAAAAATGATTTCGGATAGCCTATTTGACAGTACGATTTGGTGTACAATGTATTCCTAGACTCAATGAAAATAAAAATTACATTGCTGTAAGGAAATACAATCTTGAGTGGCAAACAACTTCGGTCTTGAACTGACTAGATATCCAATCTTTGATCAGTGTCCAAAATGTCATAAGTAAACATCTGAATTGATTCGTATATCGAGACAGAGTTTGATCGATTATTAAAATCAGGTTTAACCATGACCAATGGGCCAACAACCCTGATACTGAGATGGAACGTAAGTATTATTAAAATATACAAATTGTGCTAATCCTTGTCCTGTACAAGGATGGACCGACAACCGTGGGTTAAGATCTATAATATAAGTGATTACTTTTACTGTTCTGTTCTGATTATGAATTGCTTAAAAAGAACATAGACAAGCAGAAAGATCACTAATAATAGATGCTAGCTTCACTGTCTACTTAGTGCAGATTTATGTGAGTTTGGCTATAACCACTCACCAGTACGTGTTATGTACTGACCCACATTGTGGGCACCATTTCATGTAAGCACGAGACAGGAGAATTTTGAGAGGCGCTGAAGGCTTGTGCAATCCAGTAGAGTTTTGTCAATCGCCTCGAAGCTATTTCAATTTCGGTCAAGTTAGCAAGTTTTCTTTTGAAGGTGTCTTTATCTTTATGAAATAAAGGAATATGATGTATAGGCATTGTGGCTATTTTAAAAAAAAAGATATGTAAGCCATCTATGGCATTTGAGTTACAAGTATTGTATTTTGTAACATATCGAGTTATCAATAAAAGAAGTACTTTATATTATATATCTCTGTGTCAATTTTGTTTTCTGTATTTAAATGATCTGCTTGCGTTGTGTTTGGTTTAGTCGAGTTGGATTATGTAGGTACTGGCCTGGTACAAGCGCAACTTGTGCTTGTACGACATCACGTCCAAGTGAGGACAATCGGTTCTGCAGAGATCATGGTGAGGATGAACGATCATGCGGGATCGGGACATGACAAAGTGGTATCAGAGCACGGTTTTCCGTCCTTGGCCTCTTTCAAATATCATTTTTGAAAAGTATATAAGTATTTTGTGGATTTTCAGTGTTCCTGATTTTGAGTTATGAAAACTAATGTTCCATATAATAAGTCCATAATATTTTATAAGACTGACAAAAGTTACACTCTTTGTAGAGGAATGGCAAGGGGAGGTAGTCAGAATCCTTTTCGAACATCGGGCTCGACCGATCCGGCGGAGCGAATATTCTCCCTAAAGAAAATTCAGCAAAAATAAGCTGAGGATAGTAGCATGGCCCAACAGAGGCAGCTGGATGCCTTGACCCAAATCGTATCTTCGCATGCGACCGATAAGGATACCACTGCAGAGAGCAATCCGATAGGAACTCCTGATATTGGGGTCGTGGACAGTGACGAGCCCCAACCAACGTACATGAAGTCGTCATTTAAGCTAAAGGACTTCTTGGACATGAAACCTCCGAAATTAGAGGGCAAGGCATCACCAAATAAGGTGATGGGACTTGATCAAGAAAATGGAACGTCTGTTTGCGTTCGTAGAAGTTTCGAGTAGCAAGAAGGTGGCCTATGCTGAATTACAAATAAGACTGCAAGCAAACGATTGGTGGGAAGAAGAAGTCGGAACTACTCGCAACGGCTAGAGATGGAAAGATTTCTTGGACAATATTTAAGAGAGCATTTTCGGAACAGTTTCTTCCTCCTGCAATCAGTTAGAAGAAGAAGAAAAAATTCATGTCGTTGAAATAGGAAAGCAGTATGTTGAGGACAATGAGTCAGAGTTCTCTAGTTGGAAAAGTTTGCTGGCCCGATGATACCAGCTAAAAAGGCTCACATGAACAGATTTATAAAAGGTTTAAATGGCGACATACGACGAGATGTTCTGAATCGAGAGTGAGTCATATACCAAGGCCTTTGAGACGGCAAAACAGATGGGACAATTTAGCCTGAGGAGTGCACCGGTAAAAGTGTAGGATGGTCGCAATAAATATACAAAAAGATTCTATGACGGGGAATGAAAAACTAATGGAGAGCAAAACCATAGGACCGAGTGCAATTTCTGCGGCAAAAAAGGGTATATAAGGGAGAAATGCCACATTGTAAATGAGGAGTGCTTCAACTACGGCCAGAAGGGCCATATCTTCTGGAACTGTCAGAATAAGTCCCGCACAACACAATCAAAATGAGAATACTTAGCGTGGGAAGAACCAGGACCCAACACTGATTTGAGACAATCTGTACAATGAGCGGCTATGGAGGCCTAGAGTTTACAACTTGATGACAATTGAGAAGGAACAGGACCTCGGCAGAGGTGAGCTTATTCTTTATGTTTTGAGGACAAAATTGTTTCTTAGTGGGTTATTATCTAGTTCACCACTCCTCGCGGTTTACTATGTAATATCCACGGCTTGTTGACTCATCCTTGACTGAGTATTGGGAAAACTTTTGCCAGTATCATTGGATCATGGATGAAATGCAATGAACCTTTCTAACTAATGGATCAACTTCTATTGAAATGAGTCCAATAGTTTTCTTTGGATGCTTTTGTTGCTTGATTTTGATGAATGCATTTTTGTATTGGTTGATTTTTATTTTTTGTTTTCGTCGCATTTCACAATCATTCCGAATCTTGAGAGAAAAAGATCAAAGTATGCTAATCAAATGTCGGTGCCAATATAGGACGTATAGGCGGAGCGTGATCGGTGCATGAAGTTCCTCCTTCTCTTAAGTAGATTCATTTTGGTGAGTCGCCTTGACCTAGCTACCTTTTATCTCCACTCCTTAACAAAATATCTATAGTTCATTCTTTTGTTGTATCTCTGTGATCAACGATACCATAACAACAAAAGATAAGTGAAGATAAATGAACTGGATCACTTGTTAGATTATAGAATTGCTGCTTTACTTGCTCAATATGATTGTTCACTTGTTTCCATGGTATGCTTTACACAAGATATGTTCTAGAAAACTTAAATAGTTTGAGATCGATCAATATGAAAGAATGGAATTGTGACCCTATCGAAGAGAATTATCGAAATCAGATACGTATTGTTCACTATGCAATAAAATATTTTTATCTGATAGAATGCATCTCATGCATTGGTTTAGGACAACTTGTGCACAAGGTATAGTCTCTCAATCAGTTCCTGGGCATTGGAAGTCCCTTGGCCTAGGAGAGATTGGGCACCCTGAGGTAAAGAAACCTCGTAATTAGGGGGTATTATGTCTATCAGTAAGATGGGCTTGTATGTCCCAATTGTAGATCATGGAGTAATGACCCATGAACCACCATGTAGTTAGGTTCATGCATATAGTGAGATTTATTGCAAACCTAACGTTGAATGCAGAGACGGAACGTAAGTATTATTTTAAATATGCAAATTGTACAAATCTTCGTCTTGTGTAGGGATGGACCGATGACCATGGGTAAGATTTATATTATAAGTGATTATTTTTACTGTTATGTTCTGATTATGAATTGCGTAAAAAGAAACAAAACAAGTAGAAAGATCACTAATAATAGATGCTAGCTTTACTATCTACTTAGTGTAGATTTATATGAGTTTGGCCATAGCCGCTCACCAATACGTATTATGTACTTACCCACATTGTGGGAACCATTTCAGGTAAGCACGAGACGGAAGAATTTTGAGAGGTGATGTAAACCCTTAGGTTTTTTTAAAATTATTTTTATTATTTATGTGACTTAAATAGTGATTTTTGTATATTTATATATTTTAAAACCAATATTTATTATTATATATATAGCCGTAGTCACGATTGAGTTTGGAGATGCATGTTGAATAGGATTTTGGCATTGTCACGACCGGTACCTGCTTTTAGGGATGCGAGTGCATGTCCAAGCCAGCCTATGTCGCTGTGTCGGCAGTAGAACGTTGTCTAGCCACAATGGTCACAAAATAATTACTATTTCTCATTCGCAACTTCTAAATTAGTTACAATATTCACAAGTTTATATTTGAATACAGAGTACAATGTCTCACAAAATTATAAAAAAAGCAACTAGATAAAAACTCAACTATCTATCTAGTCTCTAGGTTCGGCCTCCGCATATACTCATGTCTCCCCAATGGTCCAAGCATAGCGTAGCAGGCAACTATCTGAAAAATAGATTTTTCAGTCAGGAATGGAACGAGAACAAATTATTGAATGCAGTTCCAAGTATATGTTAACGACTATAAGACAATGGTTAGTCATAAAATATATGATGAGAATATCCAGGAAAAGTAACAAGAAACATGAAGAATACCACACAGGAAAGCATGTAACGAGTAGAACATGAGAATATATCTATCTATGTGTTTTGAAGTACTCTTTCGATATGTGATCGGTTTGGGGACAGTTAAACAACAAGGTCTAAGTTAATTATCAAGGTCTACTTTATTTAACAAGGTCTACTGTACAGAGAATAAAACATAGGCTAAGGTCTGATCACATATATATTTAGTACTTCCTCGTCCTAACACCAGGTACAAGAGAGAAACAACATGACATGTACAAAAAATTTAATGTGCTATCGTGTGAGAAGTGTGTCAAGAATGAAATATTATATAACTGAACAGTGAGATATAGGAATTAACTATATTGAAAACAAACAATAAATGTACTCGTCTGGGGTCCTTTTCTGGAGAAACCGATACTACCAACCACTCAAATAAGCCACGAAAGTCAACTTGCGCAACCGTCTCCGGTTGCTGAAACAGACATCACTAATGTGTTTGTCATAAAATAAATGTCTAAGAATACTTACCTAAAAGTCCAATTCTGGACACAGGGCAAAATTATAATTTTAGGTCAAAACGATATCCGTCGTTGGACCCGCTTTGCACCAAAAAGCGTGCCAGTAGCTATGGCCTCTAAAGTTATCAAACTATATGTCTACAGGTCCATTTTGACGATACAAACCAAACTGTATGTCCAAAGTTGGATTCCAATGGGTCGTGGACAAATTTGTCGGTTGGATCGGGTCGTCGGCCCGCCAAAATAGCGTTCCGGTCGTCCTTCTCAGAATCGGACCAAAATTGGCATACAGGACCAGAAAAATAACACGGACCTATTGGTGCAAGTTTTGTCTCGAGATGACGAACATGCACAAAGTAATTGCCTAGTTTCCAAAAGGTCGATACGGGGTATCTCGGCGGATACACCTCGATTTCGTCGTGCATGCACAACGAAATCGAGTTCCGTCGAATCCCTCTCGTCGACATCCATACACGTCTTATGATGTTCATGGGTTGCAACCACATCGTCCAGTTTGTCGGGGTGCACGCTGTATCAGAAAATTTCTAGAATTTTTTAATGTTTTGAAAACAATTTTTGTCAGTTTTGGGAGACGAATTCCTCAATGCACGGTTGACGAATATCAATTCTGCAAAAAGTGTTTTGAAGCCTTTTAGGTTGTCTCTAACTCTTTATAATTAGTTTCCTAAGTGTCTCGATGGATTGACCAAGTTTGACCTTCCAAGTAGGGTGTTTGGGTTAGTTTTACTCTCTATTCTGGTGCAGTTTTTGTCGATCTTTCGATCGATTTCCTGGAAAGCTAGCACATGACGATTAAATATATTTAAACGGAAATAAAGTTGTATAAGTTGTCAACGTACCAAAAAAGATGGACAGACCAACGATTGGTCGTGCACAGCGAAACGTTGCTACGAAGTCGGCTCTGCAAGTGTTTGCTACTATTTCTGGGTGTGCTATCGTGCACGGCCGCCGTCGATCGCCGGTGTCTATGCAACGGCGCAGGAATCGGGTCAGCATGCAATGTCGTCCGGAGGTACGAGGGAGGCGCTGTGTCGAGAGGCAGGGTTTAGTTAGGGTTTTATCCCCTCATCCTTCTCGCTCGATATATATACATATGTGGGGGTTCTGGGTCCGCTCGCGTGGGCTGGGGCTTTCCGTTTGGTTTTTGTTTTTTGTTTTTGTTTTTTTTTTTTGTTTTCTTTTTTCTTTTTCTCTTTATTCCCTTTTTTCTTTTCTTTTCTTTTATTTGTAAAACTTTATACAATAGGAAATAGATTCAAACTATATATATATATATATATATATATATATATATATATATTATATATATATATATATATATATATATATATATATATATATATTTCAAACTCTCTCTCTCTCTCTCTCTATATATATATATATATATATATATATATATATATATATATATATATATATATATATACATAGAGAGAGAGAGAGAGAGAGAGTTAGAAATATATATATATATATTTTTTTTATATATATTATATATATATATATATAAAAAAAAAAAAAAAAAAAAAATATATATATATATATATATATATATATATATATATATATATATATTTCAAACTCTCTCTCTCTCTCTCTCTCTCTCTCTCTATATATATATATATATATATATATATATATATATATATTTATATATATATATATATATATATATATATATATTTTATATATATATATATATATATATATATATATATATATATATATATATATATATATATATATATATATATATATATTTATATATATATATATATATATATATATATATTTTGAAATATATACATATATATATATATATATATATTTCAAAATATATATATATATATATATATATATATATAAAAAAAAAAATATATATATATATATATATATTTATATATATATATATATATATATATATATATATATATATATATATATATATGTATATATGTATATATTTCAATATATATATATATATATATATATATATATATATATATATATATATATATATATATATATATATATATATATATATATATATATAAAATATATATATATATATATATATATATATATATATATATATATATATATATATATATATATATATATATATATATATATATTCACTTTTAAATAGAAAGAAGAAAATTTTTATAAAAGTATTATAAAAAGAAATTTTATATAACCAAAGGGTCGTAATATATATATTAATCTATTTACCAACATTTATATAAATAAACTCTATTGATTCATAAATATGCATATAAAACTAATACTTACGTACTACTTACACACAAGTATTCATAGCATAAAAATCCCAAAAACTAAAATATCATTCTAAGGAAATGTTATCATATTTTCCAGGATAAATATAAATTTAAATAGCAAATAATATTCAATTTATAGAAATTACTTACTAGGCTATAAAAATGAACCAATATATATATATACACATCTGAATATCTACATGTAGAAGCATGGAATTTCACGACCAGAAATCCTATGCGCCAAACGCTACAAGCGCCAGGGAGCTCAGACAAAATACTTGACACAGCAAAACAAAAGTATAGACATTGAAAGAGGATTTTTATTTGCATATAAAAGTCTATTACATGTCTAGAAAAGGCTGTACAAAGGAGAACTTCTACAAAGAGAAAAGATCCTAAGTCTACAGCCAGGCGCAGCAGTCATCATGCGCTCTTGAACGGGCGCATCTCACCATGCGCTCTCAGTCAGGCGCATCCCACCATGCGCTCTCAGCCGGGCGCATCCTTTCAGCATCTCAGTTTTGTGCATCCTCAGTTATGTGCATCCCTTCAGCAGCTCAGTTATGTGCCACCCTTCCAACCAGGCACATCATGAAGTGTCAGCATATGCGCCATCTAATGCTTCGACTAATGAAGCATTTATTGAGCAGAACGAGGGTGGCAATCAACCCTCTAGCTGGAGGAAGAGCTCCCCAAACCGAGGAAGAAAAGAGCACCGCAAATCAACCTGTGGCCAGAGGAGGCTTCGAAAGAGCCTCCAAAGACCAAGAAAGACCGCAATCGAAACTGCGGCTAAAGGAGCAGCTTTCAACACAGCCAGAATGGGCAACACCCACTCTGACAGAAGAAAGAGCCTCCAAAGCCGCAGCACCGTAATTCTGATCTGCGGCTCTTCCAGCATAACGGAGATGAGGCTCGAGCATCCCGATCTTTGGATGCAACATGTACCTTCCGTCTGCCTCAGAAGCCCTCGACTATGACTTTTGGATGTAACAGTCACCTTCAAGTGCATCAATGAGGGCAATGTGTCGCATCTTCACCTTCGGGAGCATCTCATCAACAGAATGCACTCGAGTAAACAAGTTCATTTTGGAAGGACGTGAGAGAACGAGAAGCAAACTCTCTCCATGCCACTATTTATAGGCCGGGCAAATCAAACCCATGCGCCAAGTGGCTGGCTCTCCGAATCTCGTGTAATGAATTTGCATTAAATGGATGAACATGACGCTTCGAATTCAGCCAAGTCAAAAATGGCTATTTAAAGCACTCGAAGAACATTACAGTCGTACCAAAAGACGTATCATACGGAGTGGATGCCCCGGTCACACCGTGCATCACATAGACGTACCTCAGCACCAAGTGCTTCACAAGCATGCGCCCCCATGCGGCCCCATGCGACTAGTGGAATGCCGATCGATGCGCCCACTCAACCGACCATCACCTGTCAAAAATATTAAATGCCGAAGTCTGACAGAGTTTACAGCACGTCTCTCGAGGACTGAACAGTTGGCAGCTTTTTCAGAAGACGAAGTGTCGCCGACGTCAGCATCATTATTACTTCCCTCCGACGGTTACAACCACGTGGCCGCCCAACTGTAACACCCAGTTTTCTGAAATTGGGGTATTTTTGAAAATTTATTATTTTTATTATTTATTAGTGGTATTTTAGTCATGGTATGATTTTCTGGTGATTTTAGTTAGGTTAAACCAATTCCTAAGTCATGACTTGTGACTTTGTGATTTTACTAATAAACTCTAGTGTAAACCCTAGCTATTCCTTAACCTAGAGACTAACCATGATCATGTGAGCTTAGCCATAGGCTTAGAACATCAAATTAGGGCTTTTGGCCTAAAGGATATTTTGGTAATTTTCTAGGATTTATTTGGAATTATTTGAAATTATGTGTTTTTATTATTAATTAATTATTGATTAGTGTTATGTTAGTCCCTAAGCTAGTTTAGCCTAATCTAGGGGTTAGTCACTAACCTAGAAGACTAAGTGTAGATATTTACTTTATGTGTAAATATCTAGGTTGATAAATATCTAGATATTTAACTTTCTAGGATATTTTAGAAACCTAGAATATCTAACCCTAGTCAAAGCCTTAGAGACTAAGTTTTGCAAGGTGGAAGGGGACCCTATAGCCTACCCCTACCCCCCCCATGGCAGCCAAGAACACCCCCCCTATATATGTACACCCCTTCACAAAAAGGTCCCATTTTCATTACACTAAAACCTTGATTTTTCCCTCAACTTCACACCTCCATAACTTCACCATTAGTGATCCTATTGACCTCAAATCTTTTGCATTGGAACGCTAACATACCAAGGGAGCTAGGGGAGACTAGAAGTTGGAGTTTTTGAGGTTTTGGACATCACAAAGTTGAAGTGAAGCCCCCCCCTCTACATTGGATTTCTTGATTTCTAGCACATAGAGGTATTTTCATTTTTATCTATGTAATGTAGTGATTTTTCTTCATAAATGCATGCATGTAGGTCTACCCTAACTGTAGGACAAGTTTGGTGAAAACTAGGATCGATTTGGTGTCCGTATTGGACACGTATCCTATTTCAATTTCATGTTAATACACTGATTTTGCTCACTGTTTCAGTACATGTAAACTCACTGATTTTCAAATGTTTTTGATCAAAACCCTAGCCTACCTAACCCTAAACCTAACCCTAAAACACTGAGCATAAATTGGGTTGTGTCGTGTCCAAAATCTGGACACGAAGCTCTCAGTTTCACACACTGGACACAGTGCACAGTACACTGAAATGTGCCCTGCTACCACTGTGTCAGTTCTCCTTGGACACGCCACGTGGACACGCCAAAATTGGCATAGAGCACGGGGCACTGACTGACAGGTCATCCCCAAAGTTTGGGATGACCTCGTGTCGTGTCGGACACGGAATCGTCCCCGCAAGGGACGTGCACTGCACTGAACAGCCGTGAAAACGGCTCTGACACGGGTCTCGTGTCCCATGTACACGAGTCGTGGACACGTGTCAGGGTGACACATGTGTAGAGGAACCTAGGGCGAACCCCAGGACACGAGCACGAGATGTGTCGTGTCCTGTGTCGCGTACACGAGACGCGTGCATCACTGCACGATGCGGTCTGAAACCACGTATTTCCCTCTCTGATACGCGTGTCGTGTCCCCTCTACACGACACGTGGACACAGTGCAGGGTGCTGGACACGTGCACGAACCCTAGACTCACCTACTGACACGATCACGAGATGTGTATCGCTTTGTGTCGTATCCTAGACTCGTCTACATGTGTGCACGACGTGTAGTGTCTGTTAGTGTATGTGTTTTACCCGATTGGGTTTAGGAGTTGGTGGACACGCCGTGTCGTGTCATGACCATGTGTCAGGCTAGTAGGAACCTAGAGGAACCTAGGGGCTACCATTACCAACCACTAGTATCGAGCCTTAGCTCGGTTTTGGATGTGAAATTGGGTTTACCCAATTTCGAGTAAACAGTGCAGTTTTTCCAGTTTTGGGGATATTTCCCAGTTTTTGAAAATGGATTTCAAACCAAATTTTAATATGTTTTATACATGTATATATGTATTTTTAGTGTATATATATATAGTATATATGTATGTGAGTGTGTGGGTGAAATTTGAGGATGTGTAGTTGTGTACATAGGGAGTTGTGTAGGTATATACATATATATGTATATGTGGACTGTGTGTGTGTGAGTTTGGGGCTGGGATTCCTGTCTCAGGAATCTGAGACACCCCCCCTACTGTTCTGTCCATCCCTTTCTCTCTTCACTCTCTCTCCCTGTCTCTCTCTCTCTTTCCCTCTCTCTATATCTATATATATTGTATATATGTATTAGGTAATATACATATACATTTTGTATGTATATATATATGTTATAGATATATATTAGTGTATATATATGTTTATATATATATGTGGGGTTATGGGTATATTACATAGTGACCCTTTATATATAGGTTATATATATATTTGTATAGATTCTATTGTAGGTATAAACCTATGAACCCTATGACCATTGACCTAGGTTACTAGCCTATGGGCTATAGAGTTAGCCTATGGCCCATGACCCATGAGTCTAGACTTAACCTTAGGCCTATTGGGCCTAGTTTGACTACAAGTTTGACCATGGTTGACCAAAGTCAACTATAGGTCAAACCTTAACCAAATTGACCTAGAAATAGTTTGGATGGACTCTAAATGACTTGGTGACCTAAGTTTGACTAAACCCTAGACTATTGACTAGTTGGTTTAGACTTTGACCTATATAAGGGTATTATTTATGACTTGGTTATATAGATAGCCCTATGTAGAGTGAAGATATGTATGGGGTTAAGTAGGATACTTAGAGTTGAGTCTTGATTGAGTTAGACTATGGTTTAGCTTGATTATAAGATTAAGTTTGGTATTGTACTATATATATTTATATGTGATTTGGTTACACCTTAGCTTTGTAGAATGGTATCTTAGGTATCCTAAGACAGGTTAGCCTATAGTTAGTTAAGTAACCTTATAGAGTTTGACTTAAATAGTTGACCCCTGGCTTAATTACCTGACTGACTAGTCTTTGTTTGACCAATACCTTAGTTGGTCTAAGTTTGACTTAGACTTGACCTAGATTGATCATGTTGACTAGTAATTGACTAGTTTGATTAGAGTGTTGACCAGGAGTTGACTTTAACCTAGATTTGACTAACTTTGACTTGTTTGACCTTGTTTGACTCTATTTGACTTAGTTTGATTCCCTGTGACCTAATATGACTTGATTTGACTTAGTTTGACTGTAGAGTGGACCAAGTTTGACTTTGACCTAGATTGGCTTAGAATTCATATAGATTGCATTGTAGATTTTATTTACCTTCATTATGGACATGTCATAACTGTATTACTCTATTTTAGGACATTGTGACCCTGGTACAGACATCTGATATTACACTACTCATCCAGAGTGTCAGGCGAGTACATTCTCTGATAGTTCTTTCATTACTTGTCATTTACTGTATTTCAGTTCTAGATAGCTATATATGATTCTCTGTACAAACACGATTGGTATTGTTGGATCCATTACATGCGACACTCATTTATTTATGTCTGGCCTCTATATCTGGAATCACTACTGGCATCACCCTACTGGAACCATTTCTGGAATCATTTCTGGAATCATTGGCTGGACTCATACTGGTTGTAGTGTTGGATTATGGATTCACTTGTGGGCGGGGAAATACTTGAGTAGACATGTGAACATACCTAAAATCTGGAACCACCTCCCTTGGAACTATTCTGGAATGCTAGCCATCCTACACTTGGCCGAGTGTGCGATGTGCCTGATTACCCCTAGCCGTTTACATGTCGATCTCAGTATTTTAAAACACACTGTTAGAGTATAGGCTGGACTTACCCTGGAATCATGGATCACTTCTGGACTCATTTTACTGGATTCATTTTACTGGACTCATCTTGTACTGGAATCATCTAGTATTGGATTATATGGACTGGACTCACACTGGGATTACCTTTTATACTGTCTGGACTTATACCATGTTATTCTAGTTCAGCTAGTTTACTACAGTCTTCTTTGCCATGATTTCTTCTCTTGTTAGTTACTTTACTTTCCTTGTACCCTCACTGTTTCTCTACATCTTTACCTGTATAAAACTTCCATGCTCATCTATATAACTGTCTAAAAACTGCTTTATAGTCTTTGTCATTTACTTGGGATTTTTAGATGAGATGTGCTCGTTCCTGTCCTGATTGGACCTGTTGAAAATATTACAGATGATACTCCTGACGACACATGCCCTACTTACCATGGACCTGGCGAGGGATTAGCTACCTTTGGTTCCGACTCTCAGGAGTGATTCAGGAGTTTAGCTAGTAGACTTACTTAGCTTTCATGTTTTGAGCCTGTTGTATTAAACTTGAGATATCGAGTTGTATTAGAGTTTGTTTGAGACATTGTTGTTATTATTTTAGTAGTTTAATTTATGTTGTTGTTAGTTGGTATCTAGATTTCTGTGTTATCTTATCGTACTTAGACTGTGATTGAGTATATCATATCTTTTACTTGTCCTCCCTTCGGAGTTGAGATCTTGGCAAGTACATTATATACACTGCATGAGATTAGTTAGCAACCTAGGACAGCGTTCTACCGCCGACACTGCGACGTAGGCTGGACGTACCCACTTCTCGTGCCCCTACACAGGGTGCGGGTCGTGACACGTTTTAGTGGTGGCCCATGCAGGTCGAGAGTCGCATTTGTGCGATTTCGTAGTAGCACGACGACTTAGTTGTACTGCTACGAGCCTGCGAAAGAATATAGGAATTAAGGTATTAGGATGAGAGTATACTCAATCACTGTTAGGATTTCATGAGAGATTCCGGGACGACCCTTGAGAATCTTATTTTGAACTTCGATATTGAAAACCCTTTTCCTCTTGTTTTAATTCACCCTCACTCCTTGATGTTTAAGGGGTCTTGGACTATTTAACCTTATTCATCATTACCTCCCTTATATTTTGACCTTCTTTACTGCTAATTTAGCCTTAGTTTTGCAAGCTTATATTTTATCGAGCTTGATCACGACATATTTTATTGGGGGCTAGTACCCACTAACATATTGTCTAATCAGGGCCGGTGCATGATGGTCTGATCAACCTATTGCACTTTGGTTCGCTTTCATATATTATTCTACATGGATGGAGCCACTTGCAGGTTCTGTTCTTTCAAATCCATTCCCATCTTGTTGTGTGATTCCATTAGTACCTCTCAGGATATGCTTGTGATATGCTAGATAGCATAGTTACCCTTTTTGAGACTGTAGAATCATGACCAGTAGGTCTATGATTTCATGTTATCTTTTGACTTGATTGACTGGGGGTGTGACCTAGGAGGAGTACGACCATCTTAATTTCGAGGACGAAATTCTTCTAAGGTGGGTAGACTTGTAACACCCAGTTTTCTGAAATTGGGGTATTTTTGAAAATTTATTATTTTTATTATTTATT
This sequence comes from Iris pallida, assembly GCA_029216955.1. Lineage (NCBI taxonomy): Eukaryota > Viridiplantae > Streptophyta > Magnoliopsida > Asparagales > Iridaceae > Iris > Iris pallida. The sequence goes on along the minus strand of JANAVB010022597.1, from coordinate 36,655,761 downwards.
AGTGGTATTTTAGTCATGGTATGATTTTCTGGTGATTTAGTTAGGTTAAACCAATTCCTAAGTCATGACTTGTGACTTTGTGATTTTACTAATAAACTCTAGTGTAAACCCTAGCTATTCCTTAACCTAGAGACTAACCATGATCATGTGAGCTTAGCCATAGGCTTAGAACATCAAATTAGGGCTTTTTGGCCTAAAGGGTATTTTGGTAATTTTCTAGGATTTATTTGGAATTATTTGAAATTATGTGTTTTTATTATTAATTAATTATTGATTAGTGTTATGTTAGTCCCTAAGCTAGTTTAGCCTAATCTAGGGGTTAGTCACTAACCTAGAAGACTAAGTGTAGATATTTACTTTATGTGTAAATATCTAGGTTGATAAATATCTAGATATTTAACTTTCTAGGATATTTTAGAAACCTAGAATATCTAACCCTAGTCAAAGCCTTAGAGACTAAGTTTTGCAAGGTGGAAGGGGACCCTATAGCCTACCCCTACCCCCCCCATGGCAGCCAAGAACACCCCCCTATATGTACACCCCTTCACAAAAAGGTCCCATTTTCATTACACTAAAACCTTGATTTTTCCCTCAACTTCACACCTCCATAACTTCACCATTAGTGATCCTATTGACCTCAAATCTTTTGCATTGGAACCCTAACATACCAAGGGAGCTAGGGGAGACTAGAAGTTGGAGTTTTTGAGGTTTTGGACATCACAAAGTTGAAGTGAAGCCCCCCCTCTACATTGGATTTCTTGATTTCTAGCACATAGAGGTATTTTCATTTTTATCTATGTAATGTAGTGATTTTTCTTCATAAATGCATGCATGTAGGTCTACCCTAACTGTAGGACAAGTTTGGTGAAAACTAGGATCGATTTGGTGTCCGTATTGGACACGTATCCTATTTCAATTTCATGTTAATACACTGATTTTGCTCACTGTTTCAGTACATGTAAACTCACTGATTTTCAAATGTTTTTGATCAAAACCCTAGCCTACCTAACCCTAAACCTAACCCTAAAACACTGAGCACAAATTGGGTTGTGTCGTGTCCAAAATCTGGACACGAAGCTCTCAGTTTCACACACTGGACACAGTGCACAGTACACTGAAATGTGCCCTGCTACCACTGTGTCAGTTCTCCTTGGACACGCCACGTGGACACGCCAAAATTGGCATAGAGCACGGGGCACTGACTGACAGGTCATCCCCAAAGTTTGGGATGACCTCGTGTCGTGTCGGACACGGAATCGTCCCCGTAAGGGACGTGCACTGCACTGAACAGCCGTGAAAACGGCTCTGACACGGGTCTCGTGTCCCATGTACACGAGTCGTGGACACGTGTCAGGGTGACACATGTGTAGAGGAACCTAGGGCGAACCCCAGGACACGAGCACGAGATGTGTCGTGTCCTGTGTCGCGTACACGAGACGCGTGCATCACTGCACGACGCGGTCTGAAACCACGTATTTCCCTCTCTGATACGCGTGTCGTGTCCCCTCTACACGACACATGGACACAGTGCAGGGTACTGGACACGTGCACGAACCCTAGACTCACCTACTGACACGATCACGAGATGTGTATCGCTTTGTGTCGTGTCCTAGACTCGTCTACATGTGTGCACGACGTGTAGTGTCTGTTAGTGTATGTGTTTTACCCGATTGGGTTTAGGAGTTGGTGGACACGTCGTGTCGTGTCATGACCATGTGTCAGGCTAGTAGGAACCTAGAGGAACCTAGGGGCTACCATTACCAACCACTAGTATCGAGCCTTAGCTCGGTTTTGGATGTGAAATTGGGTTTACCCAATTTCGAGTAAACAGTGCAGTTTTTCCAGTTTTGGGGATATTTCCCAGTTTTTGAAAATGGATTTCAAACCAAATTTTAATATGTTTTATACATGTATATATGTATTTTTAGTGTATATATATATAGTATATATGTATGTGAGTGTGTGGGTGAAATTTGAGGATGTGTAGTTGTGTACATAGGGAGTTGTGTAGGTATATACATATATATGTATATGTGGACTGTGTGTGTGTGAGTTTGGGGCTGGGATTCCTGTCTCAGGAATCTGAGACACCCCCCCTACTGTTCTGTCCATCCCTTTCTCTCTTCACTCTCTCTCCCTGTCTCTCTCTCTCTTTCCCTCTCTCTATATCTATATATATATTGTATATATGTATTAGGTAATATACATATACATTTTGTATGTATATATATATATGTTATAGATATATATTAGTGTATATATATGTTTATATATATATGTGGGGTTATGGGTATATTACATAGTGACCCTTTATATATAGGTTATATATATATTTGTATAGATTCTATTGTAGGTATAAACCTATGAACCCTATGACCATTGACCTAGGTTACTAGCCTATGGGCTATAGAGTTAGCCTATGGCCCATGACCCATGAGTCTAGACTTGACCTTAGGCCTATTGGGCCTAGTTTGACTACAAGTTTGACCATGGTTGACCAAAGTCAACTATAGGTCAAACCTTAACCAAATTGACCTAGAAATAGTTTGGATGGACTCTAAATGACTTGGTGACCTAAGTTTGACTAAACCCTAGACTATTGACTAGTTGGTTTAGACTTTGACCTATATAAGGGTATTATTTATGACTTGGTTATATAGATAGCCCTATGTAGAGTGAAGATATGTATGGGGTTAAGTAGGATACTTAGAGTTGAGTCTTGATTGAGTTAGACTATGGTTTAGCTTGATTATAAGATTAAGTTTGGTGTTGTACTATATATATTTATATGTGATTTGGTTACACCTTAGCTTTGTAGAATGGTATCTTAGGTATCCTAAGACAGGTTAGCCTATAGTTAGTTAAGTAACCTTATAGAGTTTGACTTAAATAGTTGACCCCTGGCTTAATTACCTGACTGACTAGTCTTTGTTTGACCAATACCTTAGTTGGTCTAAGTTTGACTTAGACTTGACCCAGATTGATCATGTTGACTAGTAATTGACTAGTTTGATTAGAGTGTTGACCAGGAGTTGACTTTAACCTAGATTTGACTAACCTTGACTTGTTTGACCTTGTTTGACTCTATTTGACTTAGTTTGATTCCCTGTGACCTAATATGACTTGATTTGACTTAGTTTGACTGTAGAGTGGACCAAGTTTGACTTTGACCTAGATTGGCTTAGAATTCATATAGATTGTATTGTAGATTTTATTTACCTTCATTATGGACATGTCATAACTGTATTACTCTATTTTAGGACATTGTGACCCTGATACAGACATCTGATATTACACTACTCATCCAGAGTGTCAGGCGAGTACATTCTCTGATAGTTCTTTCATTACTTGTCATTTACTGTATTTCAGTTCTAGATAGCTATATATGATTCTCTGTACAAACACGATTGGTATTGTTGGATCCATTACATGCGACACTCATTTATTTATGTCTGGCCTCTATATCTGGAATCACTACTGGCATCACCCTACTGGAACCATTTCTGGAATCATTTCTGGAATCATTGGCTGGACTCATACTGGTTGTAGTGTTGGATTATGGATTCACTTGTGGGCGGGGAAATACTTGAGTAGACATGTGAACATACCTAAAATCTGGAACCACCTCCCTTGGAACTATTCTGGAATGCTAGCCATCCCACACTTGGCCGAGTGTGCGATGTGCCTGATTACCCCTAGCCGTTTACATGTCGATCTCAGTATTTTAAAACACACTGTTAGAGTATAGGCTGGACTTACCCTGGAATCATGGATCACTTCTGGACTCATTTTACTGGATTCATTTTACTGGACTCATCTTGTACTGGAATCATCTAGTATTGGATTATATGGACTGGACTCACACTGGGATTACCTTTTATACTGTCTGGACTTATACCATGTTATTCTAGTTCAGCTAGTTTACTACAGTCTTCTTTGCCATGATTTCTTCTCTTGTTAGTTACTTTACTTTCCTTGTACCCTCACTGTTTCTCTACATCTTTACCTGTATAAAACTGCCATGCTCATCTATATAACTGTCTAAAAACTGCTTTATAGTCTTTGTCATTTACTTGGGATTTCTAGATGAGATGTGCTCGTTCCTGTCCTGATTGGACCTGTTGAAAATATTACAGATGATACTCCTGACGACACATGCCCTACTTACCATGGACCTGGCGAGGGATTAGCTACCTTTGGTTCCGACTCTCAGGAGTGATTCAGGAGTTTAGCTAGTAGACTTACTTAGCTTTCATGTTTTGAGCCTGTTGTATTAAACTTGAGATATCGAGTTGTATTAGAGTTTGTTTGAGACATTGTTGTTATTATTTTAGTAGTTTAATTTATGTTGTTGTTAGTTGGTATCTAGATTTCTGTGTTATCTTATCGTACTTAGACTGTGATTGAGTATATCATATCTTTTACTTGTCCTCCCTTCGGAGTTGAGATCTTGGCAAGTACATTATATACACTGCATGAGATTAGTTAGCAACCTAGGACAGCGTTCTACCGCCGACACTGCGGCGTAGGCTGGACGTACCCACTTCTCGTGCCCCTACACAGGGTGCGGGTCGTGACACTATCTCACATGCGCCTCCGCAGCCATGCGCCCAAAGCTCTGCATGCGCCTCAAAAGCCATGCGCCTCAGACTTTTCTTTGATCCTAAAGACAGAAGTAAAGTCACTACTGAAGCCTCGCATACGCCTCAAAAGCCATGCGTCCCGAATGGTTCGTGACTCCTAAAGGTTACGAGCCAAAGTCTCCTCATGCGCCCAATCCTAGGCGCATCCTACCAGATCATTCTCCGTCAAATCTGAGATCTTCGAGCCATGGGCTTACGACACGTGTCCTTGGACTCGATTTACCCAAGATCTCAGCAATAGAAAGATCCTCGCCCCTGCTACGTGCTAGCCCACAACAGTAGCATGAAAAATTCAACTCCTCAATCAGGGCGCATCGGTCATGCGCCTCCATCAGCAATCACCACGTGGCGTCCCCGCGTCCAAGCGCATCCTACATATGCGTGCATGAGCAGCCAGCCTGCAGGCTATAAATAGAGAGATCATTTTCTTCTTCCACACACGAACATACATAGACAGATAGAGACATCGTACAACCACCGAGGCAGATACTGACACTCAACGTCTTCTTCCTCTCCACAAGCTCCAGCACCCAGAGCAACTCAGACCTTCAGAGAACCGATAACCGTCGTCAGATCATCAACGGAGTCAACGTATTACCACTCGCTCCATCGGCACAAGGGACCCAGATAAACAAAAGTGTACTCCTAGGACTACGTCTAAGTCCTGCATTGTAATACTGTTCTGTTTGTATTGAAATTTCCATCAAAAGATTTTAATGGCAAATAAGCTGGCGACTGTGTTGGGGACCTCTTTCTCCTCCACCGAGAAAGCTATGTCGCAATCCGACGACTTGAAGTTGGGCTCCTCCCACAAGACGCTGGTCGTACGCCTCAATCAACAGGCGTATGAGAAGTTCATTTCTGAAGGCAGTACGAGTCCTTCGAAGCGGCTGCCGAAGCCGAAGAAGACTCGCCAAATCTGGGTGCGCAAGGTCGACGCCTCTGGCACCACCACCGAAGGGGATGTGCCGATCCAGCCTTCCCTTCCTGCTGACGTCCTCAGCAACCAAGATGCGCCCGCCGGTGCAGCACATCTCTCGGGGAAACGTGCGGCTGACCACATTCCCCAGCCATCTCCCTCTCAGGCGAGGAAGATGCGTCGACGGAGCAGGGGCACAGCTAATGCCCCGCGCATCACCTCCGATGCGTCACAGAAGGTCTCTATCTTTGACAGACTCACTCGCTGTAGTGGCGAAGAGAATTTGGATTCTGAGTACTATACGCCCAGTGGCCTAGTACGAAGAAGTCCAAGACAGCACGGGCCATGTGCCCCAAACCTGCTATGCCAGCAGCAAACCAGAAGCATGCGCTCACAATCATGTGCGCTGCTGATGGTAAGCTGTATTAGGTCGACTCAGGTGCTTCTGCGCCAGAAACGAGCCGACCTTCAAAGTCCTTGTCTCACTTGGGCGCACCTGTTGCGTTTGCAACCAAGTCGAGCAGGGCAAACCCAGTGGCATTAAACTCCTGCGCATCCTCTGGTTGTGCGTCTGAGGTTCATTCAAGTCACTTTAAATGTTGTTCCCCTACTACTGATCTGAGCGCCTGTTTGGTGTTGGATCAGGGGGCACAGCATTCACTTGACCACCCCAGCGCTTGGCCTTGCCATACGCCTGAAGGGGGTACGAAGGTGGCACTCTCCTCCAATGATCTGCGTAACATGATCACTCACAAACACCGGTCAGAAGAGTCGACTGACAAGCACGATGTGCCCCTTACAGGGCACACTTATGCTGTAGTCACCATCAACTGCTGTTGCAAGTCAGCAGTCCCATCAAGACAGTCGGTGGTCCAGCGGCTGCAATCATTGACACCCCTCCGACGTCGCCTCGGGAAGAAGGTGTCAACAAAAGAGGAGCCAGAACTAAATGTTGCTTCATGCAGTGTAATCTCTAACTCCTCGTCAGTCTGAAAGGCGACTGGCAATTCCTCGTCAAAGAGCCAGCCAAGGAAAACCAAGACAACCGTCTCGTCCTCCAGAGTGTTCGAAGGCACTCGGGAAAGGAAGAAGATCTTGGAGGAAGCTGGGGTTAGTCAAGCCTTTGTTGATCCTCCTTCCAAAAATGAAGGTGTCCTCCAAAGCACAGCTGGGGTGGGTCTTCATCCTCGAGGCGAAGTCAGCCTCCCCGACGTAGCTGGGGGTCGTCTAGCCCCTGTGGATCTGCATCTCGAAGATGAAGAAGTCCTTCAAGACATGACTGGGGGTAATCAGGCCCTTACGGATACTTCTCCCGAAGATGAGGGCGTCCTCCAAAACTTAGCTGGGGGTAGTCTAGCCCCTGCGTATCCGAGTCTCGAAGACGAAGAAGTCCTCTGGAACATAGCTGGGGGTAGCCAAGATGAAGCTCCGAGAGTGAGGCTGAAAGCGAAGCCTCAAACGAGCCATCCGACTCCAGCCGTGTCATGACAGTCTACATGACTGAGGGTGACACCGAGTCGGATGTGCCACCAGCAGACCTCGTCCAGCGCATGGATACCCTAGAGGGAGGACTCAAAATCCTCTCTGCCTCCATACAAACACTAACTTAAGCAGTGTTTGAGATACGGTCAGCTTTGGCCAGGACACCTTCTACCGGTCCCAACCCAGGGGACAATGGAGAGTCAAGTGTACCCCCTCAACGGGTATCCTTGGAAGACGTGGTCGAGATGATCAGGGACTTGCGCGAGCGCTTTGAGTCCAAGAATAGACAAGAGGAGCGCCAAAAGATGGGCATTCCCCAAGCTTATCCCCTCGAATGGAACAAAGTGGATTATCCTCCTAAATATAAACCACAAATATTGACGCCATACGATGGGAAGGACTCTCCGTGTCGCTATCTGACGTACTTTTAGTCCCAAATGGGACATCTTTCGAAGGAGGACGCGCTACTCACCAGCATATTTGTCGGGGCACTGAAAGGAGTGGCGTACGACTGGTACTGCAGCCTCTCCGACAATTCCATATCTTCCTTCGACGACTTGACGCACCTTTTCCTCGACCGTTTCTACGACGGCAGGAAGGACATGACAATGGCGTCCCTCATAGAGATACACCAGAAGTAGAAGGAAACAGTTCGGGTATTCATCGAACGCTTCCGACAGGCCTGCTTCAGACTGCCCCCGGGCATGCCAGAACATGCACTCCTCTCCTCCTGCAGCATGAACATGCTGCCAAAAGTCAAACACTGGCTCAACTCTACTCCTCCTTCCGACTGGAGTTCCTTGATCATCGAAGCAGAAGCAGCAGAAAAGAAGGCGTCCAATGCTCGCCTTCTGGGAGTTAGTTTCCCTGCCTTTGAGGACAAGGGGAAACGGCCTGCAGCTAACAACCCCGGATGAGAGACGAAGGGGAAACATGCATTGACTGTCAATGCCGCGAAAGGTGCATCAGCGCCTACTCAGAAGCCTCCACTTGCACCAAGGCCAAAGGAGGTATATTCTTTCAACGATGAAGACACCCTGCAACTCTTCGAGATACTGAAGCAGGGTGACAAGATCAAGTTGCCGGACCCAAAGTGTCCCGACGAGGTTGGGAAAGTGGACAATTCGAGGTACTGTCACTACCATCGATTTGTCGGACACCCAACCAAGGACTGCTACGTCCTCAAAAACTACATCCAAAGCATGATCAATGCGGATGTTATCTCCGTCGACTACGAGGAGAAGACGGTTTCGGCCAACGTGGTGTCACTCCAGTTCGGCACCTTGCCGCCAACTACGACACAAGATGGCGTCGTCCCCATCCCTAAGGCGACAATGGAGGTGGTTAACTTACCACCTACTCGTGACAACGTGAGTGGACTCATCCCACTCACCACATCTCGGGAAGAGATCTTATGGGTTCACCCTGATTTTGTCTCCGAGGTTACTCAACCGGAGGTACGCTCTGCCTCCAGAACCAAAGGCAGGAAGATCAAGTCTTGCCGTATGGTCTCTTCCTCTGCGGAAGAGGTACTTCCTGTACAGACGCATTCACAACAGAACGCCCAACCCGACGAAGCTGCCGTCGAGGTGGTGCCTCCTTGCACCGTCCCTACTGCCCAGGAAGAGGGCCCATCTAAGCCCCCAGCAGCCAATAAGCAGAAGAATGTAGAGGCTCATTTCGACAGGCCTCTGCGAAAGGAGAATGCTTCGGGGCTAGCCAAGCCCCACAACTTCGACATACTGGTACAACTTGCTAGTACTCCTGCCCGCCTATCTCTGTTTGAGCTCCTTCATCTTTCCAATGTCACTCGTGAAGCTCTCTGTGAAGCTCTGAAGGATGCCGAATCCTTCATCAGTCAGGTCAAGCAGCCTGAAGATCTCCCAACAACATATGTGCACTGTCATTATGTGGATGAGGTTATCCCCAATATAACCTTCACCCAACAAGATATGCTGCTCAAGCACAACAGACACAACAGGCCACTGTATTATACAGGGTATATCGGTTCTGTCAAGGTGAAGCAAATTCAGATCGATCCGGGGTCTTCCCTCAGCATCATTCCGAAGACGCTGCTCTCAACACTGGGGATCCCAATGTACCGACTGGCGCCTTCCAACACAACAATCAGTGGCTTCAATGCTGGCAAAAGCGAGCCGCTGGGCAAAATACGTCTAAAGTGCCATATCGGTAACCTCAGAACCGAGGTAACTTGCTATGGCGTGGACGCCGACGTCAACTACAACCTCCTGTTGGGTCATCCATGGCTGCATGAATACATGGTGGTGCCATCCACACTCCACCAATACATGAAGTACGTGTCCACCAACGACGTCATCCGGACGGAGTTCGCAAACATTGACCCTTTCAAAGGGGTTGAAGCCTACTTTACTGCTTCCACCTTGTATAAGTCACCTGACGAGGAGGAAGACAATGATGCTGACGATGTAGCAGAAACGGCAGCAGAGCCGGACATGGAGCCTGAGATAACTCCCGACGCTCCTTTGAAGATCCGACTCAAAGACAAACCGCCTCAGAAGTTACCTCCCATGAACATCAAGCTACCCGGGAAAGCACCAACTGCTCCAAGTAGCAAATCTACGGAAGCTTCCTTGAAGATACGGCTCAAGGAAAAGCCACCTCAAACGTCGGTTCCCCTTGTGGCAAAACTACAGGGGAAGGCACCAATCACCGGAGGCACAATGGAGGCACCTCTGAAGGTGCGTCTTAAGGACTAGCCGCCGCAATCATCTGTCTCATCCAAGCTGCCGGAGAAGGCCAACATAGCCCTCTCGGACCCCAAGATCAAAGCTGTGGTGGACTCTCCCGATCCCATCCCAGTACTCACAGATGAAGAGCTAGGGGAGTATATCTCTGCTGATGTAGATGCACCCTCTCTGGACAATGTAATCCGCGAGATAAAATCTCGTGTTTCATCAATAATAGAGTGTCTTTTAATTATTCTAGTCTTCCACAATGGAATGCCATGTATACATTAGATAACGCTCTACGGTCGTTGCAAACACAAATAACGACCGTCCATCATGTAAATCAAGTAGTCCCGTCCCAAGGGGTCTGTTTTGTAGTCCCACCGCAGAATCGAGACGAAAAATCCATCATCTTCGGCAAAGTTGAGCGTCATCAAGACCTCCCGCCACTCGAGCCAGAACCAGATACCGGCAGAATACAAGTCTATCGGTACACGGACAAGGCGAATTACCTCATCCAAAAGATGGGTTACGACCTACGAAGCAACAAAGGCCTGAACTACGGCAAGGGTCGACGTCTCCCTCTCCGGCTTCCAACACCTAAAGAAAAGCCGCAGGACTACTATAATCGAACTCGACGGGGGGTGGACTATGTCACGCCACCGTCAACTCTAGAGAGTTCGAAGGCAGAAGAAGTTGACCATTCTCACTCGTCCGAAGCATCAACTTGGGATTCCGATACCAGTATCGGCTCAGTCTTCAAGAGAGTATTATCAGCCAACATGACGTCTGCACAATCGCAAGAAGATGAAGGCGAAGACCAAACGCCAGAATTCTTCGAAGAAGAACCCTGGGCTCAACACCTAAGAGAACAGTGGGAGTCTTGTTTTGAATTACGCGAACCCCCTACCGAAGACGAGGTCAAGCAGATCGACCTTGGGGACGGATCTTCTTCCAAACCCATCTTCATCAGCAAAAGCCTAGAAGGAGAAGACCGAAAATCTTTAATCCAGCTGGCTAAAGAGTATATCGATGTCTTCGCCTGGAGCTACGAAGATATGTCGAGACTTGATCCCCAGACCGTGATACATAGGCTTAACATCTTACCTGATGCCAAGCCTATCAAACAACAACAGCGACGCTTTCGTCCTGACATCATGAATGCCATCGATCAGGAGGTGGACAAACTCTTGACCAGCAGCTTCATCCGTGAAGAACAACACCCGGATTGGGTGGCTAACGTTGTCCCTGTCACCAAGAAGAATAGGAAGATACGAGTCTGTATCGACTTCAGGGATCTCAACACTGCTTGCCCGAAGGACGAGTTCCCGCTTCTAATCACTGACGTAATGATCGACAACACATGTGGCTTCGAATGCATATCTTTCATGGATGGGTATTCGGGCTACAACCAGATCAAGATGTTCCCCGATAACGTAAAATACACGTCATTCCGGACTCCGAAGGGGGTTTTATGCTACACAGTGATGCCCTTCGGCTTGAAGAACGCTGGTGCGATATACCAACGAGCTATGAGCACCATCTTCCGTCAGCATCTTCGCAAAATAGTCGAATGCTATGTTGATGACATTGCAGTTAAGAGCCGTCTCAAAGGTGATCACCTACAAGACCTGAAGACAGTCTTCGATCTCATGCGAGTGTATCAACTCAAGATGAACCCCGCTAAATCCTTCTTAGGGGTTTCTAGCGGAAAGTTCTTAGGCTTTATTATCATGGCAAAAGGCATTCATGTCGATCCCGAGAAGACCAAAGCCATCCTTGATATGGACCCTCCGAAGAACCTCCGAGAACTTCGAGGCCGACAGGGGCGTCTGGCATACATCCGGAGGTTTATAGCAAACCTTTCCGGAAAATGTCAACCCTTCACTCATATCATGAAGAAGGGAGTCTCTTACGTCTGGACAGAAGAATACCAAAAAGCTTTCAATGACATCAAGGCTTACTTGACGAGCTCGCCAGTCCTGGTGGCACCCGTCGCCGGCAAACTATTTCTCCTCTAAGTCCGTGGCATGGGTCATTCCGTCGGCGCTCTGCTGGCTCAGAACAGCAATACAGGATATGAGCAAGCTATCTACTACCTCAGTAGAACACTAATCGGGGCCGAACACCGGTACAACCCCGTTGAAAACGAGTGCTTGGCGTTGGTATTTGCCATCCAGAAGACTCGTCATTATGTCTCGGGCCAGACAATTCATGTCATCTCCCGAGTCAATCCACTCAGAGTTCTCATGACGAAGCCAGGATCATTGAACTCCCGGCTAGCTACATGGGCGATCCTGCTAACGCCATACAACATGGTGTTCGTTCCGCAAAAAGTCGTCAAGGATCAGGCTCTGGCCGACTTTTTAGCTGCACACCCCATCCCAGAGTCCTCAAGACTCTATGAAGACATCCCGGATGAGGTCCAAGAATCAAACGTCACTGAAGAAAGTTCCGTCTGGCGGATGTTTTTCGATGGCGCTTCAAGAACAGGCACCAAAGGCCAAATTATCGCAGGAGTGGGGATTGTGTTAGTCTCCCCCAATCAACTGGTCATCCAGCGTGCTTACTCCCTTTCGAAGCTGTGCTCCAACAATGTTGCCGAGCACAATGCGCTCATCATGGGACTCCAGCTAGCGCAACAACTGGGGGTGAATCATCTGGAAGCCTACGGCGACTCAAAACTCGTCGTAAACCAGATCAGAGGGCAATACGAAGTTCGCCATGAAGACCTGATCCCTTACCATGAAGTTGTATTGAACATCATTTCAACCTTTAATAAGTTCTTTATCGAACATGTACTTCGTTTACAAAATCTGGAGGCTGACGCTCTGGCTGGCCTCGCAGCCTCATTAGCAGCACCCCTCGGGACTCAACACTACGTCACGATAGTTGGTCGAGACTTGGTCTGCCCTAAAAATAACCTGTGCTCACGAATGGCCCATGCAATGTCAACAAGTGTTGGTGTTAATTTTCGAGACTGGAGGTTCCCGTTCATCGACTTCGCTGTCTACGAAATTCTCCCAGAAGACCCGAAAGAAGCCGTCTCAGTCAAGAGGCGCTCCCTTCGATTCTACTACGATACGGCTACTAAAATGTTGTACCGACGCTCCTACGACGGACTTCTCCTACGATGTCTGTCCAACGAAGAAGCAGCCAAAGCCCTTCGAGAAGCTTACGATGGAACCTGCGGAGCCCATCAACCTGGCCCTAAGTTGCAGGATCGACTGCGACGCATGGGCTACTTCTGGCCAACCATGGCCGCTGACGCTGTCGACTATGCTAAAAAGTGTCATGCGTGCCAGCTTCACGCAGACTTCATCCATACACCGTCAGAACCACTACATCCTACAGTCGCCTCTTGGCCCTTTGAAGCTTGGGGCATGGACATTGTAGGACCGATCATCCCTCCTTCATCGAGGGGACACCGCTTCATCCTAGCCATCACCGACCACTTCTCCAAATGGGCAGAAGCAGTTCCACTGGCGAAAGTGAAGAGCTCTAGGGTGATTAGCTTCATCAAGCACCATGTCATCTACCGTTTCGGGATACCCCGGAGGATTATCCATGATAACGTTCCTCAGTTCATCAGCCATGTTTTCAGCAGATTCTGTGACAAGAATCGCATTCAAAACGTAGCCTCAACCGCCTACAATCCGGCAGCAAACGGATTGGCCGAGGCGTTCAACAAGACTATCGTCAGGCTACTCAAAAAAGTCGTCTCATCCAATAAACGCGACTGGAACGAAAAGCTCGGCGAATGCCTTTGGGCCTACCGCATTACGGTACGGACCCCGACAGGAAACACACCATTCTCCCAGGTCTACGGGAGCAAAGCGGTACTACCTCTCGAGATCCAGATACCCTCACTCCGCGTAGCAATCACAAACCAACTCACAGAAGAGGACAATCAACGTCGTCGTCTGCGAGAACTGGAGGCACTTGACGAAAAGCGTCTCCTAGCTCAACAACGCATTGAACTCTACCAAGCCCGTATATCACAGGCTTTCAACAAGAAGGTCAAGCAAAGGACTTTCCAAGTAGGCGACCTGGTTCTGGCAGTCAGGAGGCCGGTGGTGTTGACTCACAAGACACCAGGAAAGTTTGAGCCCATGTGGGAAGGACCTTTCATCATAGAGACGGTATACTCAAACGGTGCTTACCGCCTCGCTAAACACAATGGAGACTTATTCATGATGCCCACAACGGCAAGTCCCTAAAGAAGTACTACTCTTGAAATCTCTCAGACATGTACTTCCACAAAGGATCAGTGGACCCAATCACCAGGGCTCACATACAATTCCCTTCCACAAAATCATATACTTCCGAAACCCAGCTGTTCTGTGGCATCCTCCAGTAGAAGGACAACCACGTCCACATTACCTCTGAGTTGTTCCCCTACGCCCTACAAAACAGAATCTTACACTCCGTAAGACTACGCTACCCATCATGTTTACCACGTCCACATTACCTCTGAGCAAACATCCCGTACAGACAACCCCTGTGTTGCCGTACATTGATCACAGAACTTCCACGTCCACATTACCTCTGAGTAGTTCCGCGTATCCCCCAGAGTCATTCCTACCACGTCCATAACACCTCTGAGTAGGAAGATTCTATCATTTGAATCTCATATTTGCCACGTCCACATCACCTCTGAGCAAACATGTTGGTTCTCTCAAACTTATTATCTGTACCTAAAACTAAGGAGCGCAAAAGATAATAGGTCCACACAAATCATCAAGTTCATGATAGCAAAAATGAACACACCACAAAAACTTTGTATTCTTCATTTTCAAAAAAAATGAGTAAAGGATTACACTCCCAAGCAAGAGTTGCAAATACACAAAAAAAAGAAGAGACTACTATCCCTAAACATCCCCGGGGTTGGCCGAAAGCTCTTCAATCCGACGCCTCAAGTCTGTCGCTCGAGTCTCCACAGTCGCCAGGACCCGGTGTTCAGCTTCTTGACGCCTCGCTTCTATGGCCTCAGAAGAAGTATCATCCTCATGCTTCTCATCCAACTGTTGCCGCTGCTGAGCCAGGGTAAGAGCCCGGTGGGTGAAAGCTGCTTCCTCCTTCTTAAATGCTACATGTTCATCCTGGACACGCTCAGCATCTAATAGGAGTCGGGCCCGCTGGTCCTCAAGGCGGCGAATCTGGACATCAACCTCCGCGATACTAGCGTCCAACCCAACTCGCAACTCCACCTTCTCCTGCGTGGACTGAGACAGCCGCTCCACTGCAGCTTCAGTCTCAGCCACTTCGTGTTCCCAGACACTCAACTCAGCGATCAACTTCTCCTTTTCCACGTCTATCAAGAGGGAGAGATCATTTTGCTGGATACACTGAAACTCAGAAAGCCGCTGGTCCAACTCGGCCACCGAGGCCTCCAGAATGTCGGCCATATGATCATGGCCCTGGTGGGAACGTATCAGATTGATATGAGGCAATGCCAGATTTTTTGTCGTTGCAAAGCTCCCATTTGCATCCATCACGGCCGATACGCCCCTCTACAGCATTTTGTACACAGCTTCGATGATGAACTTCACATATTCATCTGCATCCGCCAGCACCCGCGGCGTCATAGCGGGAGTCGGAGGAGCTACTCTAGAAAGCGGACCGGAAGAAGGCCCGCCGGCCTCAACCTGCGAGGCTGGAACCTCGGCATAAACAGGCTTTTCCCCAACAGGGGCGTGACTACTAGCCCGAGGAGCCAAAAGAACAGATGGAGCCGAGAGAGACGTCGATATAGTAACCCAAGTAGAAGGAGCAACAGAGGGCTCTGCCAAACCCTTGCCCTTCTCAAACTCGGAAGGACCACCGACGTCAGCGGCTACCTCATCAGTCCCCAACGCACTATCAGCAGGCGGTACGGGACATTCCCCCTCCGGCAGAATAGTGAGATCAACACTTGTCTCCTGACTCGCCCTTGGAGTCAGGACCGGCAGACGAGTCTCATTTTCATCATCAAATCCCTCTACATGGACGGGATCTGTCGCTACCTCCCGGTCAGCAGCCACCTCAGCCTCCGCTGCTGAGTCTGGGGTAGGGCTCGGCAATGCTGTGGCCGACCTCCCCTCATCATAACAGGGAGGGGAATCAACCCTCTCCTCTGTTCCAATCACGCCTGTTGCCCCCGCAACAGACTCATGCAACTCTGGAGGAACGTCATCTGAAGACGATGAACTCCAGTCTACTTCCTCATCTGGAAGCCCCGTGTCCGGAGGACCCTCAATGTCCAAGACCCCCACCGCGGTTTGCACTATCCCGGAAGTTGCTGCAACCTCAGTGTCTCTTCTGACAAAGTCTGGAGTTACTAAAATCTCTGCAGGAACAACATCTTCAGGATTCTCCTCCATTGGAGACGTCACCATCGGAGGAATGCACTCATCGAAAGAGCTTGCCACCTCCTTCGGTTTACTGACGCCCAGTTTCGAAACACGGGTTTTCTTCTTCGACGATCCCTACAAGAAGAAAAGCACAGGTCACCAAAATGACAAGATGAGCCAGATTGCGGAGGACTCTTTACCTCGGCAGGGACTGATTCCATTGACGCGGCCTTTGGAGTTGTCACTTTCCTCGGCCTTTTTGGTACAGACGAACCGGCTTCTGCGTCAGCCCGTCTCTTTCCAGCAGGGGGATCTCTCAATGATGCTACAGCAGCAGCCCGATATCCCGCCAATTCTGGTGGACGATATGATCGAGCCGCCGCCAACATATTCGTCGTAGCCTCTAGCTGAGTTCTAATGATGAAACTGGTCTCCCTATCGTAATCAGGAGACACAATAATCATGGTGCAATATAGCTTAACGGCCGAATACAGGATCTGTGGCCGAGGCGTAGTGAAACGAACACCAGTGCACCCGACATTACAATATTGCCAGCCCCAGGCTCCGTCCAGTAAACTCCCGGCAAAACCCAGACTGTTACTAGGATTTCGTAACATTAGCTGGGTATAGACAAACTGGCGAGCAAATCGGCTTGGCAGATATGGCTCCAGATAACACCTATTTTGGTTGCGGTACACCAAGTGGGAAGGCCGAATACTTTGTAACCAACGAAAACCCTATTTCGGCAGAGTAATCGCATCTTCACCAGAGTCGTCCAAATCTTGGTCAGCCTCGAAATCTTTAAAGATGGGACCGACCTTGACAATCTTCCACCCCTGAAGATAGGACAAAACTCTATTACAGACGGGGACGCCAGTGTGCAACCACTTCCTCTTGTAGAAACGGCGGATAAAGGCGTCACCTTCAACGTGATTCTCCTCCGGGCCTGTACTCATCACGTTCGGGTGATGTAGAATCAACCATCCCATCAGATAATGGAATGGTAGCTCGGCCCGGGGAAAGTTGTCGTTCCTACCTCTCCCATGGATCACATCCTCAGCAAAGGTCCTCAAGCCCCGCAACAGGTTACACACCATCACGGGAAGAAGAGCCAAAGGGCGACCAAAAGCCAATTTCACTGCTGGCAAAATGAGGTTCCGATGTACCCTCTCCACAGAATCTGATCCGCCCGCGAACACACAATCCCGGAGCCATATCATCAAGTATGCCGTCAACATGGCCTTAGATGACATCCGGTGTACATAGTGCCAGAAACAGCTATACGCGTCTTCGCCACTCTCGTTTGAACGGGGAGCCATCTCGTCTAGTCGACTCATTTCGGAAGTTACTTCCGCAGGTCTCAGCCCTTGCGGGGTCATAAACCGGATCTTCGAGGAGTCCGCCAAATCCTGCTTGAAGACGTAATCCCTCCAAGCAGTCACATGAGGTTGAGACTTGCCTTTGTCCCTCCGTTGCATCAAATAATGATGGCTCGCTACCTCTTTAAAAATAGCCATCATCTCCGGGTCCTTCTTTTCCAAGACAAGGATCTCTTCGTTTGACGGGAAATATTCCTCGTACGGTTTCGAGCCCCAGGGAAGCCTGGATACCTCGTAAATTTTACGGAGAGCCAATCCCAACTCTTCCACTGGAGTAAAGAAAGTGCCAGTCTGGGCATTGAACATTTCCAAGAGCGCAAGGAACATATGCTTATTGAGATCCACGCCAGCCTGTGTGGCACGGATAGCGGCCGTCAGCCCAATTTCTTTAAGCTCAGCCTTGAACTTTGACAACACCCAAAGGGTCAACTCGTCCCACTTCGGCATGTGGTGACACCAACCTTCAATCCTAAAGCTACCTTTCGGATACATGACCCTCGATGTTAGCATCCGATTTGCAAAGGTCGAAGCACTGAAGGCAAAGGTGTCATTAGGGACCTCAATATAAAGGCTCCCTGGACGCAAAGTTCGGCAACTGAACAAGGGTCCGGCTCACGAGGCGGCCAAGGTATCCCTTTGATTCGAAGTAGCATCAATCGAAAGAGTACCCCCCATTGTCCCTCATTGAGAATGAGTAAGTTCCCAGGACATCCTCCTTTTGGAAGCTAAACGGTAGAAGGTCGTCAGTGGCAACTGGCATTCAAGTTGTCTCATATACAGAACCATGCCCTTCGCAGAGAGGAACCAATCTTCTTTGATCTTCAGTATCTTCGCCTCGGTGGAGATCAGTCGGTCACCGAACAAAAAGGCAAGTTTTAAGAAGGTCACATCCTCAGATTCAGCATATTCCAGTTTACCGCTCTCCATCATACTCTGGAGGAAAACCGGCGACTAATTCTGGATTTACAGCAATCTCTCAGGAGGTTGATTCAGCAGGATAGCATCCTTCGCGGGGTTGATAACCTCCTCGTCAAAATCAACTCCCATTTGACAAAGAGAAGCATCCAGAAGGACTTCATTCAGCAAAGGGATAGTCATCAACACTGACACAACAAAAACAAAAGTCAGGCAAGAAGCTCGAAGAAGACAAAGTGTGTCAAACAGCCTGGCGCATCATTTGGGTCTAAACCCATGCGCGTTAGCAGTGAAGCTGTGACGCATCATCAGGGTGTAAACCCATGCACGTCAGCAATGAATCTTTGTCGCATCATCAGGGTGTAAATCCATGCGCATTAGCAGTTAAACCTCGGCGCATAATCAGGGCCTAAATCCATATACGTCGGCGGAATAAACCTCGACGCATCACCAGGACAGAGGTCCATGCACGTCGGTAATAAAGAGTTAGAGCACACCAACTCAGCCGTGTGATCCAAAACTCGCCTGAACAAAAAAAAATAATAGAAAAGATGACACCCACCCATCACCGCAGGCCGAACGTCGACCGGAGTCACAATGGTGACAGGAGCGTCTTCTTCGGCGAACTCCGCAGGCTCCTTTAACTTGCCAGCACCGCCACGAGGAGTCTTGGGAGCCATTCCTTGAAGGGAGAAAGTTAGGGTTTTTTGAAGAAGAACTCTAAAAGACAAAGAGACGAAGAATTCTCTCTCTCTTCACCTCACGGCTATTTATAGGCTCAGTCGCACGCGTGAACCGATGAAGTGTGACCTCAGCCGTCGCCTCGGGTTCTGCGAGGAGATAACTGCAAAATAAATCCAAAAAGATCATCATTAATCTCCTTGGTTATCGAGGCGTTATTATTTACATTAACTGAGAGGAGCATGTGCCCCATCACTGATGCGCGGAGTATCCATGCGCCTGAACAGTCATGCGCCCCAACCACCATGCTTCTTATTCAAAATATTCCAAAACTTGACAAAAAAGTTTTGAAAACTTTGAAAAGGGTCTTGTAGTAGCATGGAATTTCACGACCAGAAATCCTATGCGCCAAACACTACATGCTCCAGGGAGCTCAGAGAAAATACTTGACACAGCAAAACAAAAGTATAGACATTGAAAGAGGATTTTTATTTGCATATAAAAGTCTATTACATGTCTAGAAAAGGCTGTACAAAGGAGAACTTCTACAAAGAAAAAAGACCCTAATTCTACAGCCAGGCGCAGCAGTCATCATGCGCTCTTGAACGGGCGCATCTCACCATGCGCTCTTAGTCAGGCGCATCCCACCATACGCTCTCAGCCGGGCGTATCCTTTCAGCAGCTCAGTTATGTGCATCCTCAGTTATGTGCATCCCTTCAGCGGCTCAGTTATGTGCCACCCTTCCAGCCAGGCGCATCATGAAGTGTCAGTATATGCGCCATCTAATGCTTCGACTAATGAAGCATTTATTGAGCAGAACGAGGGTGGCAATCAACCCTCTAGCTGGAGGAAGAGCTCCCCAAACCGAGGAAGAGAAGAGCACCGCAAATCAACCTGTGGCCAGAGGAGGCTTCGAAAGAGCCTCCAAAGACCAAGGAAGACCGCAATCGAAACAGCGGCTAAAGGAGCAGCTTTCAACACAACCAGAGTGGGCAACAACCACTCTGACAGAAAAAAGAGCCTCCAAAGCCGCAGCACCGCAATTCTGATCTGCGGCTCTTCCAGCATAACGGAGACGAGGCTCGAGCATCCCGATCTTTGGATGCAACAGGCACCTTCCGCCTGCCTCAGAAGCCCTCGACTCCGACTTTTGGATGTAACAGTCACCTTCAAGTGCATCAATGAGGACAATGCGTCGCATCTTTACCTTCGGGAGCATCTCATCAACAGAATGCACTCGAGTAAATAAGTTCATTTCGGAAGAACGTGAGAGAACGAGAAGCAAACTCTCTCCATGCCACTATTTATAGGCCGGGCAAATCAAACCCATGCGCCAAGTGGCTGGCTCTCCGAATCCAGTGTAATGAATTTGCATTAAATGGATGAACATGACGCTTTGAATTCAGCCAAGTCAAAAACGGCTATTTAAAGCACTCGAAGAACGTAACAGTCGCACCAAAAGACGTGTCATACGGAGTGGATGCGCCGGTCAGACCGTGCATCACATAGAAGCACCTCAGTACCAAGCGCTTCACAAGCATGCGCCCCCATGTGGCCCCATGCACCTAGTGGAACGCCGATCGATGCGCCCTCTCAACCGACCATCACCTGTCAAAAACCTTAAATGCTGAAGTCTGACAGAGTTGGCAACACATCTCTCGAGGACTGAACAGTTGGCAGCTTTTTCAAAAGACGAAGCGTCGACGACGTAAGCATCATCATTACTTCCCTCCGACGGTTACAACCACGTGGCTGCCCAACCATCTCGCATGCACCTCCGCAGCCATGCGCCCAAAGCTCTGCATGCGCCTCAAAAGCCATGCGCCTCATACTTTTCTTTGATCCCTAAAGACAGAAGTAAAGTCACTACTGAAGCCTCGCATGCGCCTTAAAAGCCATGCGCCCCGAATGGTTCGTGACTCCTAAAGGTTACGAGCCAAAGTCTCCTCATGCGCCTAATCCCAGGCGCATCCTACCAGATCATTCTCCGTCAAATCCGAGATCTCCGAGCCATGGGCTTACGATACGTGTCCTTTGACTCGATTCATCCAAGATCTCAGCAACAGAAAGATCCTCTCTCCTGCTACATGCCAGCCCACAACAGTAGCATGAAGAATTCAACTCCTCAATCAGGGCGCATCGACCATGCGCCTCCATCAGCAATCACCACGTGGCGTCCCCGCGTCCAGACGCATCCTACATATGCGCGCATGAGCAGCCAGCCTGCAGACTATAAATAGAGGGATCATTTCCTTCTTCCACACACGAACAGACATAGACAGACAGAGACATCGCACAACCACCGAGGCAGATACAGATACTCAACGTCTTCTTCCTCTCCGCAAGCTCCAGCACCCAGAGCAACTCAGACCTTCAGAGAACGGATAACCGTCGTCAGATCGTCAACGGAGTCAACGTATTACCACTCGCTCCATCGGCACAAGGGACCCAGATAAACAAAAGTGTACTCCTATGACTACGTCTAAGTCCTACATTGTAACACTGTTCTGTTTGTATTGAAATTTCTATCAAAATATTTTAATGGCAAACACTACATGGGCGTCGTTAGTCGCACTATATGACTACTTGGGCTTGGATTAGATTCGGGTCAAGTTCAGACTATTTTGGTATAACCGAATTTTCTAAAAGTCATAATTTTAATAAATAACTAATTTATTTATTTATAGGGTGCAGGTCACAACTTTGAATGGTTTTTCTTGTTATGACACTGCTACGGCTAGGCCTTCCCTACCATAGCTAAAACACTAGTAGCAACACACGACTACACTATTCGTGCCATAATTTCTAGTCATCTTACACCTCAAAACTTAACCATGACTAAGGCCTTCTATAATAATAAATAATTAATTAAAAATTTATACAATTCCAAAAATCACCATTTAATTTAAATAAATAATAATAAAATTTTAAAATTTTAGAAAAAGGGGTTACAAATCTACCCACCTTAGAAAGAAATTCGTCCTCGAATTTGAGGACTACTAGGATAGGCGGACTTGGTAGATTATTGAAAAGGTAGTAAGGATTTATGGTAATGAATTATTAATCAAATAGACGAAAAGAGGAAGAAGGAGTCTTGAAACTCTAGAGGCCCTAAAATGCTCTCAAAATATTTAATTTAAAACAAATTTTGATAAAAGAAATTAATCATAAAACAAAGTATCGACGAAAATTACCTTCAACCACGATAAATAAAATAAATAAAGGAATAAATAAGTAAAATTTTGAAAATCCGGGAAGAGGCTTTTAGGGATTTGGGATCGATTTTGGGAAGTAGGGTTAGGTAATTGGGGATTCCCTAATTAGGAAAGGAAGAGGGTTTAGAATAAATCTAGATGAAATCTTTCTAGAAATCAATTCGAACAAAATATCTTGAACATAAATAATTTAATCTATATATATTTCATAACAAAATTATTTAAGATAATTTTTAGTCAACAATTAATCTGTAAAATTAAGTTTTCATAAATGTAATCTCATTTTGTAACATATATCTAGAGATTCTAGTAGTCAAGACGATAATTAAATATATTAACTCAAATACATATTGAATCCAATAAATTCTAGATTAACTAAAATCAACCCATAATAATACTAGCTATTATTAATAATATTTAAGATATATTTAACCAGGTCTAAATTTAATACTTTTGTTAATAAAATAGTACATTGGAATAATACTCAATGTTAAATAATATTTAAAATATATCTTTGTAAATACTATTAGACCAAATAATCCTATAAGTACATTGTAATAAATAATTTAGCAAATATTTTTGCCATTCCAAAAATATATATAGCTTTACTTTCTTAATCATAAAAAAAATTCGACACGAAAATATCCATATAATAATTAAAATAAATAAAGTTTTCTATCTGGAAAAATATTTAAAACTAAAATAAATAAAATTTCAAAAAAAAGGGAAAGTTGGCTTACAAATCTACCTACCTTAGAAATATTTTGTCTTCGAAGTTTTCAATGGATAGGATTAGGTATGCCTAAGAATATAATCAAGAAACGAAATTTCAATTGATATTAATAAGAACGACAATTGATATAATCAAGAGAAGGATATGATTTAAATGTGTTAACTAATAAAGGTACTAGAATTGACAAGACTTGGAAGAACAATAGATACGTGAATTAAAATAAAGTTGATGAAGATAAGGGCAACCTACAGCTCCTAGATACTCGTATAGCCTTAAGCTTTGGTCGTTCTATCTCTAACTATACAAACAATACTTCTTTACCAACTATGAGTCACCAGTACAACTTCTTGCCAATATCCTCTAAAATATCCCTAGCCTATTCTAACCATGATGATAACACCTATAAGGATATACTAAAATGGGATGAATAGAATACCAATATCTACCTGAATGGCTAAGGGTAACTACTGTTGGACTCATATAGGCAAGGTCAACGATCAAAATTTGGACAAAGTCTAAACATGTTTAAAATCACTTATATACAACTAGGATGCGGTCATGATCAAGGTTAATCATGCAAGTCCTCCAAGCGTGATCAAAATTCGAAAAAAATTGGCACGAGTATGAACATGATCAAAATAGTCATGATCATAGTAGAATAAAAATTTAGACATTAGCAATAATTGAGTCGAAGTATAGGCACGATTATGATTATGGTCAAATAGTTTAATCATAATCCAAGTCGTTTAGGAACAATCAAAATTCAAGTTTGTTTTGGCACGATTAACTCGATTAATTATTTAAGCAAAATTTATTTAGTCACGAGTGTAGAAAGATATGTGAATTGACACGATCGAAATATAATCAAAATAGTCTAGTTGTGATCAAGAGTCGTTAAGGATGATCCAAATTGAATTCGTTATGGCATGATCGATTATGTAGGCATGATCATAGAATCATAATCACTACACCAAAACTTGCATTTCCTAATGATTATAAGCGTTAGGAAAAATATTTCTAACGGTTTTATACCGTTGGTACCTGGGCGTTAGTAATTTTCTTGACGCTTTTCCTAACGCTTATAACCGTTAGGAAATCCAGATTTTCCTAACGGTTTTTTCCGTTAGGGAATTCAACTTTATTAACGGGTTTTTCTGTTAGTAATGTTAATTTACCAACACTTTCCTACTGTTGGCAAATTAATTTTGTTAACGGTTTTTACCGTGACTAAAGTTTTGTTACTAACGGTGAAAAATCGTTAGTAACCATATTTTCCTAACGCCAACAAAGTGTTGGCAAATTAAATTTACTAACGGTAATATACCATTGGCAAATTCACCGTTCTAGCAATATAGTTTTCATTTCTAACAGTTAAAAACTGTTAGGAAAGTGATTTTCCTAACAGTAAAACAGTGTTGGAAACATTAATTTTCTGTAAATGATTATTGCAAAATATGTAGCACATTGCAAGCAACTTGATATTTATTTTATTGCCAAAATCATGTAATTCAAATTCAAGATTACCAATCACGATATACACCATCAAATAAATAACTCATTTCAATTAAACACTACATTTGTCAAAGAAAATTTAAGTTCATGTAACTTGATTGTACTTGAAAATATATCAACATTCTACATAACATAAAGTTCAATAGATCAGTCAAAAGTTTAAAAAATACTACATATTTCGCAAACGATACTTTGGCCAAATCACAAAGCCTCCATCGGCTATATCATAAAGTTTGTAATTTCCATCTTGTGGACCCTCAAATATCGGTGCTTCCGGATCTATTACCTCAGTCACCCAAACGACACTTTCTCCATCTTGTACCACTTTTCTTTGATGACAAATGGCGCGTGTTGCTAGATATCCCTTAGCCACCTCCTTTAAATCCCGTGAAAGCAGCATAACATATTTCTTTCCTTTGTAAGACGAACCAACGTTGTTGGTCGGGATGTTAGGGATAGCAACAATGTTGGTTGGGACGTCAGGACTACCAACTGCAGCTGGACTCTGCTGTGTGTTGGAGGCTACTTCCGTCCTTGGGGTCACCTTGCCTCCGCATTGATTTTGTTGTATATTCATATTTTGTAGCATATTCTATTGCATATTCATAAAAGCAGCATTCATTGAAGCAATCATTGAATTGATAGCATCAGTCACTTGATTTTGTATTTCCATTTTCCACAAACGCAAGTCTTGAACGTCTTTTTGACTTGCTATTGCTTTAGTAGCCTGTGTCATTTTGACTTGCTTCACGGAGGAGGTAGAGCTGACTACACGACAATAACTCTTCTTTCTTTCTGGCCCAAAAACTTCAGCAATCGGATCACTCTCAAATTCTTCTAAGCTTACAATACCATCGCTACCATCGCTTGCTTGTAATTTTTGCCTCTCTTCTGCGGCTTCAATTAGAGCCTGCATTTTTATGATAAAAAAGTGACGTTCAGTCCAAATTAATATAATACAGACAAAATTCAAAAAATAAGTATTGACTGCACACACTAAAATGCCCACTGTATCTAGCTACCAGTACATGAATAGAAACATTAACAAATGGAGCAGTAACATCAGTTTGAATATGAATAGAAACATTCAAATGGAGCAGTAACATGAGTGAAAAAAGGAATGATACTTCCAAACTACAGACCATCTTCATAGAACAAAGGTTAACACATTGTTAGAATCTAGAAAAAGGAGCTAATTTCAATAAATATTTAATAATCTAGCTTGGCTTGGATTTCTGAACCCAAAGGGCAGTCCTAGTATATTATGATCAGTCTACCATTGGATATTAAAATCCAAAACATGCCGAATTCTGAGAAATTACATCATACAACTACATATTGTAATATGTATAATTACATTCCAGTACACATAAATAAGTGATGAATCAAAATTAGTAATGAAAGGAAGCAACATCAAAGAGTGAAAGTATTGTAGTTGCAGGAGTTGCTCGGACTAGAGCAAGCCAATCGATGGCTGAGGTATTATATGGTACCTGCTAATGTAACTGATCACAAAGATCAGTTCAAGCTGATCACTATCAGTCCATGACTGATATCAAAGATCAGTCTAACAGATCACTAAAATAGTTTAAAAAAAACTGAGACTCAACACTCGTCCTTCCAACTAACTCATCTTTATACAAGAATCTTTGCCCTAGCTATTAGAACTTGTTTTCTAACACTCACACCATGACACGGCAGTAGGGAGTACCTCCCCTGCTACTTGGCCAGGTTGCCAAGGCAAAACAAAGCATTGCCTATTGCTAAAGCAAGGCCACACTCACCTATACACATGTTAGTTCCTTCTAACTGATATATATGATTCCTACCTGCTGCATATTCCTTGCAGCTACTATAACCTGCAAGTTCCTCCCTTTCCACTGAAATCTACATTTTCTACTGCAACATCTAGCTCCTACTGCAGTGGACTGATGTCTAAACTTGTGAAGCCACCTCAGTCCCCTTGCCAAGCCCCCAAACTTGAACTTCAATTTTTTCAACTATCTAATCTTATCTGATACCAAAAATCCAATCCTATATTCCCTTGCTAATCCCCTAGCCTGTACACATACATAAATGCCTATCACATCTCCCCCTTTACCTACATTTGCCCCCAAATGTCCTGCTCACAGGAATGCCACAGGCCTGCTCGGCCCCTAAATACCCACCTGAATGCCCTGCTACAGGCTACTACACCTTGACCCCAATGTCTGCCTATACTTTCCTGTCTGCCACTCTTACTCAGGAACTTGCCTCTGCTGCACTTGAGTGTATAAGTCTCAATAATTCTCAAAAAGGATAAACTGCAACAAAAACTACAGTATATTGTAGAATCAGACAAATAGCTGGTCAATAGAGACTGGGAGTGATGCACGAGCATATTAATAAAATAAAAGTATTCTAATTCTTCAACTTCGAACGATACAGTATAAAGGATGAAATATGAATAATTTGCGCAAGTTTCTTGTAAATAGCTCGTCAGATACAATTGATGCACAGCCAACAATTAGTATCAAAAACCACATACAAAAACATGTGCGCACAAAGATACATAGAGGTTTTTTGCTTCTAGGGATAAATCTAATCTAAATATCCCCTTCATCAGTGTACAAGATATTGAAATATTTATATGTATCTATTCGTGCTTTGGTGTGTGCCTGTATGACTGCGTGCTGTGTTGTTGTGGGTAGGGGTGGGGAACCATGTGTTAAATGTTAATTTGCATCACTCCACCCAGTGGACAACCTACTATCTTCATTGCTTCTTGTCAATGTTCTTTCTTAATTAACCAATTGGAAGCTTCCGTGCTTCATAACCACCCTAGCATATGTAATACAACAATCAACAATAGGACTACCAAAATAAGTTGAAGATTCACATCATTTTCACGAGCTTATAAACATGTTATGACAATTTCTCTACATCCCAACCAATAAGATGGAAACCAGATTCATTCTTTTGAGCAATTTTCTCATCCTAAATCTGTGATTTGGGCAAGGTCATCATATTAAGCTGACTTCTATTATGCACTCAAGTTCACAGCTGGTTATCGATTTATCATAATTAAGGGGAGCCTGGAATTTTAAATGAATCAGCCATCCCAACTAGTTGGACATGCTGTCCATTAATCACCTCTTTTTGGAGAAGTGGTCTTAGGTGACTAGATTTCAAATCACACTGAAATATGACGCGACTCGCCTACCAATCATAAGGGCCAAAAAACCATTTTGGCATTCAGCCATCCTTTCCACCATTAACAGTGTAGCTTCAGCATCATCAAACAAGTCATTAAGTTCAATAGAGACTGAACTAAATGGCTGAACAAGATGGGATGTAGGCCAAAGGGAAACTGAACTCTAAATGTAATATCTGAACTAATATATTCTAAGTAGGACTGGAAAATGAAGAGGACTGACCATCAATAGGAAATGTCCTATTTTCTAATGACTGAACAAAAGCAAGTGGACTGAACATTTTAAGATGGGGACTGATACTCAAAGAGTACCAGTCGACTGATACATTCTAAGGGGCTAAACAGTCATTGTGGATTGATACAAATGATATAGGAAGACTGGACAATTTAGAAATCGGAATATAATGCAATTAGGGATTGGACTGAACTATTAAGACTGATATATTAAGTAAGAATGTATGCAATAGTAGGGGGACTAATACATAGATGAGTTAAAACTGAAAAAAAAGAAAAATTAAAGATTGAACTCAGAATGCAGAGCAGAACTCTAAGGGACTGAACAATTATACAACAAGACTAAACCAAATTAGAAAACTAGGGGCTGAATATTGGATGGTAAATGGAACTGTAATATTAGGTGGGCTGAACTATTAGGGTGATACAAGGGTCTGTAACATATATGGATAAGGAGTGACTTAGGCTATAAACTGATACAAGGATTTATGTAGGTAAACAATTGTCACAACCCGCACCCAAGAATAAGGACACGAGAAGTGGGTACGTCCAGCCTACGCCGCAGTGTCGGCAGTAGAACGCTGTCCTAGGTCTCATGCATCTAACAGTATAAGGCTAAATAGTTTATACTCCCCGAATGGGGGTGACATAGCAGATACAGACTCAATCACATCTAAGGTAGAGCATGATAAGGATAGATAAAACATGAAATCCAAAAGAGGTACAACAGAGAGAAATCTAAGTGTCTAAGATACACAAACCCAGAAATACATCTCAAATCTCAAAACTCAGATACAATAATCCATAAATTAAATACAACTCCAGACAATTGAAATAACTATCTAAACAACCTCTAATGTGTCTCCTCTAGGCTAGCAGGCAATCTCCAAGCTATCTGTAAAATTTATCAACAGGTCCAGTCAGGACAGGAGCGAGTACAGTACATCTCAACAATATCATAACAGGTTAGGAAATATAAACATGCTAGAGAGTAAGATACAGGATCTGAAGAAATAACATGATAAAAAAGAGAGAGACTGTAAGTAAATAGCTACAATATATAGAGAACTATCAGTGACTAGTGATTCAGAGCACAAGATGGTTATGTAAACGGCACGATGTTGTACACGAGTAATCTACAGAGGTTGTACACGAGTAATCTACTGGATTGGTTACATAACCACTTCTACTCCCCCATCCCAATCAATACACAAGGATCTAGCTAAGAGATGTTATTGCACACGAAGTATAGTCACACACGAGATCATGTGAATACATGAATATACACGATTTCATACGATTTGTACACGAATGTCACGAACACAAGGAGTACACGATGCTCATGATAAAGTACACGAACACGAATACCCGATGTATCCGCTAAGGGGATAACATCGCACAACAAGATCCATATATAGTACTAATCCGTGTTTCCAACGTGTCAGCATCATGTAAGATAATCTAAAGCAGGAAATATAATCCTAAACAAGATATGAAATGATCAGAGAATGTACTCGCCTGATAACCTGAACAGCTGATAAGTATAGGGGTCCAACTGAAGCCACAGAGTCCTATTTAAAGCAACACAGGTTACAAGGTGTTCAAGTTGTAATAAATAAATCTCTACAAGCAATCTATTTTATACTAGGTTCTTCTAAGTCAAAAGGACTCTAGGTCAACTCTGGTCAATAATCTAGTCAAACTAGGTCAAGTGTTGACTTATAGTTGACTTTGGGTCAACTGGTCAACTCTGGTCAACAGGGTTAATTCTAGTCTAATTATTAAAGATATAAAGTGTACTTCGTTATTCGTACGTCGAAACTTACGACACCCAAATCGAGATGAGATGATCAACAGTAAAGTTGATAATCTTATTATAATGTTTCACGTGTCCATCTTGCCAATTTCAGCTATGTGAGATCACTGGAATTGACTGATCTCAGTTTCGTTGTACTAATCCCGAAATACGAACATTATAAGAATTAATTATTAATTATTATAAAAAGGTTAAACTCAGAGAAATTATAAACAAACATTGTCGGACGATGAAATAAACAAACACGTGTCCAGAATGGTCAAATTAGCTAGGATAGCCTACCCATCGGTCCGATTTGGACACAAGGGCAAAAAGGTAATTTCGGATCAAAACGGTGTCCGTGTCGGAGTCGTTTTGCACCAAAAAATGTGCAAGAAAACAAGTCTATAAAATATAACAAATTATATGTCCACAAAACCAGAATGACGATACGAACCCAACGGTATCTCCAGAATTAGATTCCGTTGACCCGATCTCAATTTGGTCCGTTGACCAGAACTTAGAATTCCGGTTTGCACGAAAATGCGTGTCGGAGCCAATGTTCTCAAAACTCAGCAAACTACCTGTCAACGAGTCCAGAATGATGATACGAACTCAACGGTATCTCCGGAATTGGATTCCGATGAGCCGATCTCAAAATGACCCGTTGACCTGGATATTGGTATCCGACTTGTACCGAAATGCGTGCCGGGTTCAATGTCCACCAAAATCTAGCAAATTATATGTCAACGAGTCCAGAATGATGATACGAACTCAATGGTATATCCGGAATTGGATTCCGATGAGCCAATCTCAAAATGACCCGTTGACTTGGATATTGGTATCTGACTTGCACCGAAATACGTGTCGGGTCCAATGTCCACCAAAACCTAGCAAATTATATGTCAACGAGTCCAGAATGACGATACGAACTCAACGGTATATCCGAAATTGGATTCCGATGAGCCGATCTCAAAATGACCCGTTGACCCGGATATTGGTATCCGACTTGCACCGAAATACGTGTCGGATCCAATGTCCACCAAAACCTAGCAAATTATATGTCAACGAGTCCAGAATGACGATACGAACTCAACGGTATATTCGGAATTGGATTTCGATGAGCCGGCGTCAAAAAGTCCCCTTGACCCAGAATGTGGGACCCACTTTGCACCGAAAAATGTGCCAGGGCCCACGTTCTCCAAATCTAACAAATTTTATATAAAAATATGCCAGAACAACGCCACGAGTCTAATAGTGGTGTCAAAAATAAAATCTGGAGTCCCGTGTTCAAAAATAGAATTTTACAAGTTGGAAATTACGAATTCGGACGGCCAACTTTGGCGTCGAATTCAACCAATCAAACAAGCTCACAATGAAACGAAACTGGAGAGGTAGCAAGAGGGTTATACCAGCTTCGCACCGGAACTGGTAGCACGCCAAACGGAGGTACGGTGGAGGAGATACAAGCTGACGAAGTTGGCCCCGCGAAACTGTCCAAATTTAATACAATTTAAACGGTCAACTTGGTGGCCGATTTTGATGTATCAAACGATAAAATTAACGGACGAAAATTGTCAGGAGTGAAGGTGGATATACCAAGATTGTGACGAAGTGAAGAAATCGTCGATCCATCGGTCGGATTTCCGGGAAAACGTACGCGAAGTTGCTGCGACGGAACGCGATTTCAGTCTCGTTCCCGAGCTCGTCACGACGGGACGTCGTACAAAACGCTTGGATCGCCTCGACGGCGCGTCCCGGATGACGGTGGCCGTCATGTGAGGATAGCCTAGGGTGGGGCACACTCGGGGGGTGGTCGCTGGGGCCACGGCGGCCCGTGCGACGGCGCGGCGGCGCAAGACGGCGGCCCGCGCGCGCGTGCGCGCCTGTGCAGCTGCTGCTGCTGCGCGCGGCCGTGCTCGGCTAGGCCGGCGACGGCAGAGGGCTGCGCAGCCTCGACGAGGGTCGGGCGGCGGCGTACCTCGACGAGGGTAGGGGTGGTGGTGCGGCTTGATAGTTGATGGTGGTGGAGATGTTGATTAATGGTGAGGGTGGTGGTTGTTGTGGAGAAGAAGGAGAAGGAAAGGGTGGTGGGGCTCGGCTGTGCTCGGCCAGGAAGAAGTCCGGCCAGTGGCCGACGGCCAGGGCTCGGGCATGGAAGTTGGGCTCGGGGAAAAGAAGGTTTTGCTGCTGTGTTTGTGTGTTAAAGTATGGGAAGGAAGGTAGTGAGAGAGAGAAGGAGATGTAATAATGAGAGAGGAAGAGAGAGAAAAAGAGATTCTACACCTAGTTTTTAGGGCCGGCCACATGGACAAGGGGTGTTGGGGAGTTTACATGTAGGGATTGAATGGGTAGGATTTAATGAAGAGGATCAAGTGGCTAGGATTCATTGTAGGAAAAATTGGATCATTCCTATGGATTTAAATTTAATGGAATTACACTCAATATTTGAAATGGAAAACTGGGTATTTAATATTATTTTTAGGCAAGGAAAAATGAGGGCGTCATGAGAATGGAAAACATGAAGCTGGAGTTGGGTTCAGTGGAGCCGAGTTGGATGAAAATCGGACATTGTGCAAAAATCGAATAAAAATAAGTGTTGATGATCATGGATAAATAAGTAGCACATGGGGATTCCAATAAATGGGACACAAGATGTCGGACGGGTAGTAGGCTCAATGTGGACCATGTCCATAACTGGGGCTGGCAGGTTTTGGTCGACAGGGTACCCACAAATCAAGTTGGAAAATAAATGTGACACCGTGGGGTGAAATAAAATTGGGTCACGTGTCAGGAAAGTTGTGCGAAGCAATTGGTGCACAAAATGGCGTGTCTGAGTGGGACACGAAGGTCATGGGTGACGAGCGTCTCGAGTAGATCATCAATGAGAAGTTGGTTTCAAGAAAATAACTGGTCTTG
The DNA here is from genome assembly GCA_029216955.1 of Iris pallida. Lineage (NCBI taxonomy): Eukaryota > Viridiplantae > Streptophyta > Magnoliopsida > Asparagales > Iridaceae > Iris > Iris pallida. The sequence continues at coordinate 36,623,100 of JANAVB010022597.1, read as the reverse complement.
CGCTCCCAATTAAAAGTCACGGTAACGTGCTAAAAATGATCAAGGAAAAGAGTGGGAAAAATAATTAATAATCAATGGTCTAATTCGACCCGAAGTTCAGCGAAGCAAAAAGAGTATAAGGGAACAAGTTTGAGTGGGACACTATATATCGTCATGAAGGTAATCCTGTCCACTCTAAAACTCGTAAAGAAGATTTCCAGAGTTGAACATCCCTGATACTCCAAATATCAATGGCACGGAAAAGTACACTTAAAGATAAATAACAGAATAAATTATTTATTAAAACTAAATCAATCAGAAAAATTTAAAAAAAATCAACCCGAAATTCAAGGTGCTCACATCCTACCCACCTTATAAAAATTTCGTCCTCGAAATTAAAATGTTCGTAATCCTTCTAGTCAAACCCCCACAATCAAATCCCAGAACTTAAATAAAACATACCATAAAAAAAAGACGACATACAGGGTCATGGCATACGGTAGTAGTGAAAGTCTCATCTAGGTATACTAGTCATGCTAACCAAAACGGTCATAGGGTATCAAAACACCGAAGCAGTCTAGGGTTTTAAACTGGAAAAGACACTGAAAACAAATCATCAAGACTGTAAGACAGCCTACCATCCTATGTGAAAACTGGTACTTATCATAAAAATAAAGAAGGTAACTACCAATTATCTTTAAAGGGTTCAGAAAAATCAAAATCAAAGTTAAAGAATGAAAGCCAATTTCATGGAAAATTCCAATCATAATACATTTTAAGGATATTTAGTCTCGATACGATCTAAGTTGATCAAATTGGGGAAATCAAGATTTAGGCAATATGGAGGACAGGTTTTTAACAGAGTCTGAGAACGAACATACAAGGATGGAGATTCAGGTCACAACCAAATTTAATTCAATTAAGTACAACCCAAGATAAGAAAAGATAATTGAAGTTGATTTGGTCATGATTAAGGAAACTAGGATTCAATGATATTGAAAACCCTTTTTGGAGAAAAACAAGAAAGATTTCATACGAAGGTCAGTTAATCATCTCTCTCTGATACCATCAGTTTACCATTTGCTAATCATATTTTCTCACAACCCCAATATAAAATCAACCTTCATATGACTACCCTCAAAAATTCTATAACCTTCAGTCATCTAAATTTTTACCATGATCACCATAGACAAAATTTCAAACTTCTAAAATATTTTCCACGAAGCATACCCCTCTTAATTAGGTATCAACACTTATTCATTTAATCAAATTTCCAAATTCCTTCACCTCGTTCTAAATTAGATTTGAAACCTCTAAATCCAGTTTATGAAATCCTTGAACTTGTTTAAATCAAGTCTCGTATTTACTCAACTCCAATACCACTATGTCACACAAAATTTTTTTATTTTTTTATTTATAAATCAACCTTCATATTTTCTTCAACGTTCACCTTCAATATTATCCTTTTGAACTCTACAATTTTCTTTTTCTCCAATCATCTAAATAATTCCTATAGCTTAAAATCCTTGTGTTCTCTCTGTCTCTAGTCACACTCTTACAATATCTAGTTCAATTTTGCATAATTATTGAATACAATTAAATTCTCCTTTCCATCTCTAAATTTCTACATAGCCTTGTAATAGTTTCCAAGAATCAATAACCAAGATTTTCTAAGTTCTCAAAACTAGGTTGACCTCTGATATCCTCATTAGTTTTTTTTTTTGAAATATATCCCTGAATTACTCATAACCAAAATTTTCTGCGATTGTTTCTAAATTGATAACATTTATCACTTGATTCCATTCTAAACCTTTACCACATCTTCCTCTCAATTTTTTTTTAATTGACATCCAACTTTCTGATTCCTACAAATCATTCTATGATAACTATTTACATCATTTCTACACTAGATGATTTACGTTATTTCCTCAACATTTCTTATGCAAAATGATATGAAGATTCAAGAGTTTTCTAGGTATAGCTGACAGAATTATATACGAGACAGGGAATTGATGTAATCATGACAGTTATATAAGACAAGAATGATGGAAATAAATATTGGCAGGAAGAGAATGATAATAGAATCTGTTCTGCTTATCTGTTTAAAAGAGGACCCATTTTGAAATAAGAGCTATAATAACAAATCCAAAATAAGGTCTAGCAAAATCATTGATTCATTGCTTTAAGAAGAAATTCATAGTAAGAAGTTACACAAGGTTTATAAAAATAGCTAAAGCTACTACTAAGTTAAATAATGAGAAACAAAACAAAACAAAATTCTCTCTTCTTTTTTTTTGGAAAGACTGAACAAGTAGTAAAAACATGTTCAAAACATTTAAGGTACAATCTGATAATTATATGCGTCTATCCAAAATCATGGTGCTCTAAATCCTCGTCATACTAGTAAGCAAGGCTACGATAATCACAAAGTCCTCAACTTAGGCACATACATCTAGAATCGTGGTATTTAACATTTTCGTGATGCCGCTAGCTTGGCTGCAAAAACCTTAAATTTCCACACCCAAGAAATATATCCAAAGCCAGACTATGTGTCCTCACCATGCTGGCTAATGTGACTATAGAAGACTAGATTCCAAACTTAGATGACCTAGCCCATATAATTTCATCTTGACAAAAATTACGTTAAATCAACAATGAATACCCAAAAATCAAATTTATCAACGAACATCAAGATTCAAAAATTAATAAAAAAATCCTTCAAATCATATAAATACAAACTCGGATGCTACAGCTAACATCAAGATTCAAAATTCAACAATCTTCCATCAAAGTCAATAAATACAAACTCAAATTCAACAATAAACCATCAAAATCAAATTCGACAACAGAAAATAAAGATAAATCAATTCAAGGAAAAGAGAGTTTTCAAATCGAAGTTAAATAAGATTCTCAAGGGTCGTCCCAGGAATCTCTCAAGGGATCCTAGCTGTGATTGAGTATCTTCAGAAATATATACTAATCCTACTGCAGGCTGTAGTGGTACTCTAGTCCGAATACCACTACACAAACTCGACCTGCATAGGCCACCACTAAAAACGTGTCACGACCCGCACCCTAGAATAAGGGCACGAGAAGTGGGTACGTCCAGCCTACGCCGCAGTGTCGGCGTTTGAACGCTGTCCTAGGTCTCATGCATCTAACAGTATAAGGCTAAACAGTTTATACTCCCCGAATGGGGGTGACATAGCAGATAAAGACTCAATCACATCTAAGGTAGAGCATGATAAGGATAGATAAAACATGAAATCCAAAAGAGGTACAACAGAGAAAAATCTAAGTGTCTAAGATACACAAACCCAGAAATACATCTCAAATCTCAAAACTCAGATACAGTAATCCATAAAGTAAATACAACTCCAGACAATTGAAATAACTATCTAAATAACCTCTAATGTGTCTCCTCTAGGCTAGCAGGCAATCTCCAAGCTATTTGTAAAATTTATCAACAGGTCTAGTCAGGACAGGAACGAGTACAGTACATCTCAACAATATCATAACAGGTTAGGAAATATAAACATACTAGAGAGTAAGATACAGGATCTGAAGAAATAACATGATGAAAACGAGAGAGACTGTAAGTAAATAGCTACAATATATAGAGAACTATCAGTGACTAGTGATTCAGACGACGAGATGGTTATGTAAATAGCACGATGTTGTACACAAGTAATCTACAGAGGTTGTACACGAGTAATCTACTGGATTGATTACATAACTACTTCTACTCCCCCGCCCCAATCAATACACAAGGATCTAGCTAAGAGATGTTATTGCACACGAAGTATAGTCGCACACGAGATCATGTGAATACATGAATATACACGATTTCACACGATTTGTATACGAATGTCACGAACACAAGAAGTACACGATGCTCACGATAAAGTACACGAACACGAATACCCGATGTATCCGCTAAGGGGACAACATCGCACAACAAGATCCATATAGTACTAATCCGTATTTCCAACGTGTCAGCATCATGTAAAGTAATCTAAAGCAGAAAATATAATCCTAAACAAGATATGAAATTATCAGAGAATGTACTCGCCTGATAACCTGAACAGCTGATAAGTATAGGGGTCCAACTGAAGCCACAGAGTCCTATTTAAAGCAACACAGGTTACAAGGTGTTCAAGTTGTAATAAATAAATCTCTACAAGCAATCTATTTTATACTAGGTTCTTCTAGGTCAAAACGACTCTAGGTCAACTCCGGTCAATAATCTAGTCAAACTAGGTCAAGTGTTGACTCATAGTTGACTTTGGGTCAACTGGTCAACTCTGGTCAACAGGGTTAGTTCTAGTCTAATTATTAAAGATATAAAGTGTACTTCGTCATTCGTACGTCGAAACTTATGATACGCAAATCGAGATGAGATGATCAACAGTAAAGTTGATAATCTTATTATAATGTTTCATGGGTCCATCTTGTCAATTTCAGCGATGTGAGATCACTGGAATTGACTGATCTCAGTTTCGTTGTACTAATCCCGAAATACGAACATTATAAGAATTAATTATTAATTATTATAAAAAGGTTAAACTCAGAGAAATTATAAACAAACATTGTCGGACGATGAAATAAACATTGCCAACGTGTCCAGAATGGTCAAATTAGCTAGGATAGCCTACCCATCGGTCCGATTTGGACACAAGGGCAAAAAGGTAATTTCGGATCAAAACGGTGTCCGTGTCGGAGCCGTTTTGCACCGAAAAATGTGCAAGAAAATAAGTCTATAAAATATAACAAATTATATGTCCATGAAACCAGAATGACGATACGAACCCAACGGTATCTCCAGAATTGGATTCCGTTGACCCGATCTCAATTTGGTCCGTTGACCAGAACTTGGAATTCCGGTTTCCACGGAAATGCGTGTCGGAGCCAATGTTCTCAAAATTCAGCAAACTACCTGTCAACGAGTCCAGAATGATGATACGAACTCAACGGTATCTCCGGAATTGGATTCCGATGAGCCGATCTCAAAATGACCCGTTGACCTGGATATTGGTATCCGACTTGCACCGAAATGCATGACGGGTCCAATGTCCAGCAAAATCTAGCAAATTATATGTCAACGAGTCCAGAATGACGATACAAACTCGACGGCATATCCGAAATTGGATTCCGATGAGCCGATCTCAAAATGACCCGTTGACCCGAATATTGGTATCCGATTTGCACCGAAATGCGTGCCGGGTCCAATGTCCACCAAAACCTAGCAAATTATATGTCAACGAGTCCAGAATGACGATACGAACTCAACCGTATATCCGGAATTGGATTCCGATGAGCCGATCTCAAAATGACCCGTTGACCCGGATATTGGTATCCGACTTGCACCGAATTGCGTGCCGGATCCAATATCTACCAAAACCCAGCAAATTATATGTCAACGAGTCCAGAATGACGATACGAACTCAACGGTATATCCAAAATTGGATTCCGATGAGCCGGCATCAAAAAGTCCCGTTGATCCAGAATGTGGGACCCACTTTGCACCGAAAAATATGTCAGGGCCCACGTTCTCCAAATCTAACAAATTTTATATAAAAACATGCCAGAACGATGCCACGAGTCTAATGGTGGTGTCAGAAATGAAATCTGGAGTCCCGTGTTCAAAAATGGAATTTTACAAGTTGGAAATTACGAATTCGGACGGCCAACTTTGGCGTCGAATTCAACCAATCAAATAAGCTCACAATGAAACGAAACTGGAGGGGTAGCAAGAGGGTTATACCCGCTTCGCACCGGAACTGGTAGCACGCCAAACGGAGCTGCGATAGAGGAGATACAAGCTGACGAAGTTGGCCCCGCAAAACTGTCCAAATTTAATACAATTTAAACGGTCAACTTGGTGGCCGGTTTTGATGTATCAAACGATAAAATTAACGGACGAAAATTGACAGGAGTGAAGGTGGATATACCGAGATTGTGACGGAGCGAAGAAATCGCCGATCCAACAGTCAAATTTTCGGGAAAACGTGTGCGAAGTTGCTACGACGGAACGCGATTTCAGTCTCGTTCCCGAGCTCGTCACGACGGGACGTCGTGCAAAACGTACGAATCGCCTCGATGGTACGTCCCGGAGGATGGTGGCCGTCATGGGAGGACAACCTAGGGTGGGGCGGACCCAGGGGATGGTCGTCGGGGCCGCGGGGCCCGCGCGGCGGCGTGGCGGCACACGAAGGCGGCCCGCGCGCGTGCGCGCCTGTGCAGCTGCTGCGCGCGGCCGTGCTCGGCCAGGCCGACGACGGCGGAGGGCTGTGCGGCCTCGACGAGGGTCGGGCGGCGGCACACCTCGACGAGGGTGGAGGTGTTGATTAATGGTGAGGGTGGTGGTTGTTGTGGAGAAGAAGGAGAAGGAAAGGGTGGTGGGGCTCGGCCGTGCTCGGCCAGGAGGAAGTCCGGCCAGGGCTCGGGCATGGAAGTTGGGCTCGGGGAAAAGAAGGTGCTGCTGCTGTGTTTATGTGTTAAAGTATGGAAAGGAAAGTAGTGAGAGAGAGAAGGAGATGTAATAATGAGAGAGGAAGAGAGAGAAAAAAGATTCTACACCTAGTTTTTAGGGCCGACCACATGGCCAAGGGGTGTTGGGGAGTTTACATGTAGGGATTGAATGGGTAGGATTTAATGAAGAGGATCAAGTGGCTAGGATTAATTGTAGGAAAAATTGGGTCATTCCTATGGATTTAAATTTAATGGAATTACACTCAATATTTGAAACGGAAAACTGGGTATTTAATATTATTTTTGGGCAAGGAAAAATGAGGGCGTCATGAGAGTGGGAAACATGAAGCTGGGGTTGGGTTCAGTGGAGCCGGGTTGGATGAAAATCGGACATTGTGCAAAAATCGAATAAAAATAAGTGTTGATAATCATGGATAAATAAGTAGCACATGGGAATTCCAATAAATGGGACACAAGTGTGGGACGGGTAGTAGGCTCAATGTAGGCCATGTCCATAATTGGGGCTGACAGGTTTTGGTCGACAGGGTACCCACAAATCAAGTTAGAAAATAAATGTGACACCGTGGGGTGAAATAAAATCGGGTCTCGTGTCAGGAAAGTTGTGCGAAGCAATTGGAGCACAAAATGACGTGTCTGAGTGGGACACGAAGGTCATGGGTGCCGAACGTCTCGAGTAGATCATCAATAAGAAGTTGGTTTCAAGAAAATAACTGGTCTTGCGCTTCCAAATTAAAAGTCACGGTAACGTGCTAGAAATAATCAAGGAAAAGAGTAGGAAAAATAATTAATAATCAATGGTCTAATTCGACCCGAAGTTCAGTGAAGCAAAAAGAGTAAAAGGGAACAAGTTTGAGTGGGACACTATATACCGTCATGAAGGTAATCCTGTCCACTCCAAAACTCGTGAAGAAGATTTCTAGAGTTGAACATCCCTGATACTCCAAATATCAATGGCACGGGAAAGTACACTTAAAGATAAATAACAGAATAAATTATTTATTAAACTAAATCAATCAGAAAAATTTTAAAAAATCAACCCAAAATTCAGGGTGCTCACAACAATAGGCAATATATATAGGACTGAATATAGCAATGGACTGAACAATATATATAGCGGACTGAATATTATAAGGGAATGTGGCTGAAACATATATACTAAATTCCCTTCCTTCACATGACTGCTACCAAGTGAACATTGGGGACCGAAACATGCAGGTAATAGAGACTGAAACCAAGTTAAGGACTGAAATCCAAGTGAAGGATATATACATAAAACTGCAGCATATGGCCTAGTATCAGTCGCCATTGGTGAACAATCATGTTGCCCAAAATTTATTGAAAATATTGCCTATATGGGGTACCAGAAAAGGAAACAAAAGAAGCAGCCATAGAAGGAAACAAACATTAAATAATAAATGCCTGAGAGGGAAAGGCACAGGTGCAGGTTATTTTGTGGTCATATGGTTGAAAAAAATAGTACTTACATATTTTTCCGCCGCACATGGAAGCACCTCTCCAGTTTTTCTTTTCGTGTGTGCCCTTTTCCATGCCTCTACCCGTGAAATCTTTCCTTCTGGATTTTCCTTTGCCTACGTGAAGAATCATTATTAATGACATATAATAAACTCAATACTTGATTGTCATTTGTGAAAAACAAGTCACGCACCATTTCTTCATACATTCTAGAATAAGATTTTCGTCCCAAAGTATGAGTGATAGGATTTTTGGCCTTATTTTTAGCATTTTTCTTGCATTGCTCCTTTTTTTATCACTATACTCAATGTCTACAAACTTCTCCCACCAGATTTTATCAATATCATCAGGACGGTATTCAAGGGCAACATGTTTGGGTATAGGTTGTCCATTAATTTTCAGATATTTTGTGCGCATGGTGGACTTTATTGTTCTAAAATATTGCGGAATTTTTTTTTCCAGTATAGGCCGAGCAAACTTGGGGTCCACATTCATGTCAAACTCTTTCTGTCCAATACAAACAAAACACAAATCAGTAATTAGAGTCAAAACATAAAAAAGTTTAAACATATATATAAACATATTGAATTTGAAAAATACCATGAGCTCATTCCATAGATTATCCTTGTAGAAGTCATCTACTTGCCTCCACTCTTCATACCTAATTGGAATTTGAGCAAGAATTAGGATACCACTCCGAGAAATCCATTTGGCTGCATCTCTGCCCTTAGCACCATCTAAATCAACAACAATCGACTACTTTTTGCCATTTGGTGTGGGTGTAGCCTCCGCTTCTTGTGTATTTTTTATACCTATGGATGCCCCAGCACCAGCACTAGCACTAGGATTGGATGACATTCCGTGAAACAACTGCAGAACTTCTTCCTCAGATATTAATAGATAGAAAAAAGATTGAAAAAGAAACGTTATGCAATAAGAACTGCCTGCGAGTAATAGCAATGACTAAACTGTTGCATGATCTAGTGCATTGAATCAGGATTATTGCATGATGCATGATGCAAAAAACTAAACTGTTGCATGATGCATTGAATCAGGATTATTGTAAGATTCACCAGAGCTGGCCAACTCGACACTTGCTCACGGCCAGCTAAGACCGTAACAAGCAAAGAAAATATCGTCTTTCCATTAAGAATCCAGTGCTTGCTTGCTATAAGTACTCTTTAATTCTCTAATTCTTCCAACAATTCATTCAAAAACCCTACTGGTTTGGGAAACTTCCACTACCACTTTTACATAGTATGAAAAAGTTGATGAATCAATTACATATTTCCACAGTTATCCTGTGCAAATAAAGAAGAAAAAAAACACATTTATCTAGTATTCCAGAATGAACTTTGAATGCAGTCTGACGCGAAGAAAGACCGCCTAGACGCCAAAATTATTACTTTTACATGCGACGTCTTATATAGTGTGATATCACAATAAAATATACTTGATAAAGAAATGATCAACATGTATTCTAGCATTATTATTATCAAGATTCATGAAGATATTATCAACAATGTCGTAATAAAACATAATTAATAAAGAAATCACCATATCCATAATACAAATTTAAAATTTCAATATTTTAAGTCTGAATCCACTCTCAAGTCTTAACCCCAGGCCTTCAACCTTGGACATGTAGGCTCTTCTCCCTAATGATAATTTACCAAGTCCCTCTACAGCTTCCATCCGAAGCATCAAAACTCCTTATGTCTTGGTTCCGTATCCAGTTATCCTACAGGAAAAAACTGGGCCATTGTTTGCACTACCCAACATCACAAATACTTGTTTCCTCCATTTTAAATAGTCAAACAAGGTAAATCAGTTACTTCCTCTACATGTTTCTATCCCTCACTTCCCGAAATCAAATAAAACATAAACTGGAGAAATTGAGAAGACATACAACAGAATCACAAAAGCTAGAAATATAGATCGGTATGCTAAATATCAGAACATGCAGGAGTTTTATTGGCAAGTTAAGTAAACTTATCATATGCCTAAAATTGAATGGCAGATGTTAGAGGTGTATCTCACACTAGATGCCTTCCACATTCGAAACATTAATGAAAGTGTTACGTGTGCAAGAGGTCTCCCATGTCTGCAAGTGGCCATAAGTTAAAGGCTCTAGTATCCTACAGAAAAAAAATGGGCCCCTGTTTGCACTGCCCAACATCACAAATACATGCTTCCTCCATTTCAAATAGCTAAACAAGGTAAATCAGTTACTTCCTCTACATGTTTCTATCCCTCACTTCCTGGAATCAAATAAAACCTAAACTGAAGAAATTGAGAAGACATACAACAGAATCTCAAAAGCTAGAAAAATAGATCGGTACGCTAAATATCAGAACATGCAGGAGTTTGATTGGCAAGTTAAGTAAACTTATCATATGACTAAAAATTGAATGGCAGATGTTAGAGGTGTATCTCACACTGGATGCCTTCCACATTCGAAACATTAATGGAAGTGTTACGTGTGCAAGAGGTCTCGCATGTCTGCAAGTGGCCATAAGTTAAAGGCTCTAGTATCCTACAGAAAAAAAAAACTGGGCCGCTGTTTGCACTACCCAACATCACAAATACTTGTTTCCTCCATTTCAAATAGCCAAACAAGGTAAATCAGTTACTTCCTCTACATGTTTCTACCCCTCACTTTCTGGAATCAAATAAGCTAAAATATTGAGGTAAATCAGTTATCTCCTACACCCTCTTTGTAGATATCTAATCTATATATCTATAAGCTAAAATATTGAGTTCAGTCAAAAACCAATAGGTGTTGTTCCATCATTGGAAGCAAATGAAGCAATTTAATTAGCTACAACTCAGTTAAACAAATGAAGCAAGTTGAAATCAAGATCTCATCAAATATGCAAATGAAGCAAAATAAAAATATGACATCATAGCAAATGAGCAAATATTAAAAACCATCAATACAAACCATTGTTTTCAAATTACAAGCCATTGCTTTCAGAATCTATTTGGGTTCAATATATTTTAGTAGTGGCGCCAAGTTAGGTTGCTCTTTTGAAATGGACTGGAAACTTGTTGGAATGTCATAAGCATCAATAGAATCAGTCATACGCTTTGGAGAGCGTCGAACAATATACCAATCGGGATTTTGATCATCTCTTATATAAAAAACTTGACTCGCTTCGGATGAAAGAATGACTGGCTCATCATATTCCCCATCAGCACTCTTGAGCTTCTTTAGATTCACCATTAACAAGTTAGAGTCTGGACAAAACTTACAGCCATTGGCCTTGTCCCCAATATTCACCCAATCACAATAGAACACTACATGTTGGAATTTATAATAATCAACCTCTATAATCTCTTTGATAATACCATACCAAATAATGTCGTCATCGATCGGGTTCATATCTTTTGCACTTGAGACAAATGTAGTAATCGTATCCATGCAAACACCATTGTCTCGTGATGAAAGAGTATCATCATAGTGCTGAGGAGAGAATACATAACCATTCACCCTATACTTCATATGAGTTTTGGCTTACCACTTTGGCCCACTAACATACCGCCACAACAATGAGTCCATGCATTTTTTTTCCAGCAGCTGTATTACAAACACATTAATCAAAGCCACAACATATACCTATGCTCTCAAAAATAAGTGTTACACACCTTTTTGTGTAACCAATCGATAAATTCAGATTGCACCACAACTTCTGTCTTAATGGTACCTCTTCTTTTACCACGAGGGCCATCTTCCAAGGATGAGCGATACATACTACAAATTCAAAAAAATTGGTTGTATAAACAAAAAATAAAATACACATTATGTAGTTTTAAAAAATGAAAGAATAACACACCTATAATATTCATCTCATTCTGGTATATTTATCCTGAAGAGTATCCATCTCCAAATTTGTATGCGTTGTACACCAGATAACTTGATAGTTTTACCCTCAAGAATGGAGCGCTCGTATATATCATCACAATTCTCATCTAAAAAGAGTGCTTGACTAGAACTATGATTACCATCATGCGGATTTGGCATATATTCCATAGCATATCTAACAGATTCTGAAATATGATATGCCTCCGAAATTGACCCTTCCACATAACGTTTGTTGCTTGGTATATTTTTACACTCTTTCATAGCCCTTAAATCAAATATAAAATGCACTTGTTAAAAGTTTTATAGTGTTAATAAATTAGCAAAAAATAATAATATATAAGATGAATATATCACCTTTCAAATGGATACATCCATATATATCCCGTAGGTCCGCAAAGTAATACTTGGTCGGCTAGATGCACCATTAAGTGAATACTAATATCGAAGAAGTGTGGTGGAAAATAATGTGCCAACACGCATAATGCCTCAGCAATCATATCTTTCGCAGCTTGGACATGCTCTCGAACTAAGGCCTTCGAGCATAATATATTGAAGTACAAGCTTACTTGCAAAATAGCACGTTTTAACTAACGATACTTTGGATATGCATGTTGAACCATAACTGGAAGCAAATATTGGATAATGACATGATAGTCATATGACTTCTTAATATGCAAACTTGGTGGTTGAACACTTACAAGGCTGACCAAATTAGTTACAAGGCATGATGGAAGCTTTATATCTTTTAAAACTTGACAAAATTGTAGCTTCTGAGCCTTATCCAGTGCATACTTAGAAGATTGTTTTCCTTTATCAAACATTAAGTTAATAAAATGTTCAGCCACATTCTTCTCGATGTGCATCACATCAATAGTATGTCATACTTTATGACCACTCCAGTACTCTAAATCAAAAAGAATCGACTTCTTATACCACGCTGGTCTTCCTTCATTGTTATCCTCATTTGCAGTACAATCTTCACTGCCGTCTACCTCAACTGCCATTCGTTTCTTAGAAGTAGCATTCGTTATTTTACCTGGTACATATTTGATACGATCAAGCCTCTCCAAAAGGGATGGTCCTATCAGTCGTGTTGGAGGTTCCTTGTGCTCTACATCCTTGTACCATCCGTGTTTTACTTCCCTATATGGGTGCCCATCCTTCAAAAATCTCCTATACTTTGTGAAAACATTCTTGTTAGCAACATGCTCAGACTCTGTCTCAATAGCACAAATAGGACATGCTTTGTAACCATGTGTCACACAACCAGATAAGTTACCGAATGCTGGAAAATCATGAACTCCCCACAATAACATTACTCTCAAGGTGAAAAGTTCCCCCTTGTCCATATCAAATGTTGTCACTCCTTCTGTCCAAAGTTGCTTCAACTCGTCTACAAGAGGTTCCAAGTAAATATCAATGTCCTGACTCGGGGCTTTCGGGCCAGGAATTAACAAACACATCATCTGGAACTGTGATTTCATGCATAATGAGGGTGGAAGATTATAAGGTATCATGTATACTGGCCAGCAACTGTAACCACTAGAAAGAACCCCATGTGGATTGAATCCATCGGTAGCAATGCCAAGCCAAATATTATGTCCCTCTCTAGAAAACTCTGGCCACTTGCTTTTAAGAGATCTCCATTCAGCCGAATCGATAGGATGACGCATGAATTGCCAAAAAGATTTTGCTTCCTTGTGCCACTGCATTTGTCGAGCTATCCATGGTATAGCGTATAATCTAGTTAATCTTGGAATTAGAGGAAAGTGCCTCAAAACCTTTCTTGGTTGTTTTGTGATAATTTTTCCAGACTTTGTCTCCTTAACTTTAAATCGGGGAGTCTGACAACGAGGGCATTCTACCTCATCCGCATTTTCTTTCCAGTACAATATGCAATCATTCTCACAAGCATGGATGCACTTGGCCTTCATTCCCAAATCTTTTAGCATTTGTTTCATTATGGGGTACTTGTCAGGTAGTGTATTTCCCTTTGGAAGCCACCGTCTCAGTCGCTTCAACAACTCAGTCACGCTATTTTCAGACCAATTGAACTCTTTCTTCAAGTTATGAAGCTCTATAATTGCACATAAAGTTGTAAACCATCTTCACATGAAGGATAAAGTTTCTCGTTTGCTTTTCTCTTATATTCATAGTACTTATTACCATGGACAAATGGATTACTAGAAACTACAGATGGCTAGCCGTGATTCCCTTCACAAGTAGCTTGGGCCATATCATGTACTCCATAAGCATCATCGATAAAGTTTTCGAGCCCACCCCCGGCATCCTCAAAATATTCTTCTTGGATTTCATCCTCTTCAGTAACCTGTGGCATAGGATCTACCACTACGTTCATGTCATTCCTCTCTCCATGAAAGTACTAGCTATCATATGTTGGATCCATACCAAACACGATCAAGTGTTTCTCAACTCTTTCAAAAATAAATCTGTTCGAATTTTTGTACTTTATACAAGGACATGGACAGTGCCGATCCCAGGTGGAGAGTGGTTCTTCACAAAGTTCATGAAATATTGAACACCTTCTATATATTCGACATTATTTCTGCGTGGATTTTTAATCCACTTTCTTGAAGACATAATAGCAAGCACGTTTACCCCTTTCTCAACCATGAACCTAATAAAAAAGTAAGATTAAGATAATTAAATTAGATCATGAAGCCAAGTATATGACAAATTACATAGACACATGTCCTTGAAGACCTTCATTTCAAGATAAACCATGCACCTTGTTTATTCCTGTCTTGGTTTGAAGACAAACCAAACCTACCTTCATTTCAAGACAAAATAAGTTGCAAGTTTATTCAAGTTGAGCATAAACTTTGCACACACAAGTTTATTTTGTCATAAGTTTATTCAAGTTTATTTTGTTCATTCCTGTCTTGGTTTATTCAAGTTTATTCTGTACCTACCTTCGTTTCAAGACAAAACAAGGTGCAAAATTTTAAGACAACGGTTTGAAGACAAGTAAAATTGTGTGTGCCTCTAGGAATAAACCAAACCTACCTTCTTTTACCAAATTCGTCAACACATAAAATGGAAATTAAATGGATAAATTCATAAACTTTCTATTTATTGGATGAAAAAGAGCAAACCATCTTTCATACAAAATAATTGCACAAAATAGTTGCATGTTCTAATCATATTCATAAGAAAACACATTGAGCAGAACCAAATTAGAACGTATAATAGATATTTACCGTTATGTTTATGTTTAAGACAAATAATGGTGAATACGGTTAAAAAACTAATAGTTCAGACACGTATTGTTCGACTCCACGTGCTGCGAGCAACCAATGCTTAAGACAAATAATGGTGAATACGGTTAAAAAACTAACAGATCAGACACGTATTGTTCGACTCCACGTGCTGCGAGCAACCAATGCTATGTATTGCTCGTCTATAGAAGCTTATACTATGGTGGCATCCTGAACTTTGACCCATGGCAATGGACATTATTGTGACTAGGGAAATCTAGCCTCAACAAATTGTGTGTTAGCTACTGCACATATTTGTTACTTTCATGGAAAACTTGGTTTCATAAAATCTCATCAACGCTAAATGAATACAAACAAAATCATCATAGAGCAAATAATAATAACCTAAACAAAGCAAAAAAAAATAATAATAGCTAAATAAAGCAACAAACACCAGATCCAGAACAAAGAAACAAACATCAGATCATATAAAATCTCACAAACAAAAATATAAAATAAAGATGTAAATAATAATACCTAAACCCAGTCTTTCTTGGTTTCGGATCCCTCTTCTTTCGAATCCAACAGCTGCAGGACACAAAATAAACCCATTTTTAGTATTAAAAAAAAATCAAACTGACAGCAGTCGGTGAGCTCGTGTTGTCCCTCTTCTCGGATCTTTCTTGATTTTTAGAACAAAATGGAACTATTTTCACAAAAAAAGAACCAATTATAGAAAGAAGAGGAAGAAGAAGCCATCTTGTACAGAATGGAGTAACGATTTTACTAACCAACGGTTGTTCCTTTCCATGGGAGAAGAAGAAGCAGCCACCGCCCTCTTGTGCACAACCGACGGTTCGCTTTGTACAGAGCCGACGTCCACGAGTCCTCAGGTTTGAGAAGATGAGATTTTAAGCATTAATGGAGAAGGAGAAGAGATTTGAAGGATCCGATGATATATCCTTAGGATTTAATTTAGGGCAAGAAGGAGAAGAGTTATGTACTTGTACTAGAAGAAGGAGAAGAAGGCTCGTGAATGGAACCTGTCCGCCACCCCCCCTCCCCGCCCCCAAAATATTCCTCACGGGAAAATTAGGAGGGAATAAAAAAGTGTTTCCCCCTCTAACACTTTTTCACTCACATGATTGGCACATGTTTGAATATTAAAAAATGTTTAACTTATTTACTAACGGTTGCATACTGTTAGTAGCTTTAAAAACTAAATATAAATATGAAATTTAAGTTTTTAATATTTATACTAACGGTTTTGTTATGTTTCTAACACTTTTAACCGTTAGTAATCGGTAACGGTAAAAAACCGCTGGTGATAAAAAAAAGGGGGTGTTGGAAAATCACTCTTTTGGTGTAGTGAATCTAGGGGCGATTACACATCTAGTAGAATGTAATTAAAATCTGGTAATAGGTTTTAAATGGGGAGGAACTAAATGATGACTCGACGAATGAATGATAAGAAAATAAGATAAGAGGGGAAGAGCTACAAGCTTTATTTATAATACGATGATAAGAAATAGGATATTAAA
>JANAVB010022597.1:36564032-36601532 GCA_029216955.1 Iris pallida | reverse complement strand
TCTTAACTGTATTATCACTGTAGAACTGGTAGGCACCCTATTGCATACATTTCTTTCTTTTCTATTATATATCACAGTTTATATGGAATGGTATTTTCTTGTATATTGTTACGTCCCTCTGACGACCTGGTTATCTCTCCAGGATTAGACGAATTCCTGCAGGAGTACGGAGTGGCACTGGATCCATCCTACATTGATGACAAGGCATCTTCCCACTGATTTCTAGCTTATTGATTCTTTGAGACATTTTAGTGGACATTTTTATTTATTTTTCTTTCTATTTTACGGAGGTTGGACTACGATCATTGAGACTATTTATCATAGATGTTTGGAGTGGGTATGTCCACCCGGCTATCTCTTTGCTTAACTCATTTATTATTTGGACTCTATTATCTTCTGTGTTGAGCTGTGATGAGATTAGATGATTATATTCTAGCATGTGATTATTTTATATTTACAGCTTATATACGTATACGAGGATTCCATATATTGGAGTATTCTTTGTATATGTGCAGCTGGCATGTCTACATACTCGGTCCTAAGTACTTTGGGACTGGAGCGTTACATGTTTTTGTGGTGGCCCATGCAGGTCAGAAAAAATTATTGAGTTACATGACTGTGCCCAACAAGCCTGCATATAGGAATAGAAATAGTATCTCATCCAGAACTACTACTTCCCCCTACTTCCAATATTTTTAAATTCCTTTGATTACTTGAATTACCTCATATCTAACCTCTCATAATATCGTCCTATTCTTCCTCAGGCCAAAGTATGAATCTAAGAAGCGGACGCAATTCTGCCTTGGCTCTCACATCTGGTGAGAGGCTACCATGGAGGGACAGAATCCTCCGATGACTCCGGTGACACCATACCAGCCAGGACAGTCACAGCCTACTACGACACCGACGATGGTGCATCCAAAGATTACAGAACCCCCAGTCAGCCAGGCTGTGCAGACCACTACCGTGCTACCGGGAGGGAATGTACCACTCCCTCCACCACCACCATTCCCTCAGCAGTTTCCACCACCGTCGGGCCTTCAGATGCCTCCACCACCGACTAATGGGAGCCCTACTTCCTAGTTTATGTATGCCATGATGCAGGCTCAGTGGCAGTAGACTGAGATGATGAGACATACTATGATGGCAGCATTGGCTAGACCTCCACCTCCACCTCTGACATCGGTACCAGCACCAGTACCAACTGTGCATCCTTATGAAGGCTCTATCAAGAACTTCACAGACATGAACCCCAAGACCTTCAGAGGAACGAAGAAGCCACTAGAGGTGTCATAATGGCTTATCAATACAGAGAAGCTACTGAAGGCATCCTAGTTGCCAGCTCAAGATTGGATGACAGCAGTGGACCTACTATTAGAAAATAATGCTCACCACTGGTGGAAGGCAAAAAAGAGACGATTAGGCACTGGGATCACCTAGAAGCAGTTCTATGATGCATTTTATGAGAGATTCTTTCCTATTCATGTTCGAGACGGGCTATACGACCATTTCCTTCACCTGAAGCAAAGGAATATGACAGTTGATGAGTATGACTCAGAGTTCAATCACCTGAGTAGATTTGGTGTGGGATTGATCCCGACAGAGTTAGAGAAGGCAAGGAGATTCCATCAGGGGCTTGCACCAGAGCTCAAGTCTTGTACGACTACACAGTCTCGTGTCTTCCAGTCAACTATCTTGGAAGAAGCTCATGCACAGGAGATTCTTCGCAAAGAGTAGTAGCAGACATCGAGACGCCGTACACCAGCAGTTGCACCGGCTAGAGCTACTCAGGGTGGACCTATCAAGAGGCCCACAGGACAGTTCCAGCAGCGGACCACTCCTTATCAGAAGCCTACTACAACAATTATAGGAAGCAGGGACACCTCATGAAGGACTGTCGAACTCGACTTGGAGTGTGCTTGAGATACGGGTCAGGGCAGCACAAGATGAAGGATTGTCCGGAGCAGCAGTCCTTAGTTTATACCCAGCAGAACCCGAGACCGACAGCCCCAGCACTTCCAGCACCTCGGCCAGCAGCAGGAGCACCTAGCCCACCATTACTACCCTAGTCAGCACAGTTCGAGAGGGCCAGAGCTCAGGGACCTGGACAGAATTATGGGCAGGTATTCTCTCGAGTTGTTGAGGATACAGAGATAGAGAAAGAGGCAGAGGTCATAGCAGGTATAGTTTTAGTTGCTTCATTTCTTGCCATTACTTTGTTTGACACTGGAGCCACTCATTCATTCATAGATACTAGTTTTGCCACTAGACACAGCATTCACATCACACCCTTATCTAAGAATATTAGAATTCTCACTAGAGAAGGAGTTGTACCTGTTAGTTGTGTTTGTAGACTTTGTCCTGTAGTGTATGTGGTATAAAGATAAAAGCACGACTTCTTTTATTCCCAATGCCAACATTCAATGTGGTTCTTTGAATAGACTGGTTAAGCCAACATTTTGCCCTTATAGACTGCCATAGGGGCAGTATCGTCTTTAGACCATCGAATGTGACGGAGTTCGAGTTCACCAAGGAAGAAGAAGAGAGTATTGATGCACCCACATTAGGGACTCATATGATGATGCAAGATACCCCTCAGTACCCTGTCATCTCTGAGTTCGAAGATGTATTCCCCGAGGATTTATCGGGACTGCCGCCTGACAGAGACATCGAGTTTTCTATTGAGCTTATTCCGGGAGCCGAGCCTATTTCATGTCGAGAATATCGACTAGCACCAAAGGAGTTGGTAGAGATGAAGACACAGATTAACAACTTATTGGAGAAAGGCTTTATTCGTGCAAGTGCGTAACCATAGGGAGAACCCATTCTTTTTGTGCCTAAGAAAGATGGGACAGTGCGCATGTGCATCGACTACAGAGCCTTGAATACAGTGACGGTAAAGAATAAGTACCCCTTGTCGCGTATAAACGATCTGTTCGATCAACTGAGTGGAGCAAAAGTATTCTCCAAGATCGACTTGCGATCGGGCAATCACCAACTGAAGGTTCGGAAGGAAGATATTCCGAAGACGGCATTTCGATCGAGGTATGGACACTACGAGTTCTTGGTCATGCCTTTCGGTTTGACCAATGCTCCCGCAGTTTCATGAACTTAATGAACAAGATCTTTCACCTGTACTTGGACAAATTTGTAGTCGTCTTCATAGATGATATCTTGATTTACTCAAAGAGTCAAGAGGAGCATGAGCAGCAGCTACAGATTATTTTAGGGACATTGAGAAATGAGCGACTTTTTGCGAAGATTAGCAAGTGTGATTTCTTTCTTAAGGAGGTATCATTTCTTGGACATATTGTTACTAAAGACGGCATTATCGGTAGATCCGGAGAAGATCACAGCAGTCAAGGCATGGTCCGCTCCCACATCAGCTTCCGAGGTAAGAAGTTTTTTTGGACTTGTTGGTTATTACCGAAGGTTCATAGAAGATTTCTCTCGAATAGCGGGGCCTATGACTCGACTAACTTGCAAGGATTAGGAGTTTGTATGGACAAACGAGTGTCAAGCCGCTTTCAATGAGTTGAAGAAGCGTTTGACCACTGCACCTATCTTGACACTACCATCGGGCCCGGGAGGATTTGTGATATACAGTGATGCATCTGGGAAAGGATTAGGATGCGTATTGATGCAGCATAGTCAAGTTGTAGCATATACATCGAGACAGCTGAGGGTGTACGAGAAGAATTTCCTAACCCATGATCTAGAGCTCGTAGCAGTTATCTTTGCTTTGAAGCTATGTAGACACTACTTATACGACGAGAAGGTAGATATCTACACTAATCATAAGAGCCTTAAGTACGTGTTCACACAAAAAGAGTTGAATATACGACAACGACGTTGGTTGGAGTTGATAAAGGATTATGAGATCGAGCTACATTATCATCCGGGCAAGGCTAATATGGTAGCAGACGTATTAAGCCGTAAGCCCATGGCTCATTTCTTGACCACACAGAGAGAGTTGATTAGAGATTTGCAGCATCTTAGTATTGAGGTAGTATTGCCTGGAGCGGATGGCGTATTAGCCAATCTCCAAGTGCAATCATCGCTAGTAGAGAGGATCAAAGCAGTATTGCCCACGGATGCTAGATTTTGATGGCTTAGAGAGAGGACTGAAGCAGGAGAACAGACGGGATTGAGGATTCATCCCGATGGGACATTGCGATGTGGTGATCGTATTTATGTTCCTAATAGAGAGTTACGGCAGGAGTTGATGATGAAAGCACTCAGTTCGACTTACTCTATTCATCCCCGAGGAACTAAGATGTACCGGAACTTACGACAGTATTATTGGTGGCACGAAATGAAGCGGGAGATAGCTCGTTTTGTGGCCAAGTGTTTGGTATGCCAACAAGTGAAGGCCGAGCACCAGAGGACGGCCGGGTTACTACAACCACTACCCATTCCCGAGTGGAAGTACGAGCACATCACGAAGGACTTCGTCATGGGATTTCCTCGGAGTCTTAGTGGACGAGATGCGGTATGGGTGATTGTTGATAGACTTACTAAGTCAGCCCATTTCTTACCTTTCAGAGTGGGGCAGTCTACAAGAGTTTTGGCGGATATGTATATGAAGCAAATAGTGAAGTTACACGGTGAACCAATTAGCATTGTGTCGGATCGGGACTCGAGATTTACCTCGTAATTTTGGAGAAGTACGCAAAACAGTTTGGGTACACGTTTGAAGTTTAGCACAGCGTACCATCCATAGACAGACGGCCAGTCAGAGCATACTATTCAGACGCTAGAGGATATGTTGAGAGCATGTATGCTTGATTTTGGCAGATCATGGGAAGACCACCTTCATCTTGTGGAGTTCTTCTACAACAATAGCTATCAAACGAGCATTCAGATGGCTCCATTTGAAGCGTTGTATGGTAGAAAGTGTCGATCTCCTGTTTGTTGGAGTGACATAGGAGAGCGTCAAATATTGGGTCCCGAGTTGGTTTTGAGCACAGTGGAGAAAGTGAAGAAGATACAAGACCACCTGCGAGCAGCACAGGATCGACAGAAGCAGTGGGCCGATAATCTTTATAGACCCTTAGAGTTCAAGGAAGGCGACCATATTTTCTTAAAGATATCCCCCACGAGAGGCACGATTCGATTCGGAGGACGTAGCAAGTTGAGTACAAGATACATCGGCCATTTCTATGTCTTGGAACGTGTTGGAGAAGTTGCCTATAGATTGGCCTTGCCACCATCGCTAGAGGGAGTACATGACGTATTCCATGTGTCGCAGCTGAGGTGATATATGGCGGACATCAATCATGTGCTCGATCACTCCGATATCACCGTTGGACCGAGCATGTCGTACCAAGAGCAACCGATAGGAATCCTTGATCGCCGAGTGAAGGTGTTACGGAATTAATCTATACCATTGGTTCACGTGGCATGGAAGCATCACTCGCCTGGAGAGTCTACTTGGGAGCGCGAGGACGACATCCGAAATCGTCACCCGCATTTGTTTGAAGACCAAGGTACGTCTTGCATGTTAGATCCTTTAATTTTACATTTATATTGCATACCCCACGACGTTTGTTTCAATTTCGAGGACAAAATTTCTTTAAGTTGGGTAGGATGTAAATCCCCCCTAAATTTTTTAATATATATAACCTTTTTATATACATTTTTATTTTATTTTCTATATAGTGAGCAGTTAGTAAAATAAATACATGTTATTTCCTTCTATAGCTAATATAAAGTTATCTAGGTACAATGCTTGTATAATTACACTAAAATACACTTTATGAGTATATTGGGAGTGTTAGTTTTTATAAGCATTTATACAAATTTTTTAGGTGTGCTATTATTATTATTATTATTATTATTGTTATTATTATTATTTTTATTATTATTGTTATGCTTGGACAATATACTACCATAAAGTATACCACAATATAGTTGTAATGTTAGATATATTATTTTATATTTTTCTAGAAATGTTTGGGCATTTTACCTATTTTATTTACTTAGAAGCCTTATATATATATATATATATATATATATATATGTGTGTGTGTGTGTGTGTGTGTGTGTGTGTGTGTGTGTGTGTGTTAAAAAAAGCTATTGGAACAGTGCCCAGCACTGTTCCCATCTCTCCTAACCCGAGCAAATTTTTTCTCAGTAACAGAGACATAAGTCTCAAAACCAAAGATTTGAATCTCCTTCAAATCTAAACCATATCTTCCCAAATAAAATCCCATCATATCCTGAACAAGGTTCTCCTCGACTTGAACACAACCCTAATCTAATCGAATTAAAAATTCGAACGAAAATCGTAATAGAAAACTCGATACCCATATAAACCTACAGTTTTTATCCCAACCTTCAAAACCATCGCGCATACCAAATCACTCATCCTCGACCCCAACCTTCAACCCCAGCACGACCCCAACTCCTAGGCGCTCACTTCTGATGCCCTGTCGCCGTTGCAGCGCTGCTGCATCGCCGGAAAAGAGCCCTCGACTTATCGAAAAACAGAAAATCCCTCTGTTTTGAATCGCCCAGGTGACCCACTTCGCCTTCTTATATCTTTGGGTATGTTCCATCGTTTTAGCTTCTACAAGATTCTATAGAGAGCTAATATAACCCTCTTCGAGTCCCTTCAAAGGGAATTCGATATCGTCCCCTGGATCGACCGTAAACTCGATGCCAAGTTGAGCAAAAAACTGCCATAAAGCAGCGTATTAAACCAATTTCAAAACCCAAATTGGAATCCAAATTATGGACAGAATAATAGAGTTTTTGATAAAATAATCTAACACAGTCGAAGACAATATAAACAAGATGGAAACACACCTGTTAGATCTACTTTTTGTTTATTGTGCATGAAGTTATTCAATTCCAAAGATCGAAGAAAAACTGTTTTTAAAACTAAAAATTTCAGAAACTTTTCCCGATACGGCATGCGTCTCGACAAACCGAGCGACGTGGTCACGCACTATACGCATCGAAAGGCGCGTATGGGTGTTGTCGACATGTGGGAACTGTCGGAACTCGATTTCGTTGCGTGTGCGATGAAATCAGTGCATATCCGTCAAGATACTCCCGTATCGACCTTTTGCAAACTTGGCCATAACTTCAGGTACATTCGTCGGTTCGAGGCAAAACTTCTGCCAACAGGACCGTATTGAATTTCTGGTCCTGTGTGCCAAGTTTGGTCCGATTCTGAGAAGGTTGACCGGAACGCCTATTTAGCGGGCCTGCGACCCGATTCAACGGGCGAAATTGTACACGGTCCGCCGGAATCCAACTTTGGACATACGGTTGGGTTCGTCTCCTTAAACCGAACTTGTAAACATGTAGTTTGATGACTTTAGAGAGCGTAGATCCTGGCACGTATTTCGATGCAAAACGGGTCCAACGGTAGACATCATTTTGACCCAAAAATATGATTTTTGCCCTGTTCCAGAATTAGACTTTTGGACAGGCATTTTCTAGATATATCTTTTACACCGAGAACATTTTTGATGTTTGTTTCAGCATCCGGAGCCGTTCGTGGATTTTGAGATTTCATTGCTGACGTACTTGATCGTTGGATTGCCATTCCCGCATCGTCAGACAAGATACCTTGTCACCTTACTCTCTGATTTACTTATTTTCAGTTATTTATAGTCAGCATCTCTTATTTATTGTTAGTATTATATCACTGTGTATCCAAGTCACACTTGGGTGCAAGCGACTCCATCGGCCGTTTTACTGCTTTTGGTTTTATTCTCCTGCATTGACTTAGCCTAGTGACCACCCAGTTATGATGAAGTATTGGTATATCTCATACGGCCTTGACACATGATCATCACGAGTTGTGAGTCACTTGTAGGACACGTACTCACGTAGTCGGCTAGCCACCGATACGTATGAGGCGTACGACGGTTAGGAGTAACTGCCAATAGAATTGCATGCTAGTGGACTTGACAGTTACTAGAGGTTCCTACGGGACATGGATGTGACCCTACTTGGCATTGGGTGGGGAGGACAGTTCCTTAACGTATGGGCCACGTATGCACATTCCTATTCCTGATCCTGCTGGCCTCTGACATTCGATGAATGTTACGCTTTGAGGTCCCTGGTATCCTGGTGGGACCATACCTGAGTTCCTACAGCCAGAGTGCCCATGCGTTGAAGGTTTGTTCTTAACTGCATTATCACTGTAGAACTAGTACGCACCCTATTGCATACATTCCTTTCTTTTCTATTATATATTGCAGTTTATATGGTATGGTGTTTTCCTGTATCTTGTTACGTCCCTCTGAGGACCTGGTTATCTCTCCAGGATTAGACGAATTTCCGCAGTAGTACGGAAGGACACATGATCCATCCTACTTTGATGACGAGGCATCTCCCACTGATTTTTAGCTTATTGATTCTTTGAGACATTTTAGTGGACATTTTTATATTTCTTTTCTTTCTATTTTGCGGAGGTTGGACTCCGATCATTGAGACTATTTATCTTAGCTGTTTGGGGTGGGTATGTCCACCTGGCTATCTCTTCGCTACACTCATTTTTTATTTGGACTCTATTATCTTCTGTGTTGAGCTGTGATGAGATTAGATAACTATATTCTGGCCTATGATTATTTTACATTTACAGCTTATGTACGTATATGAGAATTTCATATATTAGAGTATTCTTCGTATATGTGCAGCTGGCATGTCTACGTACTCGGTCCTGAGCATTTTGGGACTAGGGCATTACATAATAAGTCATGTTGTCACTTAAACAATATTTTTTTGTTTAATTAATTAATTATAAAGGCTTTTGA
This sequence comes from Iris pallida, assembly GCA_029216955.1. NCBI lineage: Eukaryota > Viridiplantae > Streptophyta > Magnoliopsida > Asparagales > Iridaceae > Iris > Iris pallida. The sequence goes on along the minus strand of JANAVB010022597.1, from coordinate 36,592,758 downwards.
CTTGCTCTGCTAGGGTTTCCATTTATATATATATATATATATATATATATATATATATATATATATATATATATTTTTTATATATATATATATATATATATATATATATGGGAGCGGATCAAAAGCACCCCTTAGAAAACCCCCTAAAAAACTCCCTTACTCTCAGCCGTAATTTAATATTAATATTAATGTTAATATTAATGTTAATGTTAATATTAATGTTAATATTAATGTTAATGTTAATGTTAATGTTAATATTATTTTTTATTTTTATTTTTATATTAATGTTAATGTTAATGTTAATGTTAATGTTAATATTAATGTTAATGTTAATATTAATTTTAATATTAAGTTTAATGTTAATTTTAGTATTTAATGTTAATATTAACATTAATATTAACATTAAATTACAGTTGAGAGTGAGGGGGGGGGGGTTTTAAGGGATTTTCTAAGGGAGACTTTTGATCCGATTCCTATATATATAAAAAAAATATGTATATATATAAAATAAATGGAAACCCTAGTAGAGCAAGAAAGCGACGAACTAGGGCTGGATGAAGTCGCGTGGGATCCTGGCCAACTGGGAAGAAAGAAAGGAGGAAGGGATCGACTGAAATATATATATATATATATATATATATATATATATATATATATATATATATATATATATATAAATGTAAACCCTAGCAGAGCAAGGAAGCGGCGAACTAGGGAAAAAATATATATATATATAATAATATAAACCCTAGCAGAGCAAGGAAGCGACGAACTAGGGCTGGATGAAGTCGCGTGGTATCCTGGCCAACTGGAAAGAAAGGAAAGAGGAAGGGATCAGCTGCTGACGGGGGGGAGGGGGTGGCTGCGGGCAGCAGATGGACCACTATACAAAGGTGTCACGACCCGCTCCAGAATAATCAGGTACGAGTTGAGTCATGCCCGACCTACGTTGTCGTTGACATCGGTAGTCAGCCTTTTAGACTAGTCATCTAACAGTATAATCATATATCTCATCACAACATCTATCACAAATTATCTACTACTATCCATTATAGATTATTATGCAGTTATTACCGTCTTTTACATGAATATTCGGGTATAAAACTGATAAATATAAAGGCTATCTAAACCTGCAACATATCCTCAGTATCAATACATCTAGTCAATATCCTATACATGAATCTACATCTCAGGAACATAGTCCTAGTCCTGCTAAGCATCTGGAGTGAGCGCCGCTGCTAGGTCTTTCTGCTTTCCATACCACTCTAAGGGATTGGTCTCACTTGTAATCAACGATCCAGTCAGGAAAGGAGCAAAGCACAATCTAACTTAATAATACTTGTCAACAGGTTACAAGAAAGTAAGTAAACAAGAGTGAGTGAAATGATAGATAAATATGATATAATCAGAGTATGCACTGGCTACGTTAACATGTGTACTTGGACATCATCAAATATGTTAGGACTAATATGTATCAGGCATATTAAATGAATAATATGCTATCAGCCACACACTAATCAGGCATGTCTAACGACAATGCTATCAGTCACGCATGAAATGGACATCAGGCATATTAATAATAATATGCTATTAGACACGAGTAATTGTCCACAATTAGCCTATCACATGTTTTATGACTATCCCCCGTCTGACACGAGAAACCTGCAAGCAAGTAAAGTAAGTAAACAAGTATCAGGATAATAAGTGTGTGTGATCATGCATGTAAGTGGTAGTAAAATTAAGATACATGTACTTGCCTCTGTACCAGAAAGTTTCAATATCTTCTAGAATTACCTAGAAAATAGGAAAATACACTTAGAATAGTTTAAATGAACCCCTAGATTTACCTAAAGTAATTCCTAGCCAAGTTCTAAAGTCATAATCCATTTCTTTGCTCTGAAGCTAAATGCTTGGCCCATAGCTCCTCTTATTTATACCCATATTGTTGTTAATCATTTCTGGTCCAAGTCTTGGTCAAGCCTAACTAAGCTCAAGTCAAAAATCCATTAAATGAATTTCTACTGGTCCACAACAGTAAGTGCACTTAATCCTTAACTAGTGCTACGGCCCAAGAGTACATCCCAATCTGTATAACCTATACAACTCAAAAATTAGGTAGGCTCAATGGACAACTCATTCTTCACACTAATTCGAATAACCAAATGAACTCAGAACCCCAACTCTTGCACAATTCAAACTTAACCTAAGTTCAACGTCTATTACACAGTAACAAAAACTCAAAATCAACTATCTATAATATTCCCAGTGTCACTTGGGATCAACGTTGTGTTGACCACCTATATCCGATTCTGTACCAAAAGTTGGACACCAACTGTGTCGAACAATACTACTACTGCTATCAGTTGTGTCACCCGTGTCCTACCTCTACGAATCACTATTAATGACCAGCTTGGTGTCGACCAAAGTAGAAATCTACCAATCGAATAGTTCTAAACAAAAGAGTAGCATACCTAACTCAATCAAGTATCACTATGTGTCGATCGCTCCTGCCTTGGTATCCAGAATAATGAGAAGCTTCTCTAAGTCATTTTGTCGAGCACATGGTATAAAATAACAAAAAATCAACTTAGATGAATTCCTTTGATAGTTTAATGAAGATAAATCCTAGGAATGAAGATTCAAAAGAGAATTCAATAATTAAAGTCAAGAATCCTTACTAGTTATAACCAATTTGCTTTTAATCTACTGAATATTTGCGAAGCTTATGTTCTTTCCTGCTGGTGCTACGTCGATCGTCGATCGATTGATAACTTCCAAGAATTCAATGGAACGATGTAGAAGGAGCTACAAAGTACTCATCGATCAGATCTTCACTGATCTAGGTGTCCGTTTGGTGGACGAGAGTGTGGATCGGTCACAATGCTGTAGAGTCACTCCGGCCGATCTTCTGCAGAATTAAGAATGATAGAATTGTTAGTGCCGGGGCACAATTTTTCGATGGAATACTGAGAATTCATAACAATTGTAAAAACAATCGTTATTACATAACACTTTACAGAAGGTACGTAACAGAAATTCTACTAATACAACACTTCACAGAAGGTGCACAAATTTCTACCAACACGAACACTTCACCGAAGGTGCGTTAATAGAATTCTGATGAACGAAAAAGGTGATGCAACACTTCACAGAAGGTGCACAGATTTCTACCAACGCGAACACTTCACCGAAGGTGCGTTAATAGAATTATGATAAACGAAGAAGGTGACTGGCGAAGGATGGAAAAACTCCTGCTCGGGTGAATGATTACCGTTTCTCAAAGCTTTATTCGCCCCATACGAATAGCTTCCAGAAACCAGCAAGTTCGTCGGAGAACTTGGAACACTCTTGCTCTTCTGACTCCTCGGATTAACACGAACTCCCGTGCAAAACTCAATACTGGTACAATACCTCTCTTCTCTCTCATAGCTTCTGAGCACTTGTAAACTTTTTGTCTACTACTCGTATATTAGTTCCTAACTGTGAGAGAGAAGGAGGAGACCTTATATAGGCCCCTGCAACAACTGCCGCAACTTAAGCACACTATGTTCCTTGCGACGATGCTGACGTGCTAAGTGCAAAGTGCGCCAACAAAATGCCACATTACGCCTCATGAGCCCTTGAGCCCGAGCTCGTGCCCGAGTCCGAGTCCGAGTCGCTAAGCCCCTATGGGGCTTAGCTCCCATGGAAATAAATTTTCTAAGAGCAAAAAGCTAGAAGCTTACCATGGAGCCTTATTCTTACCTCTTAGTAAAATCACCCTCATGGTTCCCACCTTTGGGTCACCACCCATGTGCACATCCCAACAATACATAAGAGCCTATATGTGTTGAGATACCATATGATGCATTTTCGATGTGGAACTAAAACTTCACTAAGCATGTAGAGAACAAGTTCTCTATATGTCAAGAATACAAATGTCCCAACAAGAATTGATTAGAAATTAATGAATCATCCGAAGGGAATGAATCAAACGAATCAAAAATAACTCACTGCAATTCTCGTTGATCAGCTACTGCACCATCTAGGAGGAAGCCACCATTAATTTATGAAGAACTCCCCTAATCGCTATGGTCGTCACTGCTAAGCGAGGAAGAGTCGGATCAAAGCACCTCTGTCGTAGATCTGTCAAGCCTTCACAGTCGTCGAAGTACTGCAGCGTGGGAAGTCGCCATCACTGGAGAAGACGAGATGGCCATGGCCGGCGATCTCAAGCACAGGAAGAAGAAGGAGAATGGGGATGAAAAGTGGCAGGGCTTCGCCGCAATGGGAAGAATAAAGAATACAAGCTGAGAGGGTCCTATTTATAGCCTCGACGAAGTCGGTTGGCTATTAGCAGCGAACAGCGGTGATCGCTAGAATTAAGGCGATGGGCGATGGACGATGGAGATGACCCTAGCTAGGTCGGTGGAGGAAGCTTCGAGAAAGCCCTAAACAATTGAGGCGTCGTGGCTTATCGTTATGCGGTTGAGCGATCGGCTGTCGCTGGCCAAGAGTCAGAGAGGAAAGAAGACTATGTGTACACTTGGTTTGGGTTTGGCCTAAATTAAAAGGTCGTTTGGCTTGGCAAGCTTTTGTTGATAGAGTGGCTTAAGTGAGTTGGGCTTCAGCTAAGTGGACAATTGGCCTGGCCCAAAAGAAATTTAACAACTAATAATTTATGGACTTCAATTAGAGGGGTTGGCATAATAAATAGAGGGAGTGCTTAATAAGCAGTTGGATCTAACATGAGGGCTTTAGAGTTTGAGCTAATGAATGGGTTTTGATAAATAGATAGGTTGTCTTGGCCCAATTAGGGGTTTGAGCCAGGAATGATTAGTTTACTCCATTCCTAGGGCTAATTTGGGCTGGCTTGCAAAATAGGTTGTGGCTAGTTAAAAGTTCCAAAACAATATATATATTATGAAACTATTAGAATACAGGCTAACTCATAAAATAATTCACTTGTATAAATATTCTAATCATAAACTATTTGAAAAATAGATATTTATGATATAACAAGTGAGTAAATTTTATTTAGGGAAGGTGGAGTTACAAATTTACCCTCCTAGAAAACTTTCATCTTTGAAATTTCAGGAGTGTGGTGAGTACATCACATTTCAAAGAGATAAGGATATCTCTCTCTTATCTCATCCTCTCTCTCCCAGGTAGACTCCTTAGGAGAGTGGTGCCTCCAGACGACTCAAACTAGTAGAATCGTCTGATGGCGTAGCCTCTTCTCCCCGCGGTCAAGTATCTCTATCAGTTGCTCTGAGTAAGTGAGGTTGGGGCCTACATCAAGCTCTGATTGATCTACCACATGGTTGGGGTCAGCTATGTACTTCCGAAGGTGAAAATATGAAATACATTGTGTACTCCCTCCAGTTTGGCGGCAAAGCTAATCTATAAGCAACTTCCCCTATCTTGTTGTAACCTTCGTTAAACCAATTTTTGAAATTTTTCAATTTTTGTACTTTTTTATTTTTTGAATTATTTTTCAAAAAATTGTTGAAATCATAATTGTTAATATGAACGTATTTTCTAGAGGGGAGCATTCGGTTTATTTGGTTTAAACCGAACCGAATAACCCAAAACCGAATTGGACTGAAACCGAATAAGCAAAACCGAAACCGAACCGAATTGGCCCAAAACCGAATCAAACCGAACCGAATTAAATCGGTTCCGTTTTCGGTTTATTCTGTTTATTCATATTTTTTGAGCTTTTTTTGTTAATATATATAGTAACTAAATATACATAGACATATTTAGTATAACCTAAATATATTTAGTATATACCAATATATATTAATACTTATATATATTGTACACACACACACATATATATATATAAAATTAATTAATTAAATTTTTTATTCGGTTTTCGGTTTTGGACCGAAACCGAAACCCGAAACCGAAACCGAATAAAAAAATTTATTATTTTCAAAACCGAAACTGAACCAATTTTTTTTAAAACCGAACCAAACCTCTTATTCGGTTCGGTTCGGTTCGGTTTTCGGTCCAAAACTGTTATCATTATTTTGATTGGATCTTTTGAATTTGAAAAATCGTATTGTATAGAATTTTGCCCTAAATAAAATTCTTGTCCTCTTTCTAAAATCTTTTTTAAGATATAAATAATTTTATACAAGAAATAATTTATCAAATTATTATTTTTTAAATTAAATATGCTTTATTACTGATAAATATTTATTATGGAATCTTATAGTTATAATGATTTGAGTTATTATATTTTTTTTCCTCATATTGGGTTTAGACCACTTCGGTCATAATTCAAGCTACCAAGCCTTAGGCTTGGATTGTGGGCCACGACTTTGTTTTGATTGGTAATTGGAAATCATAGCTAAATTGTAATTAGCTAGATTTTTTTATTAACTAATTAAATTAATGAATAGCAATGGTTAGTTGTTAGTGTGAGGTTAGTAGTTAATAATTTTTACTAAATTCCTATTTTCTATTATATTTACATTGCCTTTAGGGTTTTCCTTTCCTACCCTATAAATATGCAAACTTTCCAATATGTTACAACCTAAACAAATTTCCTAAATATTTCCTACACACTACCAGCCGCCAACTCCCAACTCCTGTCCATTCTCCTCCTACAGTCCTGACCAACTCCAGCTCCCCTTCCCTAAGCCACCACTATACCATAGCAGGCCAGCACCACCACCATAGTCGCCACTCCGGTCGTCCCCGACTCTCTGCCTCCCTGTGGAACCCAACCAGCCGATGTCCCTTGTCCGATGTGACCCCCACCTTCACAGCCAACACCGGTACCAACTCTATTCTGGCTACCTCCGGCCGCCCCGATCAGCATATCAAGCACCATCACCCCGCATCCCCATTACGGCCATCCGCTCCAGCGACTCCACCAAAAACTCCTACCAAAGTCGAGCCAACCACCACCGGCCTCGATTTCCTGGCCAACCTCTCATCATCGCCACCACAACACAGAAAACCCACACGACCACCCATCACAAGAGAAAGAGGGGATAGAACTGTCACTCACTTGACAGACCGACCCGCCACAGTCTACTACCGTGGCTCGCCCCCGGCCGACCATACCACAGACACCACCACTCCTCACCGCTTCGATCCGTCGACCCTGGCGGTGTGCGAGCCGGCGACCGCCATAGGTATGCACTGGCACCTCCGCCCGACAAAGAACCGACCTGGCGCTGCCCCCTCCAAGTCCATATCCACGTCGCCTTGCGATCGATCCACCAGCACGAGCCATCAGCGCCCACGCCGGCGACCGGGGGCCACTCCGGCCAGCACGCCGCTGCATATCCCGAGCGCCATGTTCGTGTCCTCCGCCAGCAAGCCTTGCTCGAGCCAAGCACGGCCTTCGCCGCCTCGGCGTGCTCCGGCCGCCCCTCTGGTATAAACCCCCTCCTCTCTTCCCTTCCTCTCTCACTCTCTCTCAAGCAAATTTGGGATGGAAAGGAAATGATGAGTGAACCCAACAGTTCTTCCTCTTTAATGTTTTATAAGAGATTTAGAAGTTATGTGGAGAATAGGCCCATGGTTTTAAAATAGAGTGATTAGGTTTTATTGAATCTTACTGTTATTAATGTAGAAAATAATGGTTGGATGATTTTATTGATGGACTACTTCACTACTTATAGGGAGTCTAGCTCCTCTACATACTACATATTCCGATGTGGGACTAAAAGTCCCTTATTGATTCTCAACACTCCTCCTCAAGATGGGCGATAGATATTGATCATCCCCATCTTGTTACATAGCTTCGACAGACTTAATGAACTAAGACCCTTAGTCAGACAGTCTGCAACTTATTCTTCTGAGCGGACATGGTCAATCTTCTGTATCCCTTGTTCCAGCTTCTCCTTGATGAAGAATCGATCAATCTCGATGTGCTTCGTTCTGTCGTGCTGAACTGGATTGTTAGCTGTACTTATTGCAGCTTGACTATCGTTCAGAAGACGCAATGGTGCTCTCTTATCCAGCTACAACTCTGTCAGCAATGCTTTCACCCACAGCAACTCTGACACTCCTAGAGCCATTGCTCTGTATTCTGCTTCAGTTGTCGACCGTGCTACCACTGACTGTTTCTTGCTTCTCCATAAGACCAGATTTCCTCCTACAAAAACACAGTATCCCATGGTAGACCTTCTTTCGTCTATGCAGCTCGTCCAGTCTGTATCACAGTATCCCTCAACTTCTATGCGTCCATTCTTCTTGAACCATCGCCCCTTTTCTAACGTTCCTTTCAAATATCTCAAGATCTGAAATACTGCTTCCATATGACCCTTTCTTGGATCATGCATGTAGCGACTCACTACACTCACCGTAAATAAGATATCAGGGCGAGTGTGTCCCAGATAAATCAATCTCCCTACAAGTCTTTGATATCTTTCACGATCAACAGGCTCTCTTGCTTCTGCTCCAAACTTACTCTTCTGGTCAATTGGAGTAACGGCTACTTTGCATCCCGGCATCCCTGTCTCCTTCAGCAGATCTAGTACATATTTCTTTGTGATAGAACAATTCCCTGTTCGCCTTCACACACTTCGATACCTAGAAAGTACCTCATCGCTTCTAAATCCTTCACCTTAAACTCCTTCGTAAGTTTTAACTTCAGCTTAGTGATCTCGACTTCATCATCACCTGTGATCACTATATCATCCACATATACAGCAAGTATAGTGATGTGGCCTCTTGCATGCTGGAGGAAGACCGTATGATCTGCATTTGTTTGACGGTATTCTATGCCTGTAATAGCCTTTCTGAATCTGTCAAACCAGGCTCGAGGAGATTGCTGGAGCCCGTATAGCGACTTCTTCAGTTTACACACCTTTCCTTGCGACGTCCCTCCGTCTGATTCCGTCGCGTAGCACCCTGGCGGGAGCTTCATGTATACTTTTTTTTGCAGGTCCCCATGAAGAAAGGCATTCTTCACATCCAGCTGGTACAGCTTCCACCCATAGTTCGCTGCAATGGAGACCAGAGTTCTCACGGTGCTCATTTTTGCTACTGGGGCAAATGTCTCATCATAGTCTATTTCATATGACTGTGTGAATCCTTTTGCAACCAACCTTGCCTTGTATCGCTCTACTTTTCCTTCTGGCATCTCTTTTACTGTGTACACCCATTTGCATCCCACAGCTTTCTTTCCTTTGGATAATGGAACCAGCTCCCATGTCTTATTTTTCTCCAATGCCCCAAGTTCTTCCATCATTGCAGCTTTCCACCTTGGATCTTTCTTTGCTTCCTGCCAACACTTGGGCAACGAAGTAGAGTCTAACGATGCAATGAAGGCTCGATAATTCGAAGAAATGTTAGAATAAGACAAGATGTTGGCAATGTCATGTTCGTAATCATCAAAACGAGCAGGAGCCTTACCCGCATTAATGCGAGAAGATCTCCTTAAGGGAGAAATAGGTGGTGGAGGGATCATACCATCCGAGTCGGAGAGATCCGCATCAGAATCCGAGTGATTCAGTGCGGGGGCAACATCTTCAGGAGTTGGAGCAGGAGTAGACGAGGGACTTAGTACAGTAGGCACATGGCACGGCATAGGCACAGTACTGGACGTCTGTTGTCTCCTTCTGTAGACTTGGAGCTCCTTTTTCCTTGTCTGCTGCTCCTCCTGCGTAACATATGTATCTTCTTCTTCATTCTTTGTATCTGAGTCACTGTGCTCTCCCCCTTTCGTCCAGTTTTCTACAACCGGACACGGAACCGATCCGACGACCACATTTGGGCTTATTATCTCCCCCTCACATCGAACAATATCTGTGTTAGGTGTGTCACCAAATGCTGAACCTTCATCCGAACCATAGTGAAGTAGTCCATTAATAAAATCATCCAACTATTATTTTCTACATGGTATCAGAGCCATAACTCTCTCTCTCTCTCTCTCTCTCTCTCCACAAAAAAAAAAAATTTGCCGCCCCCTTCCCTTATCGACCCCCCTCGCCAACACCCCCTCGCCCCCCCTCGCCGCCCCACCACCAGCAGCAGCCCGACCCCCCCTCCCCCCGACCCCCCTTACCGACCTCCACCACCCCTCGCCGACCCCATCCCGACCCCTCCAAAGCAGCAGCCCCACGACCCCCCCCGACCCCTCCCCGGACCACCCCCGACCCCCCCTTACCGACCTCCACCAGCAGCCACCCGACCCCCCCGTCCCCCCCGACCCCTCCCGACGCAGCAGCCCCCCGACCCCCCCTCGACCCCCTCGACCACCGGCGCCCCCCTTTCCGACCTCCAGCGGCACCCCCTTCCCAAACCCTAACCCTAGCCACCACCATGTCTAACCCTAGCCTTTCCATCTACTACAAACCCTAGCCGTCACAAAAAAAATAAAAAAATAAAACGACGTATTTCAAAGACAGACGGCTGCCAAATGCTTTATTTGCACCAGCTCTGAGACCATGTAGAAAATAATGGTTGGATGATTTTATTGATGGACTACTTCACTACTTATAGGAAGTCTAGCTCCTCTATATACTACATATTCTGATGTGGGACTAAAAGTCCCTTATTGATTCTCAACAATTAACAATAAATGGAGATTTGGTGGGATAGTTTATTTTTGTGTAATAATTATTAAGGGTTAAGTTGGATAGGCTATGGATATATATAGTTGCGCTGGCCAAATTTATAGTTAATTTTATTTGAGTTATAGCTTATTAGTAATATTATTATAGTTTATTTATTACTAAAGTATATTGATAATATATTCTTTACTAGTAATGAATTAGATGGGGGTCGACAGCTCCTTTATTGTTTTCATTAGGTTAACTAGGGCTTTCTTATTATTTGGGCTGTGAGCATGACGAGATTTGAGCCCTAAAATATCTCTATATTTTCGAAAATATAAAATATATTTTTAGATATTATAAATAGACTTTTGGATATAAAGGGATGGTATAAATATATATATTTTGTTGCCTTCCATTATTGCTATTATTATTATATTGTTACTGTGATTATTGTTATTTAATAGTAATATTTATTTTAGAAATTATATAAAATATTTAATCATATTTCTAAAATCTGTTATCAGGTTTTAGCTTAAAATTCTATTTGACAAATTGGAGATTTGTGCTAGAATATTTTTCTGTGCTTCCAAAATATACAGTTATAGTTTCTATGAGTATTATAAATGCTTTATGGGTTTTCAACTATTATCTAGGAATATTTTATAAACAAAATATAGCTATAAGTGTTATAAATACTTTTCAAGAAATAGTTATACGTTTTTGTTATGCTTTCCCCTAAATCATAAATCGCGATTAATATAGTCATTTCCTACTTCTTGAATCGATTGTCGTACCGAACCCTGATTCTTGACTCCAATATATCAAACTAGGCTATGTGGACTATTAGGGGCTCAATGGAACTGCCTGTGCCGTCGTTTGGGACCATCTTGTGGAGCATAGCATCATACTTTTTTTGTGTCGACACGTTCGTGTCGTGCACGTCGACTCTAACCAAATTCAGGCGAGTAAATTCTCTTATTTTCATCATGATAGTATCTATATTTCCTGTTCTAGACTACTTTACTTGATGTTGATATATTGTTAACACAGATTGGTACTATATGGATCTTGTCTCGAGATATTATCCCCTTACCGGGTACATCGGGTATTTCATGTTTATGTACTTTATCATGTACATCGTGTACTCCTTGTAATCGTATTATTCATGTACTCTCATGTGCTCTCATGTACTCTCATGTGCTTCATGTTCAAACTAACAATCGTGTACGTAACGTAACGTGATCGGATCCTTGTGTATTGATTGGGGGTGGGGTAGTAGAAGTGGTTATGTGATTAAATCTCCTAGTGAACTCATGTATATGTCGATTATACATTTACGTATAATAGAGTTACCATAGATTACTCACGTACAACCTAAACCAATCACATAATTGTCTTGTGCTCTAAATTAGGTATATTTATTATAGTTTAACATGTTCTCTATCTTATTCATGTACTCAGTTTTCTTATATTTGATAATTCTATTTCTCTTTTTCTTGTATTATCTTTCAAGCATGTCATATATTTTATTCAATTGCGAGTTATATATTTTCTACCATGCAATGGAACTGCTTTTAGAGTTATGTGCTTCGCTCTAATCCTGACTGGATAACTATTTTTTACGTAATGTTATGCCCCACACCCTGGACTTCATGATGACAGATCTTGATGTATTTTTAGATCGTGAGTTGACATCTGGAGAGCTCTAGGCCATTGTATTTTTATTTATGTTTCGTTATCGGATTTGTCTCCAATACAGTCTAGTTATGTATATTCATTTGTAGACTTTAGTTGTTTCAGAGTTATTGATATCTTTTCTATTTCATTTCTTCCTTAGCTGTTGTGATGTGATTTGAGTACATTTGTTATTATGGATCATCTAGATGTTGTAGATATTTATTGGGTACTTAACAGCGTTCGACCGTTAATACTGCGATGTAGGCTGGGCGTGGCCCATGCACTCGTGTCCGAATATCCGGGTGCGGGTCGTGACACATTTTTATGGTGGCCCATGCAGGTCCGTCTTTGCAACTAATGTGAAGTCGTGGTAGTACTTAGACTTAGTCGTACTACTGCGAGCCTGCCCTAGGATTAGGATGGAATCATATAATATTTTAGGAGATTTGGTACTCAATCATATATTAGGGACTCTTGATAGATTCCAGGGATGACTCCTGAGAATCTTACTTCGAAACACTTTTGAGTCTATTTTTACTTTCTTTTGCTCGTCCTAATTTTGATATCTGTCACGACCTGCACACAGTGTAAGGGCACGAGAAGTGGGTACGTCCAGCCTACATCGCAGTATCGACGGTAGAACGCTGTCCTAGGTCACATACATCTAACAAATATAAGGTACCTGTACAGTATATACACTCCAAACGGAGGATAATACAGAAATATACAGCTCAATCACAACTAAGGTAGAAGTACAATAAGATAGATAGATAGATAATGAAAATCATCAAATGAGATACAAACAGGAGAAAAAATCTATGTGTCTAAGATAACATCTCCAAAAAAATCCAGAATAACAACAAGATCCCAAATATAACAAAAATATATCTAACAAGACAAGACATCAAAATAAGATAGCAGTCTAAGCTATCTAGCCTAAACTATAGGGGCGACATCCTCTACTGTTGATGGATCCTGCTGAAGGTCCAAATCGCAGGTGTCATCTATGGCAGCTCCATAATAGGTAGGGCAAAGGTCCTCGTCATCCTCTGTAATATTTTTTACAGGTCCAGTCAGGACAGTAACGAGCACATAATCTCAACGGTTCAAAATAAGACATGAATATAAAGCATGCAATAGAGTAAAATACATGAAACGCTGAAAGAAAGTACATGTAGTAAAAGAGAGAGAATTGTAATATAAATAGCTACTATAAGTAGAGAACTATCAGTGACTAGTGATGTAGAGTACAAGATAGACATGTGAACGGCTTGAATTTGCACATGATTACACTAAAGAGTTTATACAATAACTACTTGGAATTGTTCACATGACTGCTTCTACTCTCCCGTACCCCAATCAATATACAAGGATCCAGATAAGTTATGTTATTGTACAATATTTCACATAGGGGCCAATAGATGGGTGCACATGAAGGTATACATGAGGGCTCTGTGAACATGAGAGTACATGAATCACAAGAGTGTACATGAATAATGAAAGCACAAGAGTACATGATGAAAGTGAAACGCACAAGACATGATGTATCCGATGCTCCCGAGGGGGATAATATCTCAATGTAAAGATCCATATAGTACTAATCCGTGTTAACAATATGACAACATCATGTAAAGTAATCTAGAGCAATAATATAATTCCTAACAAGTAGGAAATGATCAGAGAATGTACTAGCCTGATATCCTGAGTATCTGGTAAGTGTAGATGTCCAGACAGAGTAAATGAGTCATATTTAGAGCACACACATGTCACAATATGTCCGGAATGGTAATACTGAAGATTACAATGCATTCTATATGATTTCTAGGTCATTCTAGACTAAAGTCAACCTTTGGTCAACTCTAGTCAACTACACTAGTCAAACTAGGTCAACTAAGCCATACTAGGTCCAATCCTAGTCTAACAAGTCATTCTAGGCCTAACCAAGCCTAGACTAGCAATCAAGCACAAACACAAGGCCAACTCAAGCATCACACACAAATACAATATATATATATATATATATATATATATATATATATATATAACACAAGGTATATATATAATACACATATATGGCTATCGCCTATATTACAAGGCAAGGTACAATATTACATATGCATAGAAGAGGGGGTGAGTGACACATGATCGTGAACATGGCATAGGGCTTAGTGTAATCAGATAAAGGGGTTAATGTGTGTGTGACTACAAGTTATAGAGTGTGTGTGTGTTTGTATATAGGCAAGAGAGTGGTAGGATGTGTGTGTGTGGACAGTGAGTGCTTATGTTCTCAGGTTCAAGCATTTGTTCATTCCATTCACCTCATTCTCAGATTTTTGTTCAATTTGATATCATACCTACAATCAATGTATACATATTTATACAAATCAAATCATTTATATAGATATATATATATATATATATATATATATATATATATATATATATATATATATATATATATTTTATATATATATATATATAAATATATAAAAAATATATATATATAAAATATATATATATATATATTTTTTTTTTTAAATATATATATATATATATATATATATATATATACACATCTAGTATCACATATTCATATTGTCTATGCACAAGTATACATACCTATAAGTCTAAAGTAACATACCATATTATGTCATGTATATATTTACATATCATATATTCATACAAAAAAAAATCATATATTCATACAATTCCTATATCACTACATATATATATATATATATATATATATATATATATATATATATATATATATATATATATATATATATATATATATATATATATATATAATATATATATATATATATATATATATATATATATATATATATATATATAAGAGGGACTGGGGGGGGTGTGTGTGTGTAGATAGACAATTGTATGGTGTGTGTGTGTGTGTGTGTATATAGACAAAGAGTGATATGGTGAGGGGTGTATGTGTGTGTGTTTCAGTCAAATGTGTGTGTGTTAAGGGTGTGACAGTGATAGTGAAAGAGTGAGAGGGTGTGTGTGGTGTCAAGTTCATTTCAGTTTTCAGGTTCAAGCATTTGTTCATTTCATTCACGCATTACATACATGCTTATATTACATACATGTATACATTCATACATGCATACAAACATTCATTCATGCATGCATACATTAAGATATGGATACTTGCCTTCATATATGCATACATTGCATTCATACATAGTTATATTTTATTCATGAAATCATAGATACATATTTATACATGCATGAAACCAAGGAAAAACTATAAATGAAATCAAAATCAGGTTTTTCTCCATTCAAACTCAGTTCAAACTCAATAAATCCTGAGAACACAACTCAAGTATCACACATTATATATCAAGTTCAGATTGGTATAACCCAATCAACAAAATCCAAACATAAACCTAAAACTGAAATCAAGAAACCTAAACTAAAACTGAGATACACATCCAATCAAACCTGAGAATGAATTACATACCTATTCATGTATAACACTACATAGATGCATATACACATCAATACTTAATATTATGCAATCTCAGTTGTTTAGGTAACTCGAGTTCACAGGAATCTAAAAGCTAAACAAATTTCAGTTCAGTCAAAACTCCATTCGAAAGCTCCAATATCAGTTAATGTATCCATGTTCCAGAAAATGTAAACCCGACCAATACAAACCTCAAATCATTTCGAAACTCAATAATAACCCAAATCAGAGGTGCACATACGTGTCATGCATGCATACGTGTCAAGGGGAGGTGTCTCGTGTCTAAACGAGTGGACACGAGGTGTCCAAACTATTTTAAACACACACAATCACACACTACACAGAGCAGTCTTGTGCAGTGGGTGCGAGAGCTCGTGGACCCGACACGGATCACGTAGAGCCACGTGATTATGTTCACGTGTAGCCCACATGTAGGGCTACACTTTCGACACAACACAAAGTGTCCACGACGTGTCCTGTGCGGATACGAGACCCGTATCAGAAGCAGATCTCGCGCGCGCGTGTCAGTGCAAAATAGTGCGGGTGGGTTTTCGTGTTCGACACGATACATGAGCCCACAAAAACTTGGGGGGCACGTTCGCAGACACTACCCCTACGTGTCCACCAAGTTTTGTGGCGTCTCGAGCTGAGTCGTGTCCGCAATAAGCGTCGGGTAGCAGGACAGCGCACATGCGTGTCGTGCAGCGTATCTGCGTCCGTTTTCGATACAAAATCGACACGAATTCGTGCTCATTCCTTATAAAAAATGATACATACATATAGATCTACAATCCTATTCAAATATATTTCAAAAATAACAAAATAAATTTCATTCAAGCATTTCATCGAACACTTATGCACACACACGGATACGTGTCCGATACGGATACCAAACTAATTCTAATTCCTACCAAACTTCACCTACAGCTAGGGGACACCTAGATGGATGCATATATGGAAAGAAATCAAGATTTAGAGGTGATTTAAAGGGTTTACCTATTGAGTGTCAAACTCAATGAAAAAGCCCCAAAATGTGATGTCCTCTTCCTCAAGCAAAGTCCAAATAAGCTCATCTCCTTGTAAGCTAGCCTCCTTCAAACTTTATTCCAGATTTCAATCCAAATACAAAAGATTGGGATCAATATGGTGGAGGAATGGAGGGATTTGATAAAAGGGGGAAGAAATTAGGGTTTCCTACAATGGGGTGTTCTAAAAGAGGCAAGTGGTCATCAAGAGGGATTATATAGGCTGAAATTAGGTCATTAGTAGGCTGTGGTGGCTATCTAAATGAAGATCTAGGGTTAGGGTTTCACGTAAATGGGCTTTGGGCCAAGATCATTAGCTAACTAGCTCAACTCCTTAGCCATAAGTCCAAATGAAAACTCTCCTAATCCTTCCCTGAAACTTAGCCACCCTCAAGTCAATTAAGGCCAACTTAATTTAGATTAGAGTCCCATACCATTCTACTATGCTATCTAAGTCACCAAAGTCAAAGTCAACTCTAGGTTAGTCTCTTAAGTCACAACTAGCAAAAGTCAAAAATAACAACCATCAATCAAATAATTAACAAATAATTCTAAGAAACCAAAATGACCAAAATATTCCTAGGCCAAAAATGATAATTAACATCCTAATCACATGGTTAGGCTCTAGGTCAAGTAGTCTAAGGTTACACTAGCAAAACACCAAAATCACAAGTCGATGATTTAAATAGTTTTAAAATGATTAAAAATCACCAAAAATTATAACATGATTTAAATAACCTTATTAATGATTAAAAATACAAAAGTTCAAAATTACCCTCATTTAGAAAAATGGGTGTTACAAGTCTACCCTCCTTAGAAGAATTTCGTCCTCGAAATTAAAATAGTCGAACACTTTCTAGGTCAAACCCACAGTCAATCAAAGTCTCTAATCATACAATCCAATAATCATATGCGTCTGTCCAAAATTATGAGACTCAAAATCTTCGTCATACTAGTAAGCAAGACTATGATAATCATAGAGTCCCCAACTATGGTACATACCTCTAGAATCATGGTATTTAAAATTTTCGCATTGTCGTATGCTTGGCCACGAAAACCTTAAATTTTCACGCCCTAGAAATACGTCCAAAATCTGACTATATGTCCTTACTATGCTAGCTAATATGACTGTAGAAAATTCTAAATTCCATAACAGAGGCGACCTAGCCCATACAACTTATATTGGAAAAATCAAAATCAAATTAGCACAGAATACTAAGAATCAAATTTATCGATGAACAAGGAGGTAGACAAAACTGTCGAAATTGAATTTCAAGATAGTTATTATAAGGCAAAAGTGGGAATGGAATCGAGAAGAACAGAACCTGAAAGTATCCCTCCTACTGCCTGTGCATCCTCGACTGTCATGGAGAAAGCTTGCCCCTGCTTGCCTCCTCCTCTGGTCTGCTGCAAATGCTGGTCAAACCTCTGCTGCTGTAATGCCCCGCTCCGTACGACGCATTACGCTGAGGCGTTGACTCAACGAGTCGCATTGACCAAATAAATGTATCGATGCGAATTGATATGAGAGTTACGTTGTCCCGAACAATACATCGAACTAAGTCGATACGAAGAGTTGCATGGTCCCAATAAATGCATCGAGTTGAATCGATGAAAAGCACCGCATTTCCCCGAAGGACAAGTGCGTTGAAACGGCTCGAAGATTCTAAAAAATTGAATTGACCAAGGCGCAAGTCCGAATCGATGCAAATATTGATTTTAGTTGGTTTCATGTGCAGGCTATACGTTTACGCTAAAATATTAGAGGTCGATATTTTGTCTTATTCAGAAAGGGGTCCGCGTAACCAAATCGTCGCCTTACGACAGGCTGAGGCATTGGCACGGTTAAGCCAAATCGGACGTATAATTCAATGAAGCATGGAGTGCTCGAATGGCTAAGTCATGAGAGTCGGCCGTGGAACGAAGTTACGAAATCGAGCAGCATCGGCTCGGCGAAACGACAAGGCGTATCGGCTCAAGGTGGGAGGATTGACTCTTCTTTTTACTACTTCATGCCTAAGTCAGAATATATCATTGTATGCTAAGTTAACCTATCGACGCCACAGGCGTGGTCCGATCGGGAGATAAATTATAGTGTGTGTCGAACACTAGTTAGAACAATTGAAATAAAATATGCATCAAATGCATGAGTCGCTATGGAACATTGCATATTGTAAAGGCGAGCGCCTCGGTTCGTAAGCCGCAAGAACATGGGATAACTGTATTCGGTGAGTGCCTTTATGCACGAGCCAT
Source organism: Iris pallida (assembly GCA_029216955.1). Taxonomy (NCBI): domain Eukaryota; kingdom Viridiplantae; phylum Streptophyta; class Magnoliopsida; order Asparagales; family Iridaceae; genus Iris; species Iris pallida. The sequence continues at coordinate 36,573,799 of JANAVB010022597.1, read as the reverse complement.
TCCTTGACTTCGCGCACGAGTTAGAAAGGCTAGCACAATAAAAGACAGTAGACGAGCGCCCTAGCGTGCAAGCCACGAACATTGAACACTAAGACATAGAACATGGAAATACGGCTTCGATACGTACAGCAAGTGCACGACGCGAAGAAGAAAGATGATAAATGTGTCGAAACATGCCTACGTGCACAATATCATAAAAGATGGCTTCGTTGCGAAAGAATACAGTTGTGGCATGAATGTGACGGAATTGTCAGATATGACATGATGCCTCGAAAGGTGTTCGAGACCTTCAGGTCATTCGGTTGACGAATATTAAGTTGAGGCATGATGCCATCGAACATTGAAACGAAGTATGAAATATAAGAACACAGAAAGTAAATGAAAGAAATACGAGATGATAAAGTCTGAGTCTCAAACTCTAGACTATGTTGGTTGTTTGAATAATAGTGCGTTGCATGGTCGAATGGAATAGACTTGAGATAATTGAGATAATAGCCCGTGCATGGTGTTCCCTCCGAACAGACTGTGCCGGGGCACCGGGACCGTTCGGCCAAGGAGGGATATAATCTTTGATAGATGCACATCCGACGATTAGCGACCACTTAGCGAGATGTGAAAAGCCACAAATGATGGTATGCAGCAGTAGATCTCCGTAATTGGGACAACAACCTCACTACGAGAGGCGCCGGGCTACCCAATTCGATAAAGAAAAAAAGAAAAGAAAAGATAGCGTGCATGAAAAAGTGAGTCATAGCGTGTTTGAAATGAGAAGGATTGATGGGCGAACTATATCAAACGTGTTTGAAGGGATAGACTATACAAGATGACTTATTGAATGAGCGATTTGTATACGTCGTGAAATTGGTTGAACGTGAGTTGTCGTATGATGGCTTTGCTGAATGACTCGAACCCCGTACGACAAAATATTGGGATGTGTGTAGGCAATCTATACTAGAAATTTAGAAATTGGAGTGATGCGAGCTTGGGTAGAAAGACCCCGTACTATCAATTTGGTATGACCTTAGGATGGGGTCAGTGTTGATATTGTTGTTTGGGAACCATGATTCCAATACTGACAGAAAGACATAGCCTAGTAGTTAGACAAACGTCCGAGTGTGAAGTGGTAGGATTTGTGGAGGCACCACTCGCGAGTATCGGTTGACATGCATGTATATTAAGGACGCTTGAATACGTGCACGATCCGACTCGAGTGGTGATAGCGGGATTCTCTATCACGAGGCTTGGTTGAAATACATGTATTTTGGGGACGCCTGGAATATGTGCACGATCCATACTAAGTGATACGTTGAATCAAGTGAGACTTGAGAAACATGGAAGTGTCAAAGATTTTGAGATCGTAAGTTTTGAAGAAAGGATTGAGGGTAGCACGAGCGTGGCTCGGATTTGAGAAACGCATAGGTGTAGTGTGTGCGAGAGTTCTTGAATGTTGAGTAAAGTGATAAGTCAATAAGTAAGTACTCAGTTAGTTTCGAGGACGAAACTTTTTCTGAGTGGTGTATGATGTAGTGCCCCATCCCGCTCAGTCAATCGGAAGGATCGAAACGCCGACGGCGTTCAAACTTGGCCTTACAACGGCTGCTTGAAGACATTGCTCGGTCGAGGCGATCGCACGCTCAGGTGGGATAGTTTCGGTGAACTTACCTCATCTTTGCCTTCACATAATAAATCACATGTTTTCAACTTGCACAAGTAGGCTTGATAATAAAAGTGACGAATCCACATAGCTAAAGGGAATAATCCCGACGATCGAATTGAGTTAAAATATAGAAAGGTCCAATGGTCGGCTTAGAGTTGGTGCACGACGTGCTTTGAAAATGACACTGGGTCCTTCGTTCCGTGGCTTGGGAGAAGGAGAGTTGGTCTTCGACACAAAACTATGAACTCGCCTAAATCATAGGCGTCGCCCGCGTAAATGCTCGATAAAGCATGCACGTTTCCGTAATACAAGGCTTGGCATAGTCTTTGCTCGTCCCTTGGGTTAAGTTGTAGGCTTGATTAAGTTAGGCAAAGTGATAGTGGTCGACCTAAGTCATTAGAAGCACGGTCCTACGAGTTCTACGGCTGGGTATGACAACTTAGTCTTACGGTTTCAAGCCCGTCATGTAGAGTAAATCTTGGGCGGTGGCGTCGTATAAAGATCAAGTTGGTTTAAGGCATGATGTCACGGACTTAGTATTTTCAGGCACGGGCCACGGTTGATTCATTGAGTTTGGAAAGTGTTGCGAATAGTTGTTCTTGAGTTGAGTAAAATGATAGGGCAAGAAACAAGAATGCTCGCGACTACGGGTCGTCGATACAAGATCTCAGATGTGAGAAGTATTGAACTTGGCCCTGAAAGTGATGATAACACTAGAGATGGAATGACTGTGTGAGACGTCAGTTGAGTCGAGTCTTGCATGGTCATGGAAAACTTGTCGACAAGGTAGAGTTTCCTCGAACGGCCCAAAGCGGACGGGGATTGGTTCTTGAGAAGCAGCATTAGCACATGATGGATGACCACACAAGTTAGCGCAGAGGCTTGCAGTGGAGCTCTATACTCATGCTGGCAAGGGCGGCCACCTAACAAGCTAAAGGAGTCCACGATGGCTCTGGGAGTCAGTGACCAAATTCATATAGATGAGTCGGCATGGCGGCAATCCGCATGTGTGCCTTTGGACTGAGTTGAGTTGAATGTGTATGTACAGTTAGAACACAATGTTATGCCTAAGATTTGGTTGCAACATAGGCGACGTGCTTCGGCACGAGATGCGTCGTCGAGTCTTATGTTGTCGGCATATAAGTTGCATAGTTATGATTGAGCTGTCTTGAGTTTAAGTCAAGAAATACCGTAAGGCAAAGTCGGGTCGGGTAACAATTAGCCACAAGTCTTGATTTGGGTCAGTTGGTGATCAAAGTAGCAAGGGCCGCGATGCGGCGATATGGTTAAGTCATATTGAGTTGCGAGGCACGGCACGGTGGATTTGTAGTACGGTCACAAGGAATTGGGTACTATCACATAGTTGCGTCTCTGATTTTGGGCCGCAAAACAAACACGACTTGATAGGTTAACGTTGTTGATACAAGCAGAAGATGGTCTAAAGACACAAAATAGGCCAAGGCGTCTGTCATAAAACTGATCCTAAGGTAAGAGTAGAAAGACAATACAAAAGGGGACTAAGCTGCACAAAGTAAATTAACGTGTTGGTTTTGTATGGGTGGGTGAGGAGCTCATTCTACCAGTACAGTTGAGTACTGACACCCACATAGTTTACATGTACAGGTACAGGTAGAAGCTCGTGGCGCGGAGCTCGCTTGGATGCATCGAGGTATGGAGTTCCTTGGCGATTCGAAGCGTACGGCCGCAGGGATTAAAGACTTATACGGGACATAATGTATGGACGTCGCCTTCCGAAGCTTCCGCTGGATCAAGACTTGTAATTGAGAGATGAGAGAAAGCTGAGTGAACTTGTAAAATATGAGAAGAGTGAGCTTGAGAGACTTGTAATCTTGGCCTTGTGCCCCATTGTAACCTTGTTTCAATATCAATAAAAGAGCTTCTTTTGAATAACTCGTGTTTGATCTGAATTTCTGCTGCATGTTTCAATGTCTCTGCATGAGACTTCTGTGCGACGACCCCGCCGCAGCCGCTGAAATCGGCCATTATGGATCCCGTCTTGCACGAGCGTAATCTAGGCTCGTGCGACATCATGCCTTAGCGAGGACGATAGCTCCTACGGGAGCGGGGCGTGACATAAATGGTATCAGAGCACGGCTTTACGTCCTTGGACTATCGATTGAATTCTTTAACTCGTTGTTTCCGTAAACTCTGTTGCTTCCGCATGTTGATGTCGTTGGTGCGCTCTCTCTCAATTCTCCCACGGGATGTCCATAGAATAAGTCTAAATAATTTACAAAATATAGGAGAACAGTTTTTGATAAAACGAAAAGATGATTCGCGTAAGCACGGTTGGCTAAGTCGGGCTGGGCATATACACCAAGGATTGCGTCGACCTTAGAAAAGTCGAGTGCGAGAATTGAATAGTGTCAAGCAAGAATGAGTTGAACTCGATTGAGTAAAGTGAGATGACTATCGATAGGGGTGCTATCGAGCGACAATAACGTCGGTGCGATATAGGTGAGCGTGCTTAGAAATTGAGGAATGGTTCGAATGGAAAAATTTGAAGAAGTCGGTTTTGAATCGAATGCTAGTTTTGAGGATTTGTTGAATGACTTTATCCCTGAGTGGTGTATGCGATAGCCTCAGGGATGTCGTTCGATCGATTGAGGACGTGGGGTGTCGGCGAGTCTATAAGCAAGCGTCGTATGGATGCAAAGCCTTAGATTGAATATGATTGAGCAAAATATAGTCTCGAAGATTTTGATGAGTCGATTCGAACAACTTAGAAATCGACGTGCACGAAACGTGTACGCGATTGAGGATCGCGTGAGTGTGAAATGCAAAATAATTGAGTAGGTGAAATCGAATCGAGAAAAAAGTTAGGGTGTACGAATAGATGACTTGATCGAAGAAATTGATACGGATCGTATACAAAAAGTTAGCACGACGGGAAGATAGCGTGCATAAAAAAGTTGAATTTTGAAGTTACGCAATGACTCTAAGGATTGAATTTAATGTTTCTCGATGTTTTGAGTTAGCAAAGGAATGATATGATTTGGAGAAAAATGTTGGTCGATGACTTAAGATAGACGGATGAACAATACGTGAATTTGTTTTTGAGGAAAATCGATGTTGTGAATGATTCGAGGGATAATGATCAAACTTAAATTGACTGTCGAGGAGATCATCCAGTCGAACGATGGTATCATTCGCACGACTCAAAATTTGGTTGCAAAGGAAGATCGTCAGGTTACGCATATCGTCGATGGTATTGAGGCGTATCAAATATCGATATGCGATAACTCGGGGGTACTCTGACTCGGCGAACGGCGATCGTACAAGTGTTATTGTTCGGTTGGATGCTATATTTAGGATTTTGATCGAGATAAATGTTGGATGAAAATTATTTTGTCTTGATGGTTACGCGGGTAACCACAAACGTCGACGATCTTGTCTTACGCGAACGTGACTCCAGCCTAGTCCATGTGTCACGTCGGATTTGGGGCGATTGTTCTGCGTGAGCGCTGACATGGTGATTCGTGTCGCGGGAATGATCGAACTCGAAAAATCTGGATACGGTAACTTTGATTGTCTCGATTTGTCGGTTTGATGCAAAGAAAAATTTGAGGATGTTAGGACTTGCGATTGATGAATGAAATAAACTTGAGGATTGAGTAGATCCAATTCGCGCATCGAAAATAAATTAGTCTAGACGCAAAACAAGACTTACGTCCCGATGATGATAATTATTCCACGGAAGCGTGCGTGGTGATTCATGCCCACCGTAGATAATCTGACCCGTGTGAGATCGGGGCACAACATATTGTTAAGCTAGACGACCTCACGATCGATTACGTGAATTGGAATAGATGACTAGGGTAATATAGAATGTAAAATTTGGTTAGCGACTAAATTGTGTCATAGCGTGCTTAAAATGAGAAGGATTGATAGACGAACTATATCGAACGTGTTTGAAGGGATAGACTATACAAGATGACTTATTGAATGAGCGATTTGGATACGTCGTGAAATTGGTTGAACGTGAGTTGTCGTAGGATGGCTTTGCTGAATGACTCGGACCTCGTGCGACAAAATGTTGGGATGTGTGTAGGCAATCTATGCTCAAAGTTTAGAAATCGGAGTGATGCGAGCTTGGGTAGAAAGACCCCGTACTATCAATTTGGTTTGACCTTAGGATGGGGTCAGTGTTGATATTTTTGTTTGGGAACCATGATTCCAGTACTGACGGAAAGACATAGCCTAGTAGTTAGGCAGACGTCCGAGTGCGAAGTGGTAGGATTTGTGGAGGCACCACTCGCGAGTATTGGTTGACATGCATGTATATCAAGGATGCTTGAATACGTGCACGATCCGACTCGAGTGGTGATAGCGGGATTCGCTATCACGAGGCTTGGTTGAAATGTATATATTTTGGGGATGCCTGGAATATGTGCACGATCCATACTAAGTGATAATCAGGGAAGTGTTAAGGATTTTGAGATCGTAAGTTTTGAAGAAAGGATTGAGGGTAGCATGAGCGTGGCTCGGATTTGAGAAACGCATAGGCATAGTGTGTGCGAGAGTTCTTGAATATTAAGTAAAGTGATAAGTCAATAAGTAAGTACTCAGTTAGTTTCAAGGACAAAACTTTTTCTGAGTGGTGTATGATGTAGTGCCCTGTCCCGCTCAGTCAATCGGAGGGATCGAAACGCCGACGGCATTCGAACTTAGCCTTATAACGGCTGCTTGAAGACATCGCTCGGTCGAGGAGATCGCACGCTCAGGTTGGATAGTTTCGGTGAACTTGCCTCATCTTTGCCTTCACATAATAAATCGTATGTTTTCAACTTGCACAAGTAGGCTTGATAATAAAAGTGACGATTCCACATAGCTAAAGGAAATAATCCCGACGGTCGAATTGAGTTAGAATATGGAAAGGTCCAATGGTTGGCTTAGAGTTGGTGCACGACGTGCTTTGAAAATGACACTGGGTCCTTCGTCCTGTAGCTTGGGAGAAGGAGAGTTGGTCTTCGACACAAAACTATGAACTCGCCTAAATCATAGGCGTCGCCCGCGTAAATGCTCGATAAAGCATACACGTTTTCGTAATGCAAAGCTTGGCATAGTCTTTGCTCGTCCCTTGGGTTAAGTTGTAGGCTTGATTAAGTTAGGCAAAGTGATAGTGGTCGACCTAAGTCATTCCACGAACGGTCCTACGAGTTCTACGACTGGGTATGACAACTTAGTCTTACGGTTTCAAGCCCATCATATATAGTAAATCTTGGGCGGTGGCGTCGTATAGAGTTCAAGTTGGTTTAAGGCACGATGTCACGGACTTAGTATTTTCAGGCACGGGCCATGGTTGATTCATTGAGTTTGGAAAGTGTTGCGAATAGTTGTTCTTGAGTTGAGTAAAATGATAGGGCAAGAAAGAAGAATGCTCGCGACAACAGGTCGTCGAGGTAAGATCTCAGATGTGAGAAGTACTAAACATGTCCCTGAAAGAGATGATAACACTAGAGGTGGAATGACTGTGTGAGACGTCAGTTGAGTCGAGTCTTGCATGGTCATGGACAACTTGTCGACAAGGTAGAGTTTCCTCGAACGGCCCAAAGCGGACGGGGATCGGTTCTTGAGAAGCTGCATTAGCACGTGCTGGATGACCGCACAAGTTAGCGCAGAGGCTTGCAGCGGAGCTCGCTACTCACGCTGGCAAGGGCGGCCGCCTAACAAGTTAAAGGAGTCCACGATGGCTCTGGGAGTCAGTGACCAAATTTATATAGATGAGTCGGCATGGCGGCAATCCGCATGTGTGCCTTTGGACTGAGTTGAGTTAAATGTGTATGTACAGTTAGAACACAATGTTGGGCCTACGATTTGGTTGCAACATAGGCGACGTGCTTCGGCACGAGATGCGACATCGAGTCTTATGTTGTCGGCATATAAGTTGCATAGTTATGATTGAGTTGTCTTGAGTTTAAGTCAAGAAATACCGCAAGGCAAAGTCGGTCGGGTGACACTTAGCCACAAGTCTTGATTTGGGTCAGTTGGTGATCTAAGTAGCAAGGGCCGCGATGCGGCGATATGGTTAAGTCATATTGAGTTGCAAGGCACGGTACGGTGGATTTGTAGCACGGTCACAAGGAATTGGGTACTATCATATAGTTGTGTCTCTGATTTTGGGCCGCAAGACAAACACGACTTGATAGGTTAACGTTGTTGATACAAGCACGGGATGGTCTAGAGACACAAATAGGCTAAGGCGTCTGTCCTAAAACTGATCCTAAGACAAGAGTAGAAAGACAATACAAAAGGGGACTAAGCTGCACAAAGTAAATTAACGTGTTGGTTTTGTATGGGTGGGCGAGGAGCTCATTCCACCAGTACAGTTGAGTACTGACACCCACATAATTTACATGTGCAGGCACAGGTAGAAGCTCGTGGCGCGGAGCTCGCTTGGATGCGTCGAGGTATGGAGTTCCTTGGCGATTCGAAGCGTGCGACCGTATGGATTAAAGACTTATACAGGACATAATGTGTGGACGTCGCCTTCCGAAGCTTTCGCTGGATCAAGACTTGTAATTGAGAGATGAGAGAGAGCTGAGTGAACTTGTAAAATGTGAGAAGAGTGAGCTTGAGAGACTTGTAATCTTGGCCTTGCGCCCCATTGTAACCTTGTTTCAATATCAAGAAAAGAGCTTCTTTTGAATAACTCTTGTTTGATCTAAATTTCTGCTGCATGTTTCAATATCTCTGCATGGGACTTCTGTGCGACGACCTCGTCGCAGCCACTGAAATCGGCCGTTATGGAACCCGCCTTGCACGAGCGCAATCTTGGCTCGTGCGGCATTATGCCTTAGCGAGGACGATCGCTCCTACGGGAGCAGGGCGTGACATATACATGAGACTAACATGTGGCTACTGACATGTAGCTATTAACACGGATACGGGATCAAGTATGCATAAATGAACTGCTGGAAGATCAATGGAATACCAACCCTTGCCACGAATGTGGACTCGCAGGTCAGTTTCAAGACAAGTCACCCTCGCCCCGTGTGTGGACTCGCAGGTTGTGGAAAAGACAAAGGAATAGCAGTTCACTCACACATACTTGCAGACACGACTCAGTCAAGATACAGGTGAAGACACGGTACAACTCAGTCATGACACAGGTAAGGACAACTTTAGCATGATCCATGACGTAAACAAGCCTGGTATAACTACACTATCAAGTCATGAAATACTGATATACAAGCAAGACAATAAACTGGTAAACACGATATCATATAAATCTATAACAACTAAGGTAACTAAAGATAACATACTACAACAAGTGTACTATAAGCACGAAAATAAACTGTAGAGGGAGGCAAGGTATACTTGCTTGGAGGCAGCGCGAAGAACCAATAAAATACCGTCAACTGGTACGCCATAAGTCCAAAATCCACAAATGTCTCCGAAAGATGAAACAGACATTGCCAACATTCTTCGAATAGTCAAATTAGCTTAGATTTCCTTTTCTTAAGTCCAATTCTGGACACAGGGGCAAAACGGTAATTTTGGGCAAAAACGATGTCCGTCGTTGGATCCGCTTTGTACCGAAAAGCGTGCCAAAATCAACGGTCTCTAAAGTTGTCAAACTATATGTCAACTGATCCGGTTTTTCTATACGAACCCAACCGTATGTCCAAAGTTGGATTCCTGCGGGCCGTGCAGAAAATCACCCGTTGAGTCGGACCGTGGGGCCCGCAAAACGGCGATCCGATCAACTGTCTCAGAATCGGACCAAACTTGGCATACAGGACCAAAAAAATGATTCGGTCCTGTTGGCACAAGTTTCGTCTCATTCTGACCGACGTGCACGAAGTAATTGAAAAATTTGCACAGAGCCCGATACGGTGAATTTCGACGGATACGCATCAAATTCGTCGCACACACGCGACCAATTTGAATTCCGTCAAATTCCACACGTCCACGAAACCATTACGCACCTTTCGATGCTTTCGGTTTGTGACCATGTCGCCCGGATTGGCGGGACACACGTCGTGTGGATGAATTTTATTGATTTTAGAACAGGTTTTTGGTAAACTTTGGGATCCGATTTCTCGGCGTGTAGTCGATGTAATCGGGTTCTGCGAATGGGTCGTAA